>JAHREE010000559.1:4180000-4230352 GCA_033628505.1 Tringa tobata | reverse complement strand
GGCTCAGGATGTCATGGGTGTTGTGCCTTGCCAGCGTACAATAGGCAAGGCATGGAGGGTTTAAGAGTGCTTGTATCTGGAGGTGTAGGGCAGCTGCTGGCTTCAGTCCCCCATGGAAGTAACGGGAGCTTGTGTATGGAGGCAGTGTGCATGAGGAGCCCAGCAGAGGTGCAGATAGGCTGCTGGAGAGCAAGGGGGAGAAAACAGGGACAACATGTGAGGTCTGTAGCCCTTGGGGTGCTCTGCCTGCTTGGAGATGGTGGGAGCATCAAGGTGAGGCTCCCTGGCTGTGATGGGTCTGTAAAGGGATTTGGTTTGTTTGCATAGGCAGAGCGATTCCCTGACTGTCTGCAGCTGTTTCCTGGGGAGAGAAGGGCACATGCTGCAATTATCTAGTTAAAGCTACAGAGAACAGCATCTTCTATGTGGCATTTGAAAGAGTGGCTGTTTGGTCCAATTTTGTATGTCCTGTGTTGAGATGCCCTTGTGGAACTGGAGGTGGAGGAGAAGTTTCAAGGAGCATGTCTGTGCCCTGTGCAGCCAGTCGTCCCTGCTGGCTGAGATGGGAAGCTGCCGGAGCTGGTGGCATTGAGCTGTGTGTTTGAGGGAAAGGGCTAAGAATTTGTACTCACAATAAGAAGTACAAATAAAGCATTTATAATGTATGGATTTTTCCTGCTCTCCAAAATATTTGGGCTCTGAGTAATCTCTCACTTCAAACTTAGGCTCAAGCTGAAAATATCAAGGGATGCTAAATTGTGAACAGCTATTAAACAGCCTTAAAAGGGCTGTATGGGAAGCCGTACCTGCTCTCCATTTCTAAGCCTTTCGCAAACAATGTCAGTCTGAGCTATTTATCAGGAGGTCTTTAGTGCTGGAAAGTGAGCATTTAAACTGTATCACAACATAAGGAGACAATCCAAGAGGCTGTTTGCTTTTCAGGGTGTCCAGCTAAAAATAAATCTTCCTTTAAACAGCCTTGAAGAGAAGACAAAGGGAAGAGATTTCACCCTTACTGAAAATAATGAGAACCTTTTTGCTAGCTGTCATGGTCAGGGTTTCCTCCGGCATCTGATACTTGACCTAAGTAAGCCCTCCTGGGATTGGTGGAGGACCAAGGGTTGTGTTATGTTCAGTCATGAAGCTGGTGGGAGAGAGACTGAGCGTTAGAAACTTCCACAGGGTTTGTTTGGGTAATCCTTTCCTTTCCAGTGCCTTTCTACCCCAAAAGCACTACAGGAAGAGAGTTCCTTCCACCCCTCTTTGCACTGCTTTATGTAACAGCTAAATTAACAAGGATGTCTATTTCACAGAGCAATTCCAGGGCACATGAAATACAGACCTTAATTTGATTTTGGCCTGCATCGTAACAAAACCCCATTGTTTACAAGATTTCCACAAAATATTTGGAAGAAATGTTCTATAAGCAGTTTCTCATGATTCTCAAATTCTGGGGTATTGGTTTACTTGCTTGCGTAATTAAATTCTTATTTTCACCCAGACAAATCTAGCAAAATTTATATAGGTATGGGCTAGCCTCTGGTTATGTAAGGGAAAAAAAATCCTCATCAAGAAGATGTTTATCACTTTAAGTTACTATGAGATGGTGCTGAGCACAGTGAAAACAACTTGCCTTTGCTGACAGCAGAGCAAAGTGCCCTGTCTCGCTTCTCTGGAACTGTGTTTTCTAAGTGGAAAACTGTGGAAGAGTGTTTTATAAGAAGCATAACAGCTGGTATGTCATCTTTTTCTGTTAATTTTGTCTTCTTTGAGCCTTATATATTAGTTAGGGAAGCATGTGGCCTTGTACGAGATCAAGGAATGAAATTCTAAGCACATCGCATGCAGAGTTTTACTCTCTTGGCGCTTGTTTCATTAATGTGCAGGAGAGAATGTGGACCAGGTTTGCCATGAATAGTGCAAATATTGTTATTTTGTAAATACTGCAGAGGTATGGATGTGTATAGGAGCAGATATAAAGTCAATACAGCTGACACTTGTAACAACTGCAGTCCATCTTGCATGTGGTCCCGGAAATAGGACTGTTTTAAGACGCTGTAAAAGCAGTTTCTCTATAAAAGCAGGGAATGTTTCAGCATGCAGATGGCAGCCCAGTCTAAAACCTAGTTCTGTTTTGTGCTGAGCACCTCCGTAATGAGCCTTGAGGAACACAAGGGGAATGAGAGAAGCAGTGTGGGGGGGAGGAGGAGAGATATGCTATCTTTCAGGATTGAGACCTTTCTTTGAACTATCTCTCTCTCCATTTTTAATAGCTTTTCTACAAAAGCTGCTTGGGAAGCAAGGTTGGCATGAGTATGAAAGAAGCAAAGCATCTAATCTTTTGGCTTAATAATGCTCTTGCGTAGGCTACTGTGAATTGGACAGACTTCCTTATTGATGTAAGAGCAGTGAGTTAGTTTTGAAATTGGTGTGGGCGAGAATGGACTTTTCGCATCTCTTTTAATCTGAAATGTCTTCTCCTTTTGTGGTTGAGGCTCTATAGAGGAGACCTGTGGTCACTAGCAAGATCATCTGAAGTACTCAGCGGGAAAAGGCCGTGACCTGAGCAGTGGTGTTTGCTCAGGGTGTCAGTGACTGAAAAGCTGGAGTCAGGTGAAGCCATGGGTTTTCTGGAATTTACGGGGTTTATCAGCAGCTCTGAAGCCTAAGAACTTGCATCAGGAACTTGCTTTTTTTTCCTAGAGAGCTGAAAAGCAGAGTTCAGAGTAATTTTTTCCTGAGTGGAGCTTCTTTGCAGCCTGGGGTGGGGCTGGCTGGGCTGGGTCTGAAAGAGTTCAGCTCAGCCTAGAAGAAGTCTGCCCTCCTGGGACAGTGCCCAGTGGCCTTCTCAATGTTGGGAAGTGTACATGGTCATCTGTGGCAGGGGGTCCTCTTTCCCCTTGGGTGGCTGTGATTACTGCTGAGGCTTACTCTGTTTTGCGAACTGTCTTGCTGTAACTGTGTCAGCTGTGACTCCTTTTTCACTCCTCTTTCCCTAGTACTAGGGTACATGTTTAGCTTTCCAAGTGTAGACCATCTTCACCTTTTCTTCTCTCCCCCAGCTGGCTTTTCTGTAATCTTCTAAGTAATTCTACAAATCGGTAACAGGCTAAGACCCACGCTGTAAACTGAAACTCCCTGGCTCTGACAGTCTTTATAGTGCCTTCGGTGCTTCGTGTTGCCTGAAGTACTGTATTGATTAAACCACAATCTGCAGAAGTAAATATATGTAGAATATTAATAGGCCCTACTGTAGGGGGAAAAAAAGGCTGTAAATTAATAGATCCATTATGTTGACCTCATAAACCATGAGGGCTTGAAGTACAGCTGTAATCCTCCTCCCACAACATGTATTTCACTTTGAATATCTATAAAAGGCCTGGACTACTGAAATTTAAAAGCTGTGATACTGAACAAGTGTATTGATATGTCCGGGGATGTGAAGTTAGAATATTGCAAAGTTCGGACTGGAACAATAGTTCTCTGTAGAATCCAGGGTAGTGCTGAATCAGCACATCATTGACGGTGCATATGGGCATGAGGCTTAAAAAATAATAGCTAACTTTCACGCTTCTTTGTTGTTCATGTTGTTCCTCCTGACAGTTGCTTTCTGCATTTCCAAGTTCAGGAGTTGTTGCAGTAAGGAAGGAGTATGATTCAGGGATTTAAAATCCAATTTGAAGAAATAATGAACTTGAATTCTGTGTGAGTGAGTTGCTTGGGGAATCAGGGTCAGTGTGTGGTGTGAGCTGATAGTGCTTGATCTGCTAATCAGTGCTGAGTAGTTCTAGTTCTTTTCGTTCATGAATCTGTTAAAATGGGCTGCTCAGGTTTTTGTCAAGTTTTCTTAGTAGAGATTTCAACGGGTGCCTGTATTGTGTACTCATCACTAACCCCTCTGGTTACCATTTTGATTCTATAGATATTGGAATCTTTATCTGTATTTGGAATATTTTTGGGGATTTTTCCATTTCCTGCCTTTTTTTTTTTTTTTTGCCATGAATGAGCACTATTTTAGGCAGCTATTGCATCGGAAAGTTCTTGCAGGAAAATATTCTTGTGTTAATGCTCTCAGGGTTTTCTCTCTACAGGGCAAACAAGCAGTTTGTTCATAGTTTTGAGTTTGCTAATTTAACATGACTAAAATCACTTCTACTCTTTGCAGAAATATTAATAGGAGAAGTTATTGTCTGGAGGCCATCCACAGGATTTTTTTTTTTTTTTTGTGTGCTTGCCACTGAAGTCCGTTTTTGGTTTTGATGTTATACTGTAAGATGCCTTTTTAAGCTTTAAGATGCTGTTCTTGATACCTTCTGTGTCTACTGTTTGGAAGGTACTTTTTAATGGAAATGCCACAATCTTTCCAGCAAAACCTCAGTGTTAACACCTAAGGGGGTGGTGCTATTTGTTTCTTCTGAAATGGTTGATAAGATTCTGAGTTTACCCCTTTCACATCACAAAAGATCTGCGAGTTTAACAGTTTGTTCCTTTTCTTTTGCACCCAGACGCGCAGCCTTTGGAGGAATCATTATAGATTGGTGTTGTGACCTTGTCAGGTGCTCTGTGTACTTAGTTGTGGTTCCCTTTGCTTCCTCAGGACAATACCATGTTTTTTTCTCATTGTATTGCTATCATGCAGCTGTTACACTGGTGAGCCAGTAATAATCCCGGACATTTTAGATGTTGTCTCATTGTTGTTGGTTACTTTCAGTTCGTACAACACAAGCACTGCCAGGCTCCCTCTGTGCTTACCTCAGCTTTAAATTGCTCGCAGAATTTCAGCTGAACAAGGAGAATTAGCCAGATGTGAATTTAGATAAGGACCCGAGCCCAGTAGAGGCTGAAATCCAGCAAGATGAATGCTGAATGCACACTGCCTTGTAGAATTAATGTTCATTGTGTATTTAGACAACTTAAGTGGCTGGTTACGAACGTGAAGATGCACAGTGAATTACGCAAAATGAAATATTCTTTGATGCTTATTGTGCAACAGAGCAAAGAACGCTGCATGACCCATATCAAGTAGAGCTGAAGATGTGTTATTTGAACTAGCATGAATCTCTGATCTTAAATAATTTCTTGTTTGTGTTTGAGGCATCAACAGAAAGGGACCAGTGCCCATTGTGGATTACTTCCATCCAGCATGTGGTATAGACTGGAAATCTTTCAGTAATAAACAGCTCAAACTTTGTTGGCAAAAGAAGGGAAGTCCTGAGAGAGGGTTCATATTAAATTTCAAAGCCTTGGAAGGTGGAGTGAGGAAATGATTTGAAAAGAAAGGAACAGAAGTCACCATCTAGCATATTGTGAAGACAATGAAAGGATTACTGTTGCCATTTTGTCCTTTGTGTGTGGGGTGAAAACTGTAATTTATTTCCCTGAGGTTTCTGAACAACAAAACTTGACAATTGGAAACCACTAAAGAGGTGGGCTGCTATTTTTAATGAGCACCTTCTGCATCACAGCTTCTATGAAGAAAACAGAACCTACAGAGCCTCACGGTGTGTCAGCAGATATCAGTCTGCGCATAGACGTGTGCCTGAGTGCACACATGCATCACTTTTCTTCTCTTGCTTTCTCTTAGAAAGGAACACTGTATAAACAGAGCTTGCAGTAGAAATTAGAGCAAAACTAAACTATATTTGAAGCAGGAACTTGGGAGTCTCAGTGCTGGGTTTTGTGCAGAATATCAATGCTCTAGTTTCCTTCGTGTTTCTGAGTGCTTTCTTCTAACGTTGTCACTTGGAATTCTTTTGAGTCTGGGAAGCTGTGCGAGCTGAAGTGGCTGCTGGAAGGACAGCAAGCAGTATACGAAGAAAATGGGACACGATTTCCTGAGCCTTGTTTTCTGAGGACTCAGAAGAAAGAACTAAGTTTGTAAAGACAGGTGAAGGAGACTAGGCAGCATATGGGAGTCAAGGTTTCTGTTAGAAGATTAGAATTTGTGCCGCATTGCAGCCTGGTCCCCTTGTACTTGCTGGGTCCTTACAGCAGACTGGGAAAGCTGCCCGAAGCCTGTGGTCTGTAGCATCAGATGGTACAAGGAGGGAAAGGAGTGGCCTCATTAGCAGTGGAATGATTGAGAGTAAAGTTGTTACACCTTGCTTCTCCTACATTTCTCCCTCTGATGGTAGCAACCTCTCGTAACTTATCTCAATACAAATGCAACCTGGCAGGTCACAACAAGGGCTGGATTAAGTTGTTTAGCAGTTCTTTCAGCCTTCTCAATGAGCACTTCATTCTGTGTCTCTCTTCCCTCCTCTCAGTGGTCTTGGGCAAGATAGCTGTGATTGGTATTTCTGTATCCTCGTCCAATAAGACATTTTCTTCACTCTTCTGGGAGTGGTCCTAAAGTTTGTCCCTGTCTTGTGAGGTGTATCCAGTAGAGTACTACATTCTTCTTACAGCTGTGAGCCCCTACACACAGCTGCTTGGAGTTGGCAGCATCAGAGTGGGTGGCTCCCTAGAGAAATGCTGCTCAGTACCTGTGAGGGGAAAGTTTGTCAAATGACAAACTGGAGGAGGAAAATGCCTTCATTATAGAAAAATGGTATTGAATGTTAACTGGTTTACCCCTATCTCTTCAAGCTAGCACAGTTTTATTCATGTTATTCATCAGATTGTAGACACTCTCCCTCTCATTTATTTCCAAAAGTCCAGGTAGGTCTAGCACAGGATTTTCTCAAGTCTCTAGTCCATCCCACTGCCTGGTATGTGAGCGAATGGCCCAGAGGAGGGAGTTGTGAGACTGATCCCATAAGGAGCCATGACAGGATTCTTGGCAGGCTTAGCCCCAGAAATCTCCTTCTCAGCAAATATAGAGACTTTGTCCCAGACACGTACAAGCTTCCCTCTTCTGGCTGCTTGACAGCCTTTTAAGGGAAATACATCTTGCAGTCTACCTTACCTTCTTTGTCAAATTGTTTTTAAAAAATCATCTATGACATGGCAGTTTGAACAGCCCTGTTGTCTATACCTTCTGCTGTCTCAGGACAGTAACCAGCTGACTCACTGGTGACACTAGTGTGAGTGATCTTACCTTCTTCTGGTTGGATGTCTAGGATGGTGAAGATGGCACCCCAAAGTCTGACATGTATTTTCATGCCAGCTTCAGTGGGGTTGTGTTAGATGTGACAAGCTGAGGCTCTGTGCTAGGCTGTAAATGACTGGATGGTGGAGTAGTTTCTTGCCATTTTCCTGCTGTATTTTCATGATTTTTTTGCAGGTACAGAGACTGACTGCTGTGGTGAGGTCAGGGACTCACAGAGCAAAACTCCTATCAATGATGATAGAACCAAGAAGTCTCCCCTGTCTCTATCATGAATGTTGGCCGGGAGGACTTGCTTTGAATTTTTAAGTGTATTTAATGCAGCCTAGCTCATTTGGGGTGGGGATGGAGGGACCCACATGAAAAAAGACCTAGGAGTTACATACCTCAGCTGTAATAACTGAAGGGAGGAAAGTGGAGAAAGTAATTTGCAAAGCTACACTCGAAAATCATTCTAGCATAACATCATCATTACAATTATCTGTCAAAAGATTTAGTTCAATTACCTTTTTTTTTTAAGCTCTCTTGTCAAGATGGCCGTGCTTGTTTCAGGATTTTGGTACTCCAAGGAGAGGTTAAGGAAGAATGAATACTAATTCTGCCATTAACCACTGTCAGACAGCCTTCAGTGCATGTTATTCCTTGAAAACTCCTTTAGTGTCGTTACTGTTGGGAATCAATAGGCATAAAGTGCCCAAGGGAACACAGAATTCAGGGGGGAAACATTCACTGCCTATTTATAGCTCACAGTGCGGAAGGTGAGAGGGGGAAAACTTAAGTGGTAATTTTGAAATAATTGAATAGCAGCACAATTGCCATCGTGTAAAAGATTATACATGGTTCCTTACGTTTTCTTCACACAACAATAGGCTGGTAGTATAATTACAAGGGAAGAATATTTGATGTAATAAACTCAAATTAAACTGAATAATTTTCAATGAACTGCAGGACGTTGCAACCTATTGCTGGGTTATCACGTTGAGCAAATGTTCAGAGCTGGTCCCAAAGTTGAGAGCGCCTCTTAGCAGGCTGGGAGGGGGGGGTGGATGTGGTACAGCATTTAAGGAATGATTGTGTTTTGTTGGCCTTTGTTTTGACTACTTATGCAGGTAATTTTGTGTATTTCTTTTTAAAAGAAACTGTTATAAAATGCTTGCTAAATCTTTAGACACAAATAATAATTTCATACTGATTTAGATGACTGCCCCCTTTATCTGAGATTAAGGGTCCTGATCTAAAGTTTGTATCTGATATAGAGATGAATTCCTGGGGTCTAAATATATCAAGGCACTTCAAGGCCTGTGACTACAAGCTAAGCATATGTTTGAGAACTCTACCTTATAATTAGGCATTTCTCTTATTTAGAGAGAAAGATATATATAGAGAGACGGGAATTGCTGAGTTTAGATTCGTTCTACCTGTTTTTAGTTACAGATAAGGACCCTCAGTTTGCTCTTGCTATGTTTTTTTGAATGACCTCGTACTTGTAAATGAAAACATAATTAGTTGCAGTAGTTATATAAAATTAAAAATACAATTTTAAACTGGATTTTTTCTTTCTTTTTTTTTAATGTACGTAATACAAAATAGGCAGTAAGGTTCACAGGAGAGACTAATTTTATCTTAATAAGGATCGTGAGACCTGCATTCATTGATTTCTGAATTTTGTTCACCTGTCTTTACCTCATTTTACTGGAGAAAGCTCTGGAATAGAATTAATTCATTGTAGGAACTTTTACAAGGTCACCAGTGGGGAAAATAAGGTTACGAAGAGAAATTGCATGAATAACCTACTCTTTATCTTTTTCTGAACAATGTGAAGTTTTTTCAAGTATGTGGTCTCTGAATGAGACAAAACTAATCATGACCATCAGGGTTTCCACCTTAAATGACATACAAAAATCTGCCAGATTAGACCCATCCTATTTCAAATAAACAGTTAAGTCTTGTGTTTTGTTTTGTTTTTTTTTTCTTAAGCAAAATATTTTCAAAGTGTCATTTAAAAAACCCCAACCCTTTTGTGCGATAGTCAGAGATAAATTATTCATAGACAGTTACTTTGAACCATTATGTTTTCCTACCTCTGCATAAAAATAAACCCAGAACTCACTAGATTAAGCCATTGCCCTGTAATGGTTCTTTGAGAAATGTTTAACTGTAGCTGCTGCTTTGTTGTAGTGAAGAGCTCTGATTCAGACTTCATACTATGTTTGCATTTCAGCTGTCACAGAAAGTGAAAGATGAAGCCTCTTGTTCTCTTGGTTCTTGTGATCTGTACTGTAGTCAGCATGAATTTGAAGCTCGTGTCAAAGAGAAATTCTGGTAAGTCACAAAAAAATATTTTTACTTTTGAATCTGGACCTAGTGCTCATGCAATCAAGCATTTTAGATGGCTGCTTTTTGTTTTGCATATACACTTCTTGTTCTCTTCTGCAAAAAAAAAAAAAAAAGTCATAACCAATATAGTTTGTTTACCAGATGTTACAGGATGAATTTTCTCACTCTGATGTTCTGTTGATGTGACTTTAAGCTACTTGAAATTGTCCTTATGTTTTCTTTTATTTAAAAATAAAAAATTAAGAAAAGGTTGATCTGATTTAAAACCCACAAAGGTAATAATGACTTTTGCATTGTTGTAAAATCCGATCTTTTACTCATGCTAAGGGTGCTAAGGAACCATGGATATGGTCTGTGGTGTTTTTAAGTCTGGATGATTTTTTTTTTTTAATGTTGGAAGGTCATCTTTCAAAAAGTTATGCCAGCCATATGTGTGAACATACATAGGGTTAACTGGGAAGAGCTTTCCTGGGTAGATAATCTCTGGTTAGTCTGGCAGTGGAAGGGATTGGGAGTTGGTTTATGTTTACATCTGCTTTTGAAACCTGCTAAGAGTAACAGAACACTTCAAAGAAGCATTAAAGCATCTCCTTCCAGGATAGATGGTTGATCTGAATGATGTTTCATTTATATTAGTGCCTGAAGTGACGTTTAGTCCATGTAGCTCTCCCCTGTCAAAGGGAATGACTTCATGAGACTATTTGCCTTTCTCAAGTAAGCTCTGAGTTTGGAAGGACTTTGGGCAGGCAAGTAGGTTATCTGCAGTGTTGCATAGTGTTGGTAATCTGCCAGAGCCTTGTATATATGGGCAGGTAACTGAGGTTGTTGTGCTTTTAAACTTGCATGTTACACTACTTAAAGAACAAAACTAGTGGGAAAAGAATATATGCAAGTGTGAGGGCTTTGATCTTACTGTCCTCAGTGTCTTCAGCTAACACTTTTAGTAGTGCAGGTACAAACAGAAATTACTGACTTTAGTTGGTGTATGTCCAGTTTTAAGTTTAATTCCTGCATTTCTTGAGGATGGAGGTGAAAAGTTATTGGTCTATCTATTATAAAGAATTAGATGTTACATCCCAGGCTAGGAAGTGCTACTCCAGGAACCACCAGATGCTAGGCTGAATTCTTCCTGCTGGGCTAGAAAGTATAAATGGCCCTGTTTGCCCTGTGACCGCGGTCATGTATATTGGGGTTTGGCTACAGTGGAGCTTGATCTAAACTCTGCTAAGGGTGGTGGTGTTCCTGTTTTTCAAAACTGCTATTATTGCATGAAAACCCCTATGAGATCCATAATCTGTGTAGCTGAGGAGCCTTGATTCACTGCTGCCAGGCAACACCACCCAGCTGCAAGGAAGGGCCTTTGCATTTCCTTTATCAGAAGTATACATCTGTAGAAGTAACATGCTTGTGTTTATAGCATCATTTAGCTGGTAGCTTACATTTAATTATATTTTAGTTTGGTTTTTTTTCAATCTGCTTGCTTCGACTTTGCAGAATGTCTTGTGTTATTGGTAGCTGTTGACAGTATCAATTTAGGTTCAGGTACTGGCGGGGAAAATGCTTTAATATGTTAGACTGGCTATTGCTAAATATAACCCACTAGAGAATAGCCTGTTCTTTTTTTTTTGGTTTGATTGAGTTGGTATATGTTGAGTATAAGAGGAAGGGGAAGAATGCACATAAAGTAAAATTATAGTTTCTTTGCAAGTATATGATCATGTAGTTGGTTTTCACCTTCAGTATTCATTCTGTCTTACGTGCTGATTTTTAGGTTGCTGCGCAGAGCAAACTATTGATTTTTTTTTTTTGCTTTTTCTTGTTCCACTACATTGTGTGTGAAATACATTTCCTGTTTCTGTGATTTCAGCACTTCAGAGCAAAATTGATAATTTGACTCCCTTCCTGAAAGGGGTCCTTATATATGAAGGACTGTTATTTGATTGCTTGAGGCTTCACTAAATGTTATACATTGTGAAGGGACAGATGCTCCAGAGGCTTCTGAACTTCAACTATTTGTATTGTTCCTTAATTAGAAGATCAGAGATAGTGGATGGATGCAGTCAGGCAAATGCGTGAAGAAACAACGAGACCATGTTGCTTGACAGGGTGATGGTAGCTGTAGTGTGCTGGTGCTGTAGTTCAGGGCCTTTTTTTTTTTTTTTTACTGTTGTCTTGATAAAAGAGAGTGGGCAGGGGAAAGTAATTTAATGGTTATTTGTGGGCAGCTGCACTGCAGTGTAAACAGCAGGATGTCTGAAAGCAGGAAGACTGTTTTAGCTGCAGATGAAGGCTGTCGGGGGGAGTGGATGGGGTGCCCAAATTACAGCCTGTGGGCAGGATCTCTGCAGCAGTGTTCTGGATGGAGGTTGTAGTCTTTGGTCTTGCTGGCTATTGGTATGGGGATGTCTAATCTGGTGAGCATCCTTAAAAGGGGAAGGGAAATTGTGCAGACAGTTATGTAGAGCTGTGTGAAGCAGTGCACGGAAAGTACTGACACTGATGATAAAGACAGATCTGGGCTACTAGGGCAATAAACCAGCAAAATCAGGGTATTGGTGTCTTTGCTGACTTATGTAGACTGGCATGTTTCCAAGCAATACATAGGATTATTGCCTTAATAGCCAGAATTGTGATTAGTATTAAGTACAAGAGCAATTATGAATTGGCTAGCATGTGTGTAATATCACATAATAGAGTATATCTTGTTTAAGGGGTAGGGAGAATTTAAAGAGGTCTGAGTTGAAGAGGAGTTGGGGTGGAGCAATGAGAAGGTGTGGTGTTGTCTTCAGGTAATGCAAAGGCATCACTAAAACAGAGGCAGTCAAAAGGAGGGCAAAATGTCCAGAAGGGCTGGATCAGTGAAATAGAAGTTGCCGTAAAGAAAACAGGGATTTGGTTAGAAAGGCATCTTCAGAGGCTAGTTGAAAAATATTCTTTCAAAGCCAAGGAATGAAAACCCAAGAGAAGAAAGTTGAGGATGAGAACTCCAGACAGCAAATGGAGACAGTACAGAGGGGCTGGACAACAGGTAAGAGTCATTAAAGAGTGGCCTGGAGTGGAGCATCCAAGATGTCAAACAGAAGGTGATGAAATGGTGCTCCAGTTGCAAGCGTAGAATTAAAGTTTGCTGAAGAAACAATCCTCATGAAAGGGGAGAGAAAAGAGAACTGAAGGAGATTTGTCTCATGTCCTTTACTTGCCCTTTGTTACAGATTCAGGTGTCCATATTTCCATTTGGAGGAGACAAGCAGGAATGCATGTGAGGGCTACAGATAGGTTTTAGAGTACCTTGCAATGCTGCAAAAATGACAGAAACTTGTAGGAAGATCAATTTGTTTGGCTGCTTCTCACTTGAGATGTGATGCCAAAATAATTAAAATGGGTGAGCTAATTTAATTATGCTAGTCAGATTCTCCATTACAGGCAGCAACTTCCAGATGCTCCAGAAGAAATCTGTCATGTCTACAGAGTAATGTTTGTTGTTTGTGGTGAGAACAGAGCAGTTTGCCTCAAGCATCTGTGTGAATGTAATGTTGACTTAAGTTTCACGAGCATTTCTTAATATTAAGAAGCCTTTTTGAAAGCTGCAGGTCATCCTTTTTGCCTGCTTTAAGAAGTAAAACTGAGCAAACAGCTAATGCTAGTACTGCAGCCTTAGCAATACCCTAGAAAGGGTATTTTACAGGTGGAGGTTATACAAATGAATTGAGGATGTAGGAGCTGCTAGTTTCCCGGCTGGTAGGTGATTTCCTTTTAATCTGATTAAGTGACTTCTTCTCCCAAGCCCTTTGTATATAGTGCTTTGAATAATCATAGCAGGGAATATAAAACCAATTTAAAAATCATTGCATTTTTTAAGCAAAAGATTTTTCAGATTATAGATTCTATTTGAATTACTGCACATAATTCCATTAGTGAATAATTGATGCCATTTATTGTTGCTGTATTTATTTGCTGAGCTGAAATATCCCATCTCAGCATGCTAGAGCTCCAGAGGGCATTCCAACCTTGTGTGGCGGAGCATGGGCAGACATTCCCAAGGTTTCAATGAGGCTGCTGGAGGCAGAGCTGGTAGTAATCTTTCTGCAGGTTAACAGGGTGTAACTGGCTCAGGCCTGGCACTGGTATGTCCTCCAAGCTACATCGCCAGTCTTGTGTCTTCTCCTCTCTAGTGTGTTAGATGGATGTGCTCTGGGATTCTGGCCTTCCTTCTTCTCTTTATCTTGGGACCACCCAAAAGTCAGTCATATGCCAGAGGAGCAAGTGCATCTCTAATCCCTCACCCACTCTGTCACCTGGATCCAACTGTGTCACCAATGGCTTGGGAGAGAGAGGACTTAGCAACATGCCTTGCTGTGTATGGGCATAGCCAAATTGTCTTAAATTCTCTCACTGATGTTGCAGTGGTTGGGACGTAATGCGTTAGCACGTTCATTTAGAACCTATTGGCTTGATATTTTGTGCCTTTTAAATGTCATGCAAAAACTTACTGTGGTTGTGGTCTGCTGTAGATATTTCAGGAGACCTTCACTTTCCTAGTGGTTGTCAGTGCTGTAGTGTGGGATTTGCCTCTCCTCACTTCTATGCAGCTCAGTCTTCCTGTACTGCTGCCTGATCCTGCTGTGACATACGTGGAAGTGGAGGTGTTTGTAAACTTCAGAGGTGACTCATGGATTTGTGCCTGGAGTGGGATATCCTAGAGGAGCTTAACTCTTAAAAGTCTGCTGTTCCTGTTGGGGTGCCCCCCTAGAGGAGTTGCAGGATGAGCACTCACAGTTGCCATTTGCTTTTTGGTTGCAATTGCATCTGCCGGAAGAGCTGAATTCTGGCCCTGATGTAAGATGCATTGCTATGAGCTGTCCCAGTTTCTGAGATATGAGTGACGCAAAAGAGGTTTTCACCTTTTACTTCCTGCAAATAATGTGCAGATGTAGAGGAAATGGGAGCCTGGCAACACTAATCAGTGCACACTGATCTCTTACTTTTCCCAGAAGATGTTAAATTATTCACAGCTCCAGCAAACAAAAAAAGTCGAGATCACCGTTGTTCTAAGCTGTCATCGGTGCAGGAATGTACAGTCCCTCTTGCATACGGTTGTGTCTGCTCACAGGTTCACGGCTGCTCTCCATCTGTTCAGTTTGGAACAGCAGGAAGCGAGGAGCCAGGCTCCTGCCCTCAGTCAGGTCTCGGGGGGCTACCAGCAAGTAAGCTGTGAAGCACGGGTAGTCCGTGCACCTCGTTGTGGGAGTCTCAGCCTTGGTTTCCTCTCCTCTAGACAGAGAGCAGCATTGCAGCTAGACCGACCTATCTGGGAGACAGCTGGCAGCATTCAGGCAGTCCGTTTGCTTGTGGGGAGGGAGATGCATAGAGAAGAACAAGAAAGGAAATAATCTGCTAGAGGTTTGGGGTTTTTTTAGTGACCTCAACATGACAGGGTTTAAATATTGAACTTATTTAAACACTCAAATTTTTTAGCTATAACACTTGTTTAAAATGAGTTCATGTATAATTCAAACAATTAAAATATTGAGCTGATACTTAAATATTAAAGCTAGACTCCTTTCCCAAAAGGGAAACCACAGATGTATCTGAATAAAATAAATTAACACAATTAAACTGCACTAAATCACAAAGGTAGGATCTTTAGGGATGGGGGAAGTAAGCCAAGAATGAAAGAAATGTCATTTCCTCAGATAAAAATCTATAATCTTCCACTTTTGTAATGGGCATCCTGTCAGCTGTTTGAATATCTGTTCTACATGGAGCTGCAGCATGTTAGAGTTTATTAATAATGTCTGAACCTCTAGTAGGCATACTGTCATGATTGAGAAATCTTTCAGCCCTGTGCTGAAAGATTTCCAGTTAAAAACTGGATGATACTTTTCCTCTCCCAAATGAGGCCTTTTAAAAATGAAACAAACTAATGTATCAAGGTGCTTTGTTTTCTTTAAATAGAAATTTTAAGAGGCATCTTCATTTATGTATTTCCAGTGTGCTCACTTTGAGGGTGCGTGTCGCAGGTTCGGGTCCTTACTCTGAAACTGACTATCCCAAGACACAGGGAAAGTTGTTCTGGCATCTTTTATTTTTCATCTTGTTCATGAAAATATTTTTGGAAGGTCTGTCTTACCTAATGTTCAAATACATATAAGTAATAGAGCTGCAGAGTTACCCAGAACAACAGAGTCTTCAAGCTCAGCTTGTTCATTAGTCCTAGAGATGAATGTCTGCTCAGTTTGGGACATCTGTTGGTGACGCAGAGGCTGGGAGGTAACTTGGGGCGATACAGACCTATAGGAGCTATAGGGAATCTGGGATGTAATGCTTTAGCTTTGGGTCAACTTCTGACCACAAACAGTTCTGAGGTGTGCTTCGGTTTTTGTAACCTGAATACGTGTTTAAGGTAGGTTTTACAGACTATTGTATATTTTTGGAAGAATATAAATAAGGCTCCTTAGATTGCACTAGGTATGCATATTAATATGCATTCTCAGATCTCTGTCCACTGAATTAAAAAAACTTTTTCTACTTTATTTTCAGAACCTTGCTGCTTGTTTGAACTGCATTTCAATTTTAAATTGCTAGTTGTTGTGATGCTTTCTATCAGAAACTTCTTGTTTACTTCTTTACTTGTTTTTGCCATGAATGTAGCTGTGAAAGTGGCAAGCAGTAAAATGAAAAGTAGGAGATGTTGGGATCCGTATGGGAAATAGCCACAGAAAGGAGAATTAAGATACATTTGGGGTTATTTTATGGCATCTAAGTTTGGAGAAGTTGGTTTTACAAATAATAAAGGAAACATCAGAGGTTTCCCTTTTCAGGAGGTGCAGAGTTAAGTATTTCAAGTTGTTGACCTGTGAAGAAGGAAGGAATTTTTTTTAGCGCAGTTCATGTATGTGCAAATGTTAGTATATAAACCTGTGTGAGATTGTTGCGGAACTGTTGTACTTGCTCAAGTAGAAATGATTGCCTGTCTATGAGTTGAAAGCAAAATTGATCTGAGCTGCAGTGTCACCTCTAGAGTGTATGTTTTATCACTTTATTAATCTCTAACCCTTTCAAATCCAATCGATTCTCTCTTACAAGAAGCATGATTAGTACTCATAATACAAACTGTTATGAAAACATACAGTGCTCTGCCACTGAAGACAGAGACTTAAATAAAAGTTAAGCTTCTGACTTGAGCACTTTGCTTTCCCGAGACAGGGTAACCAGGCTGCCCGTGCCTGCCAACCTCTACCATCAGAGTTCCTTCTCGCTTGCCCTCCCTGCGTGGTTCCTTGTTTGAGGCAGGAAGGCAGCCTGAGGGTATTTCTGTTAGCTTGACTTGTTTTAAACCTCTTCCACCTTTGAGATTCATAAAACTTGTAGCTCTGTTGTTGTGCTATATATGACCTATGGAAACTCACTCCCAGTCAGTTTTTGTTTTCTTTTGAGAAATGTGTTTTGACACTTCAATTTAAGACAGGTGCAATTGATTTGCATCTTTGAGGGATCAGTATTCCTTTAAAAATGGTATCTACTGAGATTTCTGCATCCGTTATCCCAGATGGAAAATCAAATAGTAATCGAGTAAGTAGGAGGTCATTTGACCCAGGCAGCTGTAAGCCTTGTTCATGGGTTTTTATAAAGAAACCGTAGGCAATAACAATACCTGGCATGAGCCTTTTGTATCTGGCTGTCTCATTCCTGTTGCTCTAATGAAGTGGAGGGAATGGGAAGCTGCATCAGACCCTGACTGCTGACCTGACCTACCAACCCCTCTGGGCAGGAGGCATCAGGGTAAGTGGTACACATCAGGGCCAGCCCCTGAGGTGTTCAGCTTCCTTTTCAGTGAACAAGCCTGAAACAGGGCAAAAGGGAAAGCCTAGAGTTCCCAAGTTCCTTTCTAATGTTTAAAGTACAATATTTTGTATGTCACTCTCGCTTGTGTCTCATACATACTGCTCTTTAGGCATCCAGTAACAATAAGTGTAGTTTAAACATTTGTTAGGGCTGTTTAGTAGAGGCCTTGAAACATGATGGTGGCATTATTTTTTGGACTTCCAGTATTGTAATTGCGCTTTATTACCTTGGCAGGGTTGTTTTTTTTTTTTAAGTCTCATGAGACTATTTGGTGGTTTTAGTAAACATCTGCTTCCATGATATTTAATACAAGTGCTTTTTGTCTCTAATGTTTGCATCGTAGTTATTCCCATTTTACAGATGGTAGAAAATCATCCAAAGATGAATTGATGTTCAGGTTGCTCAACATACTGAAGGTGATGTGGAGGAATAACACAAATAAAATGTTTCCCTCTGTTCTGTTATGTTGCTAGCGCCTTAGGCAAGGATGAGGAAACCAGTACTATCTCCTAGAGAAATTTTGAGGCTAAATAAGTATGTGTGTAGAACGTGCTTTAAAGCCCTTGGATACATGTGCTAGGGAAAAGTAAAAGTGTTTGTAATCTCTGTTATTTTTCAGTAGAAGATAGTAAGATGTGTCTGCTAGAAATAGAGGGGGAAGAGGAGGGAGATTGTGGTATACCAGGTTTTGTGCTCTAGTTTTCGGCTAAGAGCTTTGCCTTTGGATGTTACAAGTCTGTGTGTATTGGCTATAAACTGTCCTCCCACTGTATAGTTAAGGACCCAGGAGGAAAAACCACTTAAGACTGTAAAGTGGCATATGGAATACCTGAGAGACCATGAGCTTTGGAGATGTCAATCATGTCTCTTGGGTAGCCAAGTTTATAGAAACCAGTGTATATACTTACTCCCCTGACCTAAAGAACATTTATTACAGGCCACCTGATCAGAATGGAGAAGTTGATGAGACCTTTTACAATCAGCTCCAAGTAGCCTCACAATTGCAGGCCTTGGTTCTTGTGGGGGATTTCAGTTACCCAGATATCTGCTGGAAGGGCTACACAGCCAGGAACATACAGTCTGAGAGGTTCCTCCAGTGTACTGATGATAACTTCTTAATCCAGCTGGTGGAAGAGCCAATGAGGAAAGAAGCACTACTGGACCTAGTACTGACGAACAAAGAGGGACTAGTAGAGGACATCAAGGTTGAGGGAATCCTTGGTAGCAGTGACCATGGAAAGATAGAGTTCAGGATGGTGGGTAGCATGCACAAAACAACAAGTAGGACTGAAACTTTGGATTTCAAGAGGGCTAACTTTGTCCTTTTTAAGAAGCTGACAGGTGAAATTCCGCGGGCTAGGGCTCTGGAAGGTAAGGGGGGCTCATGAGAGCTGGGCGATATTCAAACATTGCTTTCTCCAAGCTCAGGATCAGTGCATTCCCAAGAGCAATAAATTGAGCAAGGGAAGCAGGAGACCTGGGTGGTTGAGCAGGGACCTTCTGAAAAAACTAAAGTGGAAGAAGGAACTTTACACCAAGTGGAAGAGGGACTGACCACTTGGGAGGATTACAGGGATGCTGTTCGCCTGTGTAAGGAAGAAACAAGGAAAGCCAAGGCCTCCTTGGAATTAAAATTGGCAAGAGATGTGAAAGTCAACAAGAAGGGTTTTTTTAATTATATTGGAGGCAAAAGGAAAACTGAAGAAAATGTGGGCCCACTGTTGGATGGGTTGGGCACCATGGTAACAGAGGATGCCGGGAAGGCTGAGTTGCTGAATGCCTTCTTTGCCTCAGTCTTTACTGCTCAGGCCAGCCCCCAGGAGCCATGGACTTTGGAGGAATCAGAGGAAGTCTGGACAAAGGAAGATCTTACCTTGGTGGAGGAGGACCAAGTCAGAGATCAGTTAAGAAGGCTGGATATCCACAAGTCCATCCACAAGTCTCGGGTGGGATACACCCGAGAGTGCTGAGGGAGTTGGCAGAAGTCATTGCAGGACCACTCTCCATCGTCTTTGAGAGGTCCTGGAAAGTAGGTGAGGTGCTCAAGGACTGGAGAAAAGCCAGTGTCATCCCAGCCTTCAAAATGGGCAAGAAGGAGGACCAGGGAAGGACGGGGCCGGTCTTTTTTCGTGGTGCCCAGTGACAGGACAAGAGGAAATGGACACAAACTTGAGTATCAGAAGTTCCACCTAAACGTGAGAAGGAACTTTTTTACTGTGAGAGTGGTAGAGCGCAGGAACAAGCTGCCCAGGGAGGTGGTGGAGTCTCCTTCTTTGGAGACATTCAACACCTGCCTGAACAAGTTCTTGTGCAACCTGCCCTCGGTAGACCGGTTGTGGCAGGGGAGTTGGATTAGATGATCTCCAGAGGTCTCTTTCAACCCCATATGATTCTATGATTTGTTGATCACCAACTGCAGCGACTCCACAGGCAGTCAGCTGCCTCTGAGCCACTCTGGGCTCCATCTGTGCTTACCTAGTAGCTGCCTTTAGATTTTCAGCATTACCAGGAACTGGAGTTTTGTCATCAGATGTGTGAATAGCTTAAAACAGCTTTATCCAAGGACACCTCAGTGTATAGTCTAACCAGATGTTCATGTTTGTTTAAAGAAATGCTGGTCCTTTCATCCCACTGTACAAATACATATAAAAATTTGAGTGCAAAGCTGTTTCATAGATTTTTTTTTTTTAGATTTTATTTTTTATTATTTGCAAGTCAGGGGCTGTTGCCTGGTATGTTGAAGATAGAAGTGACTTAATATTTATGAAGAATTATGTTCATATAGCAGATCAGATTTCTCACACGACAACTGCTTGTTCTTGGATTTAAGTATTATGTTTTTGTTTTGCTGATGCAGTCTGTAATCCTGAGGTTATTTGGATCAATGGCAGAGTCACTTCATGCATGCTTTTGCTGTGTTGCATGTTCAGCAAAACATCTATGTGGGTGGACCTGGAAGGGGAAGACTAATGTGAGATGTAATCATTCCAGTGTCTTTGAGCTAATTGTAAATTAGCAGAAATATAATCACATTCTGCAGAACAGGGCTTGTCAGAATTTCTTTTTCAGTGACACAGTTTCATTTTCAACAGTAAATTCCCTGCGATGGATACATTTAATAAGCAATGGAAAACTGCTGGGACCTGGATCAAAGGCAGGGTTATTCCCCGGCTCAGGATCTCTGGGGTGTTCAAGAGTTGCAGCTCAATGCTAGGACTTCTGAGGTCCTTGATATGGATGTTGAATGAAGAAGCTGGAAGACTTTAAATACATAGTGCTCAGGACCCTATTGTTTCTGGTATTCCCTGCTGGGAAGCAGTTGCCCATGTGGAATGTCTTGGTTTGCCGGCAGAGGAGATCTGAAAACTGAGAAAGTGAGAGCGCTTTAGTGTAGCCAGGTCATCCCACAGGCCTGCTTGGCTCCCAGGGCGGAGGTGGATCTGTGTCCATCAGCACTGCTCTCTGGCTGAAGGGGGACCACTTTCTGGACCTGTTTATTCCTCTCTAGTTGCAGGTTTCCATTGCAGAATATGTTTTGTTGAGAAAATAAACCAATTGTAAAGTATTCCTGAAACTTGTTTGTTCTGGTCCTTCTGGTTGAGAGAAGCAGATTTGAAACTCAAGCCAAGAAAATTATTATTACAGATTTGAACCCTTGAATCTGTTACTTATTTTTCATGTGACCTTGAAATCTTGTCCCACTGTATAAAGCCAGAAAGGTGTGAATAAGCGTGTGGTTTTAAACAATCAAAATTAAGGAGAGAAATTAGGGTATGTACTAACAATGACATTTTGGATGTACAATTTCCATTCCAAATGACATCAGTATTTTCAGGCAATTCAGGGGACTGCAGTGGAAACTGCACTTCGAAATGGAGCCTCAGCTTTATCGGAGCAGATTGAAAGCTGAAGCTTTTTGGCTGACTTCTGATGTAGGTCAACATAATTCCTATTCACTGTGACTTTACATCATATTATTTACAGAATTATGATTCTTTCATCTGGACTGGATGATTAAATTTGCTCTTTACCATTCAGTGTTTATTGCAAATGGTTTTGTTCCAACTGCGAAACATGCCTCTGACTTAGTATATGATGAGAGATGGAACCTAAATCCACCTGGGATGCCTGGCTGAAACTGTTGTGGACGGTGTAAAGTGTAAAGCTCAGCCAATTAAGAAGGAATCGTTATTAAATCCTGTTTTAGAAATGTCTACAAATAGACTGTTCCATTTGCCATCCTTCATAAAAAGCTGTAATTGATGGCTTTCTCTGAAAGACACAGATCCCATGTGAACAGTTGGTGTTCCAGCATGCCTTTGCATGAAGTCTCTTGTGTCACTAACTTGCTTCATTTTGTAGTGAGGAATATCCTTGATGTGCTATAGTAATTAGTTGATGTCTTTTGGAACAATTTCCACCCCCCACCAGCAGTGAAATCCTGGGTATCTTGGTCATGAGAACTTAAAAAATACAAACTTCACAATGTGGTTGTAGAATGGCTTGGTAATGTCAAACCATGTTGAAATGTTGCATTCGGTCTCCTATTGGTGTGTAAATATGAGCATCCTCAAGGGATGCAAGTGTTTTGCTTGCTGAGGGCTGCTGGGTAAAAGCTCTCCTCTATAATAGTTTCACTGCTATGATTGGAGTTGGCATGTTTTTCAGGTTTGTGCAAGGCAAGCGCATCCATTCCTGTGCATAGGGTTGGCTTTTTGGAATCATGATGTGTAATATACTTGTAAAAAATCAGACCTCCTTTAATGGTTTTATTGTGCACATGAAAGTTGTGCATTATCAGTGTAATTACTGAGATAATTTAATACTCATTCTATGCTTTACTGCTGTGCTTTCCAACAGGGAGCTGTAAAAGGTAATTTTGATCTCCTTAAACTTTGTTTAGGTTATTAAGAAATGTTTTTTAGTGGCAGAAGAGGGAATTATTTTTTTGCATAATCTAATAGCCCCTTAAGGCTCACCCTTTAAAATCACATCAGTCAGATAAGGAACGAGATGGGAGCAGTCAGTCATCTTGCGAACTGTTCAGTGATTCTTCAGCATGCAGCATCCACGGCTGGCAATCCTCAGCTGTGGAGCTGTGCAGCATTTGGTTATAGGCAGTGTCAGATTTTTCCAAGTGACTGGTAGGTGAGAGGGAATAAAACCATCAAAGGTCTCGTGTAAGCGTGGTGCTGGCTCTTATAGTCCATCCTTCGAGGTATTATCAGAGGTATCTGAATGCTCCAAACACCCTAGAGGGAGAGAGAAGGCTGGGCTACCCCTCTTTGCAGGATACTGTTCCTCATCTCAGCTGTTTTGGGAAGCAGTGGTGCAAGCCTTGCTCGGGGTTGTCCCAGCAGAGATATCTCAAGCTTATGTCCCACATATGGGGTTTGGGCTCTGCTTTCAGGAATTTGTCTGGGCTGTGTCGTGTTCCTCTTTTTTATTTTCTTCTTTGAGAAACTTTCTTTAGAATAGGATACACCACAATATGCCAAGAGAACTAACCAGAGGAAGCTTCTATGTAGAGTGAGAGAGGAGCTCATTAATTGCTTAAAAATTAGGCAGTCGATCTGAGTAATCGGTGTTGGCTGGCTGGCCTTCCTCAGTCTAAGAAGTAGCTCATTAGTAGAATACACACAGATGGTTCTGTGCTCTAAGGTATTTAAAGTACACAGGCAGAGACCTGTATTAATAAGGCAAACCTGTCCTTAGTTTCTGTGAGTTTGCTACAAGCAGCAGAGGGAACAATGTCATTTGGTAAATAGTATTAGGTAAATACATTTCCATAAATTTATTTAGTTTTCAAATTTTTTTTGCAGATAACAGATTATGATAAATATTCAAAGTGATTTACTGTTTCTGCAAAAATTATATTGCAAGAACAGACTTACAGTAACTATTTCATTTGTTCAGTACCTAATTTACCCAGATAATTGCCTAGAGAGAGATGTATTCAGAGCCTAATTTTTATTTGGAATATATATAGTTTTTTGCTATTTGTTCTTTCCGATGATGTTTTTCTGTGTGGGATTTGTTAACCGTTTATTCAAAATGAGACTTTTTTCCAAGTGAGTTGAGTTTCTTCTGCAAATGCTAGCGGATAGCAAGATAAGAAATCACCCACTGGGGAGGACAGAAAGCGCAGAGCCGGGAGCCCGCAGCGCTGCTGGGGGGAAGGAGCCACCCTGCGGCGGGCAAGCAGGGGCTGAGCGGGGGCACCGCTGGCTTCCTTCCCAACAAACCTGCCAGTGCAGCTGAGGCTGTGCCGCCCTGCAGACATACTGCCCTGGGTCTCCTGACTTCAAAGATGTAGGGTAAACTCAGAGGTGATAATAATCACGGCTTCATTTTCAAACAACAGACTCGCCCTCTGCTCCTCATCCCATGTGTCTTGTTGAATGGAGAACTTCTCTGTCCCTCCTTTGGGCTGTCTCTTTGTGACTGAGCAGGGTCTGAGCCCCCCTTATAATTACTGTTGTCCATTAGTGCACTTGACTGTGAATAGTGAGACTCTCTTTTCTTACCCCACCTGTGAATTCATAAGCATATTGGTTTTCCTGTTTAAGAGACTTTTACCATTAAGACTGGGAAAGGGAAGGAATGGTCTGCCTCAGATAATCGTTCTTCCCCCAGCAGTCAGAATTTGGTCTCCTTTGTTTAGAGCTGCTTTTCCCATCAGTGCTTGCATGTCTTTGTCAGGAACTGTGATAAACTCTTTGTAATGAAAGAATGTAATGTTCCCCTTGTTGATTCTCTGCAAACTTAGTGCATTTCATGCCTTCTTTGGGAGTTTTAAGCAGAGTTACCAGTTACACCCTTCTGGTGCATGCTTTTTCACCAAGCCCTCAACAGAGTGGTTTGTTGCATTTTCAGCTGATATAATTTGCATTGTTGCTTCACTCTTGTTTTTCATTTCTGATAGATTGAATGTCTGTTATTTGAGTGTATGCTGTTGTTGTTGAAAAGAATGGTTCCACTTCAGCTTGATTAGTTTTTGCAGTGGTGTGTATGTACAAATTGCCGTGCCATTTTGGTATATCTTTTTAAGTAAACAGTTGTTTTTGTGGAGCACGTGTTAAAAATACTAGCCTGGAAGAGGTAATTCAGGAACAGATTTAGTCTGTGAAGAATATTTTAATAGTTACCATGTTGCTTTAGTGATACACAATTGTTTTGAAAGATTCTGATCCTCTCTGATGTAGAGTACTATTCAGTATAAGTTCCTCTTTGGACTCAGGTTCAATCCTTGGTAACATGCGTGGTTTCCACAGCCTGCACTGGAGGGAGCAGAACTATCATGAAACAAGGTTTATTTTGTGGAACTTAAATATTTGAACCTGAAAAATTTCAAGAAACAGTGAAGTGTACTTACTGCTTTGGGGCAATGGGATTCAATGTTTCTAAGGTCATTTGAGGATGGCTGCAAGTAGAAATGCAACTTAGTGGTGTATTGAGAGGTGAGAGGATGGGATAGATATCGCACAGAGGGAACTGGGAAGGCTTTCTGCAAGGGCATGTGTAAAAGACTGAGGCTTTAGAATAAAACTCTTTAAAGTGTTTACTTGATTATAGATTTGGCTTGATGGAGAAGAGGGGAAGGTTTGGGGTCTATGAGGACAGGAAATCACCACGTGACACAATTTCCAAGGAAATTCCAGGAGCTTGGTGGCACTGGGATTCCGTAAACTGTTCGAAGGTGGCAGCGTATGCAGTCCTGGAAGCGAGGAGAGCTTTGAAGTGAAAGTGTCAAAGAAGGAAGAGCAGTACTTCATTTGAGCTTTCAAATTATAGGGTAATTTGATAAGGTTTACTAGTAACCCTAGGCTGTGTTTTTTTTTTCTCCTGCTGTAAAGCTATTGAAGTTGGTGGAATTAAACTAGGAATTAACAAACATGACTGTGTAGCAGTGGGACTGTTTCTCCTTTCTGTGTGCCAAGCTTCTGCTTATTTGGTGTGATACTGCAAAAACATCCATCGATTTCAGTTATTCAGAAGCTAATTACCTCGTAACCCACAGGATCAAGCAGCAGAGCTGCTTATTTAGCCTGTAACAACACAGTTCTTATTATGGTGCCCAGTTGCGTTGGCACTTGCTGCAGGGAACCTCCCATTGACCCTGCTTTGAGATGGCTGCAGAGCAGGTCCCTGTGCATGTATCCTGCCTCTAGACTGTGACTATTGTGCATGCAAATGGACAGCAATTATCATTTAAGTAATGGGTGGTTAATGGATGTTTGTACTCTGTAAATTTGAAGCATTTTGAAGCTGAGATTTCCCTGCCTGTGTAATTTGATGTGTGCCACAAATTGCTGAGGTGAGAACACAAGCGGGAGGAAACCAAGTTATCAGTGAAAGTAGACTCTGACAGCTCCCTCTCCTGCTTCTACCTCAGGCATCGCGATGGATAAGTGGAGAGAGAAGTATAAACGTATCACAGTAAATTCCCACGAAGAATCCTTAGCTTTTCTAGGTAGTATCATGATGAAAATTGCACTGCAGTGGATTTTGTAGGGACGTGGCTCTTCATTAAAATGAAAGTAAAGCCTGTCAATATCATAGGTGTAGCAGCAGAGATTCCCCTAAAATGACACCTTTGCTGTAGTTTGACTAAACAATCAGCAAATAGTTTAGTGCAGGCTGAATTCAGGCATGCTGTGTATCCACTTGAAAAGGCCCTTTAATGCTAATCCATTTGGATACCACGTTATTGTATTTCGAAACAAAATTTGAATTTTAATTGAAGTTTTGTAGCCCACGAGAGAAAAGTAATATATCACTACTATTATTTCAAAGACAAATCCTTTGAGGGGAACTCCCAGTTGCAATTCCGCAAGCATCTTTAAGATTCTCAGAAGCAAATCAATACGTTTCTCAACAATGATGATCCTTGAAAACCTTCTCAATTAGATATGATGTAAAGAAACAAAGCTATGTTAGTCTCCAGCTGAGCTTTGCCTGTCAAACTGCCTTTGCAATTGGAAGGCTAAATGAAACTGTAAAACAGAACTTGACTATATCATTAAGCAGCTCTCTTTTGTCAAGTATATGTGGTGATAAAATTATCTTCAAGGTTGGAATTGTTGACTCATTTAAACTGTAAGATCTCATGGACTGGCATTATCTCTTTCCTGTATTTGACTGGAGCTCTTGAGTCCTTCAGCTCTATGAAGGAACAGAAATACTTTAGTAGTGGTAAATAGAGGGCCATAGTCTGTTGTAAAGTGCTCATCTGAACTTACAGTGATAATGATAAAATATTAATCTCTCAGAATGTTAATTAAGATTACTTATAGACACAAGGATTGCTTTGTACAGAAGAGCAGAAATACTGCAATTCCTGGCAGGGCTATTTTTTTAAAATTCAGAAACACAACCATTTTACTGATACTATTTGTGATTAACTTCTAATGGACTTACGGTGATTTGAGTGGCTAAGAACTACACCACAGATCAAGATTGCTTGATAATTCTTCTGCTGTGAGTTGGGTACCATTCTCCAGTACTTGCCTGACTGAATGCACAAATTAACTTCCTTCTGCAAGAAAATACATGGGATTGCCTGACCATCTGTTTAGTAGCCATCTCAGTCCTTTCCTGCTCAGTTTGGAGCAGCACATATATATAAAAAATATATTTAAAGGTCTTATTTGAGCGAAATGGTTTGTTGGGATGGAAGACCCAGTGCTGTGTAATAAGTGCTTACACATTAGTTCTTGGAGCATGATGGTTGGACGCTGCTATAATGGTAACAACCTCTCCATCTCTTTGTATAAGGCAAAAGCAGGAATACTCTTAAGTAGCTGGAACAAATTGGTTTTGTCTTGAACAAATTCATCGTGCTCAAACAGGAGTGTGTGAAGGACACCTCTGCCAAAAAAGCTGTTAGTCTGAATTCTTGGGGGAGAATAACAGGCTGAAGATCTCCATCGTCTCCCATCATCATTGTGGCTATGAAGAACCAGTGAAGGCTACCAACAGCCAGATACCTTCCTCAGAGCACACATTGAGACTGAGGCTGCAGAACTGTCTTCTGGAATCCAAGTTTGTGCCACCCCAGGTTTATTACCTCATTCAAGCTGTTTTGTTTGATCCAAACAGAACAGTCATGGGAGCAGAAGATTCTTAGTAGGATGTGGGAAACTCAGGTTCCTGGAATTCAGGTTTCTGGAATTACAGAAACATAATTTTCTGTTATTTTCTGTTATAAATTGTCTTCCTGCATTTAGTCATCTAGTCTGCATTTGGTTACAACTTTCACAGTTTGAATCCAAGTCCATGTAGCTTTTGTTGTTAGCTGGCAGAATAAAATATAGCAGCCTCCTACAGATAGTAAAGGACCCCCAAATCAGGAAGGATTAATTAAGTTCCCGAGTGAGACTGTAAATTATGACTGTTTTCTGCTACAATCTTTGATGGCACAGGCACATATTGCTACTCTCAAGTGCTATTCCAAAAGCACCACGAACATGCTCCTTTGAGCTGTTAACTTTTATGTCTCTCCATACTGACAACAGTCCATCAAGCCACATTTCTAACCAGAAAAAAAGGGTCAAAAAAAAAAAGTGCTTGTGCATAATGCAGCTGCATTAAAAATGTCAAAGTTGAGTTCTCTGGTGGTGTGCTGTGTTGGAAAACTGCATGAGGAAATCTCTTCTGCGGGGGATCACAGAATGATGATAAAGCACTTGAGGTCTCCTTGGACTTGGTGGGGTCTCTGACCTGTTACACCTTAGCAAGCATCTGCTCTGCTGTGTTAGCTTAGAAGGGGTTAAAGACTTTCTGGCAGCTTCTGAATACTAGAGCAGTTATTTTCCCTGTGTAACAGGGGAAGAATGACTATGCATAATCTAATTTTAACTTAATTTAGTGTTCCTCCTAGATTTTCATATATAGAATAATGCCAGAAGAATTTGAAAAAGCTTTTCTCTTACTGAAGCCTGAGTTAAAACTCTGACATCAACAGAGGAAAATACGTTAATTCAAAGAACTTTTTCAAAGGCCCCCCTTGACTTCTGCATTTGATGATTTAAAAATACATTATCAAATTAATTTGTTGTTCTTGGTAAAATCTTAAGCTCTGCTTTTAATAAGATTGTGCTGATAGCAAAACTTCATATGCTGGTGTGATTTCCCTGTATGTTAGTTAATAGCTACCTAATTAGAAATGTAAAAGTAATTCTTGTTGTGTAAACAAATAGACTTCAAAACCTCTTAATGGCTAATGCAGTTTTACTATTTAATTCCTGCAGCACTGACAAAGAGAGGACTTTATTGTGGGATCTCTCTAGCAGTAATAAGACAAAGGTCTACTTCTAGCTAAACTGATTCTTGAGAGGGGGGATAAATTTGGGTTTTGAAATGGTGATGTGGATGCCCTTCTCCTGTGGGAAACTGAAACAAATGAATGAATATTCCAGAGAGACCGAGAGGTTTTTTTTTTTCTGTGTTTTGTACATTTTCCAGAGGCTCCCCGCAGTGTTTGTGTTCCTCTCCAAGGACATATTTTGTTATATCTTCTCACTTTAATTTTTGTAATGAAACGGGGGCTTCCAGTGTTCCTGAAGTGTTTTCTGAACCAGAAACCAAGCAGAACATTAGGGAGAAAAACAGAAAAAAAAAAAAATCACATTCTGACTTCTGAGACGTGCTGAAGGCCTTCATACCCTTCAAAGAACTGTAGTTCCTAATTCTTGTTGACTGCAATACATTTTAAAATACCTACCCTTTAAAAAAAAAATTTGGCCTTGAGTACCTACAACTTGCACTGCAATTGATGAGAACTGCAGAACCTAAGCACCACTGAAAATCAAACTATCAGTCACGCTCACTGGCTTCCTTTGATGGAAGCAACAGTACGCCTTGGGGAGTTTCAGAAGCTTTACTTAAAATTCCAGCACCTACACGAACAGAAATTTCTGTTCATCTCTCTGCTTCTGGTGGTGTCACCTTCTGAGAGCAGAGCTGGGTCTCTCCAATGAGAGCAGCTACAGAATGGTCACCTGAAAGCCCGTTCTCGGTCCCTGAACCCACACATGCCCCCTCTCCCCTGTCCTGTGATGGGACGGGCAGTTTAGAAAGTGAGAACTGTTTATAATGCACTGATAGCTGCTGCTGGTGGCAACTTCAGATCTGTTTAGTGATTGCTGTAGCTTATTGTTAACAAGAGGAATTTTTTTTTTCTCTGAGGAAAAAAGTGTGCTGTTTTTCTGGACAAGATGAATTACCCAGGATGGAAAGTCTTGTCCTCATTAAATTAGCAGGTTGTACCTCATAGAATCATAGAGTACCAGATTGGAAAGGACCTCAAGGATCATCTGGTCCAACTTTCCTTGGCAAAAGCACAGTCTAGACAAGGTGATCCAGCTCCCGGTTGAGCTGGATCTTAAAAGTGTCCGAGGATGGGGAATCCACCACTTCCCTGGGGAGATTATTCCAATGGCTGATTATTGTCATTGTGAAAAACCTTCCTCTTATGTCCAATCAGAGTCTCCCCAGGAGCAATTTGTGCCCATTACCCCATGTCTTTTCCATGTGACTCCTTGTAAAAAGGGAGTCTCCATTTTCTTTCTAATACTTTAAATACTGGAACACGGTGATAAGTATTTATCCCCTAAGCCTTCTTTTCTCAAGGCTGAACAAACCCAGTTCTCTCAGCCTTTCCTCATATGGCAGGCTTCCAGTTCTTAGATCATCTTTGTGGCCCTTCTCTGGACCCTCTCCGGCCTGTCCACATCTTTTTTTTTTGTATTGAAGGGATGAAAAATGAACACAGTATTCCAGGTGTGGCCTGACAAGAGCCGAGTAGAGTCCTTGTCTCTGCTGGTGATGCTCTTATTTGCTGATCTGTGTTCATAAGCCTTTGAACAATAAAGTGCACCATAGTGTATAGGGCTTTATTAAACCAGTGTAGCTTCTCTATGCTGGAGGATGCTAATACTTGAAGTGTTGCACACTGTAGTAACTAAGTAAAAAAAAAAATAAAAATCAGTAGGATTGAGTTCTTTAAAAGAGAGTGTAGCATGTGCGTGTTCAGAATTACAGGTTAAACTTTTAATGAGGTGGGTTTCTTCTTTAGTTGCAGTACTAACTGGGGAAAAAAAAAAGGCTAAGTATGCAGTGTTACATCCTGGTACATATGAGATATGTAGCAAGTGGAATATAAGAGCTTTGTGGGACCTGTGTGCGTGCTTAGAGCCGCACCTGGCTCATTCACAGCCTGCCTCTCCCTGTGCTGGGAGCCCTTTCTCAGGACATAGGGTTTCCTGGGCTTCTGCACACACTCACTGAGTTTTGGGAGCGTAGGTTTGTTTAACTGCAACTATTGAAAAGATTAACCAATGCACAGCAAAAAAAAACCCAATAAAAATAGGCATGTTATAAACTATATAGAAGAACGGAGCTGAGGTTCTTTGCAAGAGTGTATTTGCGTGATGGAGGGGAAGAAGGTGGAGGAGAGGAAAGTGAAAAGTTTTGCGAAACCACTAGCTTTGCCAGGACTCAGAAGCTGTGTAGAAGAGTGCTGCTGCATTTATGGAGAGTGGGTTGTTCATTCAGTGTGCTGTTCCTCACAGCCTGGCTCTGAATCTTGGGCTGTCTCCTCATGATGCCTTGCAAGAGGAGAGGAGCTAAGGAGCTTGCCTCTGGGAACAAGGGAGCTTTGGCTGAGCACAATGCTACCCAAGGTAAACAAATAGCTCCCAGCTAGCCTGGAGCCTGGGCTGATGAGTACTTTTTTTTTTTTTTCTTTTCTTTTTCCTTGAAAAACTTTGTGGAGAACTGCAGAACAAGGAAAATAAGTAGAAGTTGCAAAAAAAAAAAAAGCTTATATGGTGAAATTGTCGAGCGATGACCAAATTTCTTTGAAACTTATAGAGGCCTTGATGGCTGCAGCGCCAAGCCTCTCTTCATCCAGGTGCAGCAAATTGGGGTTGCAACAGCTGTCCTCCCACTGTGTACAGGGCTCTGGTTTTTACTGGGGCCTCTGGCAGCTTTTGGGGCTTACAACAGCCCACGTTAACACCTGGGAACTCCTGTGCAGTATGCCCCAATGGGACTTGTAAGACTTTTGTCTTACTGCATTGGTGAGAGGTGGAGGGAAAAACTGGGCTTGGTGGTCCAAGGGAGAGGACTTGTGACAGAGAAATGGGGTTACTCAGTGAAGAGCAGAGAGATCCTGAGCAGATTAGAAGTGAAAATTTCAAGCAGTTGGGCAAGAGAAAGCTCTTTTCTAAATAAAAGAGGGGTTGGGGAAGCAACTGAATTCCTCCCATGTTTCCAGCCTACATTCAGAACCTTTTTTTTATTTTTTTCCCTCTGCAGAAGCAGGGACTTGGCTCAGCGTGTTCAAGGGGAAACCTCAGGTTGCAGGCTTTGTGGCATGCATGTAGGCTGCAGGGGGCATCCAGGCAAAACTTCTCCAATTGAAAGATGCTGTAGTGCCCGCAGAGCCTAGGATGCTTCAGAATCCCCACCTCCCTTCGTGAGTAATGTTGTATGCCCCCCTCGAGCTGCTAGCAAACACAAATAAAGGGCAGATTAACATTAAAAATGCACAGGGTCGTTGTAATGTAGTTAAAGAGACTCTCTGGGTCATACTCCTGTCAGCCTAGTGCTAGTTTTGTCTCATTGAAATGTACTGAATACAAAAAGCAAAGCCCTTTCTGGAGTGCAGCTTTGCTGGCTTTGTTCTCTGTCGTCTCCAACCTGCCTCAAAGCAGGGCTGAACTCCTGAAGTTTGAGTTGGCAGCTCTGGCCCCAAATCTTGCTGTCTGCTCTTGAGAGGGGTCATCTTGCTGCTGGCCAGCGGTGGGTGTAACGTACTGCTGGGGGTGTCTGATCATTGTCCTCTGATGGGTGCCAGGCAGAGATGTGGTGGCGGTGGGTTGGCAGCACTTGAGAGCAAAGGTCTCGCCACATTGCTCTCCTGGGCAGCACTGCCAAAGCCGAGGGACTGCTCTCATGGTAAAGAGGATTTGCATCAGCAAACCAAGGATGAACGCTAGTTCTTATGCCTCGAGCAAGCTTCCCTCATGTTTGAAGGCTTTGAGCCTGATGCTGGGAGGTCATTTGACTGACTTGCACATTTCTGCAATACCTGAGATGAGTGCTTGCTGAATTTCATTATATAGCTGCTATTCAAGGCAGAAACCAAAACTAGAGTATAATTAATATATAAAAGCCTCTTTTCTTTGCCTCAGGGTTGTTTCTAGTTTGTTTCAGTACATCTCAATGTGTATTTCTCTTGGTTCACTGACTCCAAACCAATAGCTGGCATCAATACATAAAGCCTTACAATCACTTTTGCCTCTTTCATGTGTGACTGCCTCAGAAATGGTGGCTCAGAGCACTAGAAATGTCAGCTACAAGCAGTTCTGGGGCCTACAGATCTCCTTGTTGGGGTAGAGCTGTAAAAAAAGCACTGGCAGTAGGATGAGTATTTTCTTTTGAGTGCAGGAGACTCTGGTGGTGGCTACAACTATTTTCAAATAAGGTTATCTCCTGGACTTGATCCTTTTACTGTCTGTCATGGGTTTCTGAAAAAGGGGTGTATATTCCTTGTTTTTTGGGGGTATTTGTCTAAAAATAAATAGAGGGTTCTTCACACAGGTTTGGTTAAAGATGAGGTTGGCATTGCTTTGGGAACTGCTGAGCAACAGGCTTAACTAAAACTGCTTAAACTGAGAGAGGTCTCAAAACGTTGAGGAGTGAAGGAGATTGCTGATGAACACAGAGTCTCTGGAGTTATCTCCCTTCCCCAAAGTACTAGTTAATAATCCTCTTGAATCATGTGGAGTATTCAGCAGTGGGAGCTGCAGAAACCATTTTGAACCATGGCTTATTTTATATGTCAGTGCATTTAAATTAGAACTTCTCTGTTCCAAAATTCTGTAGCTGTCATGATATATATATATATATGTATGTATTTTTTTTAATTCCTGTCTCTGGCAACCTTAAGTCTAGGATGCGGTGGGAAACCAGTAAGGATAGCGGCCTTTCCCCACGTGATACCGTCCTGGTTGAGACCACATGTTTTCAGAGGTTTGCAAAACCCTGTTGTCTCTTGCCTGAAATGATACTTTTGCCTAGTGGTTACTTATTTATGATTTGTCAAAAGCATACAATTATATTCCATTTCCTTCCACTTTCCTGTGCTTTATGTGAGTCCTCTTACCAAGTTAGCCAAGCAGCCTGTCCCCTCTTCTACGCCTCCTTAAGGTCCTGAAATTTTGAGTTTTACAGATTCTGTACAGATAGCACATTGTGATGTGTTAAGTGCACAATGGCACAACTGCAGTTCCCATGTTTTTCCTTTAAAAGTGCTTCTTTGTTGTGGAATGCTTATCTAAATGTGGGGTAGCGTCTGAGTCTGAGAGTTTGTGGTTTTATTTTGAGATATTTCATGAGTTCACACTTGGTTAACTTGAATACATCTGCCCTGTACTCTGAAATATAAAAGGTCAGTGAGGTTCACTCTGATTTTCTTCTTGACTTGGTTAAATACATAACTGCAGCTTAAGGCCATCAATCTTAAATACAAACTCAGTGAAATGAGATGCCAACAAGAGTGGATGCAGTTAGTGGTGGTTCTGCTTGTAGGATCCCAACAGGGCCTGTACAAACTCAGGATTTCTGTTTAAAAGGAAACTTTAAATTTAGTTTCTGTTCCAATTCAAAACAAAACCTCACCTTTCCTCTACCTAGAACAAGTCTTTCAAAGCTCTAATATATGGGAAATAAGATTTTACTTTAAAGACTGATGTGTTCCTGAAGGATTTCCAAACATGGGATTTCCAAGTGTAGAAGTTTCCTTTATGGCTTTTCTTTTGTGTATGTTGTTTTTATGTTATATTGAAAAGAGGCCCAACATGCTACAAAATAATCTTTTAAACAAGGAGGAGATCATAAAACAAAATTCTGAATTTTATGTGGAAATGAATAATTCTTTTTATGACCCAAAGATTTCCATAAATAAGGGACACTTGCAGGTATTTGTCTCACTAGAATTAACAAAACCATGATGGATTGACTCCACCAGCAACTTCAACCAAAAACCATGTTAAAAAGCTCCCTAACCTAGCTCTTAGGTCGCAGTCTGTGTGATGCTGCCATGTTTCAGTGGGTATCAGTGTCAATGCGAGGAGGAGCTCCCAAGTGAAAGAGGAATGTGATATTAAGAATGTCAATATTTCACTTTCTAAATTGAAATTCTTGGTAGTGTTGAGATAATCCATATGTCTTAATCAACTCCTGGTGTTTGAGTGGGAGGAAGCTAACACAGTAACTAGTTGAGGAGGAGGAGCAGTTAGTCAAAATAACTGCTTTTCTCCCCGAGGACTTTTGGGTTTTGGAAATGTTTAACAGATGAAATACCAAGAGCAGCTGTCCTAAGGGAACTATCAGAGAGGCGTTTGACATTGTGAATCATATAGACTGCTAAATGAATGTTTTGTCTGCAGAGGGCCTGAGGTGTGATAGCGCGGGAGCAGAGTTGGGGAATTTGTCTGGCTGCTGTGATCTCAAACAGCAGCGTGGCAGTGGCAGCTTGGATGGTGCTGGCTGTGCCTGCCCGCCCAGCACTCTGGAGAGGGCTTTTTGGGACAGGTATCTGATGGGGTCCATGCTGCTTGCCTTGCTTTTTGAAATTACTGAGGTGCGAGTTTCCAGAGCCAGGAGTGAGGGATGCTGTCTCCAGTTTAAGGTGGTTATCCCTTGGGGGGGTTTTGTTGCCCATCATGGTAGGGGTAATGAGACACCCTGTGCTTCTGCTGTCCGGCCTCTGCCATTCTGTAAGGGCCAGATGTGGGTGGAAATTCAGATGGCTCCCCAACAGGTATGGGGTCAGGAGGTGCCCCCCACTGCAGCCCATTACCACCTTCTAGGGAGAGAGCACCTATATGTCCCCAGCTCCTTGTGGCACAGGGTCATTGCTCTGCTGCCGGAGTTTTCCCTGCCCACCTGGGGATGGCCTGCTGCCTCAGAATTAATAATTTAACTGATTATGAAGGCACGTTGGCAGATACCATAGTACCTGTCTAATCTAACTGCCTGTAAATTTAATTAGTGTGCAAAAACTGGCTTTGGAGTATACCAAAACTTAATTAGTCAGCATCTTAAGGTTGTTAGCGTACTCTCCAGGGTAATAATATCCAAAAAAGGGTACGTGAAGGCTGTGATAAAATAATTAAAAGTGTAAGATCCTCATGGCATGTTTTCTTTAGTACTCATCTCTGCTGTGTGTGAATCAGGATGGAAGAACAAGAATAGCAGCATCTTGGAGCTGGACTCTGATAGTGGTTTTCTTCCATCAGTAGTGGAGGAACAATTAATTAGCAAGTGCAGTGGCTCAGGTCAGCTCAGTCCTACGCAGAGGAATGAGCCTGTCTTTGGGAGCATCCTGTGTTTCATCATGATGCATCTATCTTCTGGTGGGAAAAACCACAGTTTTTACAAAAATATAGGCTAGTAATTCAGCATTTGAGAATAGACTAGACTAGACTGTTACAGTTGGAAGGGACCTACAATGGTCATCTAGTCCAGTTGCCTGACCAGGGATGACCAAGTTAAAACATGTTATTAAGAGCATTGTCCAAATGCCTCTTAAACACTGAAAAGCCTTGGGGCATCAACCACCTCTCTAGGAAGCCTGTTCCAGTGTTTGCACACCCATTCGGTAAATAAATGCTTCCTAATGTCCGGTCTAACCCTCCCCGGCACAGCTTTGAACCATTCTCACGTATCCTGTCACTGGATACTAGGGAGAAGTTTTGGGGACCATGGAGTGGCTGAGGCATTTGTAACTGGGCTGATGGGGAAGTTTGTAATTAACGTATTAAGTCTTTCAAATGAGGAAATTTGGGAGAGAAATTGGAAATTCTTCAGGGGTATTATGAGCAGACTGAACAGTGATGGCTTGTCCTAGGCTTGTCCCCATCAGAACGAAGCACTTTCAGGTGTTGGAGTTGTTTCTGGGTTTATGGCAGTGGTTTTGCAGTAGAGGAAAGCTGTTTAATGTTTGTCTGCATAGTCCTGCCACACAGTGCTTACATGGGCAGAAGGATGTGTGACTTGTAGCCAGTGTTACTACTAAGAGTAGTGATGGGATGGCATAGTGTAGTGGTGACTCACTGCAGGTTGTCTGAAAGGAAGGGAATGGGATTTCATAACCCTGATTGTGCTCCATCTGTCACACCCCAGAGATGTACACACTTTTCCTCCTAATGTTCTGCTTCAACCCTAAGCTACTGCAAAATGTTTATCCCAATGACCCGTATTTTTGTGGGAATAGCCTTTCCTATGAATGGAGTGTGGACTAAAATAAGTCACAAAAATTACTTAAAGCAGCCCTGGGCCTGGCTGCAGTTTGTTGCTAGATGCTTGCCCCCTTAGTGCTCCTTGTCTCTCATTATCCCCGTGCATCACAGGGAAAGAAGGAAACAATGAACTTTCTGATCCCTGAAAGAATATGTAAAATTCAGCTGTGACTAAGGAATGTCTGGAGGCTGAAATCACTTATCCACTTACATTCAAAAATGAAGGAATCAATAAAACATACTTTGGCTTCTCCTTATCTTCCCCAGAGGATGGTTTATAACCCTATTCCCTCTCCCATCTACATCAAGACAGTGAGTTCAGTTCCTATGTGAACCTGACAGAGGAGTATTTTGGAGGCACCTGGAACTCCTTTCTCTGCCAGTCCAAACGCAGGTGCTGGAGCCTCCCTGAATACTTGTTCCATGGGTCTCACCTGACCAGTTGGTGCTCCTGCCTCCCTCCCAGACAGTGCAGAACAAGGGCAGTGAATGGACGACCTGCTCTGGTACTGGGAGAGGGAAGACACATTGCCCATCAGTACTAGCCTGCCTACCTGGACTGATGGCTTCAGCATTGCCTGGACACCCTGTTTCACAGCACAGGACTAGTGGAATTATGCCTTGGGAAGGGGGCTGGGTCCGTAGCAAAGAGCCTCTCTGCTGTTTCATGGAGTAGGACTGTGTTTCACAGTATAATGGACAGCCCAGTGGAACCTTGTCGAGTTTTCCTCTAATTCCTGTATTGTCACTGGGCGGTGTACCCCTATTAACTGGGGTTTGGCATTTGGGGAGCTGGTGTAGGGACAAAATGAGGAAGGGAAGAAAGGCTGAGTGCTCTGTGTGTGTGTGCGTATGTGCAAACATCTTTTGCCCTGGATTTAATACGTCTCTTGAGTTTCGCTTTGGTTTCTAGTGAACCTGAAAGATCAAAGCAATTTTTATCTGCAGAGGCTCCATATCACATGCACAGGGTTCACTTGCAACTCACACTAGACCTGCTGAAAAGATTCGAAGATTTGTTGACAATTCTCTGCAGAATTGGGAGCTCGTAATGGTACTGGACCAGAATTGTGCTTAGCTCTCGGGTTTTGCTGTGACTAACTTATGTAACATCCAGCAAAATCCAGCTACCTTAAAGTCTTTGGAAATACGAGATTGAGTTTAGTAAAACCAGTATATTATGTGGATTTTCATCACAGGCTAGTGACAAAGTAAAGAATGACTGACAGGTTTCAGTAAACTACCAGATTTCTGAAAGACAGGCTGCGTACCACTAAGTGAGCTTAATTTAATGAACTGAGGGATGCCGTGTAATCTAACTGCTTATTATGTTAAGAGGCAGCAGATAATCTAATCATCCATGGGTGGCTATTTTGATTTTACTGTGTGAAGTTAAATATGTGCTTAACTCTACCAAACTGAGCAGTGTTTCTTTCAGCGCTAGAAGTGGTACAGAGCAGTAGATGTCACCTCACCAGCATTTAGTCTTTTGGCCTGACCATGCATGACATAGGATGGCTCGTCTTGAGCCATCACATCAGCTGTGAGGCCATTCCTGGAAGTGGCAGTACCTGTGGTTTACCTGGTAGCCCCCTCCTCACAATGCAGAAACTGGGGGTGGCAGAGCTGGGGGGTGCTGCGAGTGCCTGTCAAGATGGGGCAGCCGCAGGCTTCCAGGGATTTTCATTTTTGTGACCAAGAGCTCCCTGCTTTAGCAAAAGTGATGGTGAGATGCACCCAGGTTCCTTACTGAAAACCAGAAAATGTGATTTTTTTATTTTTTATTAAGAACACCTGGTAATTTCCTGCCTTCATTTGCATGTATAGGTGCTGTGATCAACTGGAGAAGTGCACATGTCATTTGTTATTTATTTTTGTGGAATGCTTATGTATATAAAAAAGTACCTATTCACAGCCTGTAATCAGGCTGTAATCATGGCCTGTAATCACAATCAATAAATTAATATATTAATTAATTAATGTCAATGAAATATGATTTTTAATATTGATTGTATGTCTGTTTATTGATTTTTGGTGCCTGGAAATGCCAGCCTCATCTTTGGGTGTATCTCCAAAGGAGCAAGCTGAATTTTAATGGTATTTATGTGTAGCACTTAAGAAGACTGTTCTTCTGGTGCGTGCCCTGCTCCCCTTTCTGGCAATGTTAATATTATTGATATAAACTGTTTCCAGTCTTTATCGTAAAGCTCATCTTTACTTTTAGTTGGGTTTGGTTCTGTTTAGTCTAACTGTAATAATTAAATTTTTTTGTTTAAAATTTCACTCATGCTTACCATATGGTGAGTATCATTTATACATAAAAGCTGCTTGCTGTTTTACCTTTGGAAATCGTTAGGGCCTTCACAGTAAGAGCTTCCTAACCATCTGCTAACCTCTCAAACCTCGTGTTAATGTAGACATCTGCAGTTGTGACTCCAGGGTTATTAAACAGCGCTGTCCAGTCGAACGCCCTTGTGCCTGGCTTTCCAAAAATCAGCACTGCAGAAAGCGACCACTTTAGCCACACCGAAAACCGTTCAGTGTGCACACAGGGAGGGCAGGCGTGTGCCCCTCCATGCACCCTCCTCGGGGTCCTGCCGCGCTGGCAGAGCAAGTGGAGTTGGCTGAGGGTGGTGCATCCATCCCAATTAGCTGTGGGTTCAGATTGATGTCCTATAATCCTTTAATGCTAGAGAGGCTCCAGCATTAGACCCCGTGCTAATCCATTTTTAGAATGTGCATCGTGCACAAAGAAGATTATGCCATTTTAAAATGAGCTAATTATTTCTAGTTAATCAGAGTATCCCTCAAATTACAGAGGAAAATGCTGTAGGTTGAAATCGTGGCCTTGAATAAGTCAGCAACAAAACTGGGCAGTGCCAAGTTGGAGTGCTGGAGCACACTCACCCTGTCGCGCCGCTGGCTCGGGCTGCCTCACAGCATACTTTATATTCTGGAGTTTGGGGCGCTTTGGTTTTATTCTGCTTTTTCTGTCAAATTTTTTTATGCAAATGTTTGTCAATGGGGAGGAAGAGGTGGCTTCTGGTAACCTCTGATCTTGCAGTCACTGAAAACAATGGAGCTAATTACGAAATTTAAATGTCTAATGTTTCCAGTGTCTAGACACTTGACACTCTTCATCTGAGTGCTGTGTGAATTGCAGGTGAAGATAAATGGATAATTTGAAAGCCATACCCTTATTAAAAAAACAAACAAACCACCAAACAAAAAGCTAATTTCATTGTGTGGCTAGTAAAAATCCTTTTAATGATTTTTTTTAAAAAATAAGAATTACTTACTAGAGCTGTTAAAGTTGTTTATATTTATTTTTTTGGCATTGTATTCAACCACAATAAGGAAAATAAGACTTAATGCATTCGTGTTAATACTGGTCTGTTTTCCCTAAAGCGGAATGCTTTTAAACATGTGCCATAATTTTCCTATTGAATAGCAGTGTGATGATCAGTAAAAATGTTTTATCTTGGTAAATGTTCAGGTAATATGTTGGTCTAAAACTGATTCTTATCCACATTAGTCCTTTTAAATAACACAGCAAGAAAACTGTTCTAAAAGGTACTGGAGATTAATGGATTAAGTACGGCAGTTAAATGCAGAGATTTCTGATAAAAGTTAACTGTTAATGGCCCAGCAGCATGTATTAAATCTTGACGTGCTGGTGAGAGTTTTGGGGAAGAAACTGTAACCTGGGGTGGCAGGTGCAGCCGCATAAGTGTTGTTTCCCCAGTCCATCCACAGCCCACGGACAGGCTGTAGTGTCTGACCCACAGAAAAATAAGTATGTTTGTATTATTCGGTGGTGGATCATGGATTTGATTTCTGGAATAGATTATTTTCTGTGGTGAAAGTGAAAAAACTTACCCACTCTGAGGCGTGTTGGTAAGACAGTCCCTGTGTGCAGATGGACAAATCACCGATTTAGATTACCAATGTGTGTCTGTCTGTTCAAGTCTATGGAGAGTAAAATTTAGGCTGAAAAAGTGCATACATTCACTGAAAAGAGATCAATGAAGTATCTAAAATGCTTTTTCATTTTCTATTTTTGACCAAGTTCCATAACTGTTTTAATACAAAGTTATTTGGCTCTTGGTTACCTCAATGTATGGATTTTTTAGAAAAGTTGGTAGCGATGTTTGTGTTTCTTGGGAGGGTGTGGTTGGAGGAGGGTGGCAGATGGGAAAGTCGGGAGAGGGTTATGATATACTTTTAAAATGAAATGTAAATAGAAACATAATTAAAAAATACAAATGAAGGAAAAAAAGTGTTTCTGGAAGGATCTGTTGAAGCTGGATGGTTGTGCGGTCGAGAGAAGGGTTGATTGCAGTTTTAGCTTCTGTCGTGGGTCCAGAGCCTTCCTTGTTGGAGAGGAACGAGTTTTGATTTCAGCCTGGCGCAAGCACAGATTTTGAGCTATTTGTGCTTTTCTTCAGCCTGGTGTAACTCCTGCAGCCTGGCTGTGGCTAAGTGGTTCGTTAGGGAGTGTAATTGACCTTGAAATGCGCTGTGAGTGCAGAGGACAAACTCTCTCACACTTTGGGGAACTTGTTTATTGCCAGTTGCTGCTTGTTGCTAAGCCTTAATTTAATTCCTTTCAAATTCTTCTTTTCAAAATCCCTTAAACAAATTCATGTGGAACAAGGAGAAATGCCAATCAAGGAGTTACGGTTGCGGGTGCTTTCCTGCGGGGAGGGGTATAGAGGAGGAGGGAGCCCCGTGAGCAGAGATCTTGAAGGGCTTTGCTCCTATAGGAAGCCCTATGGACCCTGTGCTGCTGTTGGCGGGGAGGAGATACCAATAGTGGAGCTGAATGGAAAGTGTAGCTGCATGTTAATTTTGCTGTAGTTATTTTACTTAAGCATCTCTCTTGCTGATTTGAACTTGAAATAAGGTGCAGCCTCTCTGCCTCCCTGTATTGTGCTGGATAATAGGAAATGAGCAGGATGTGCTTCCGAGATGGCAGCACACTCCTAAAAATTTTGTAGTTTGAAGATGAGATCGGTGCACAATGTTCTCTTACGTGGTGAGGCAGATGTTAAAATGATCTGCATGTGGTATAGTATCCGTATCTGTTCTAGTCTTGTTGCTTCTGCCACAGCTGTTCAGGTGAATGCACTACTATTCCTTTACTCCAGCCCCGTGCTAATTTACAGAGATTTTGCAGATCCCAGTATCTGTGTTCCTTTAGCTCCTGGGGTAAGGAAAGAGAGATTTGCCTAAAGCAGCAAGGTGGCTGGGTATGGCATGATAGCTGGGACAGGGTGGGTGGGTGGAGTGTCCCGTCCCCTACAGGGGGCTCCTCTCCATCTTCTTCCTCAGCCGCTGGCCTCTGGTGTGTGGAGGGGTGGACTTAGAAGGTGATCAAACTTTCTGTTCAAATTTAGATCTGAAATCACTTTGCACAAATTTTTAACTGCTTGTCTCCTTTATTACTTTCTCACTGTTGTCCACAGTGCTTTTTGAGCTGGGGCTGTACCCGTCAGCTGCTCTGAAGGGTGTGCTGGCTGAAGGGTGAGGGCATGGACAGGAGCACACATGAGGGAGTAGATGGATTATAGGTCATCTGGACGCTGTTATCTACTTCGTGGTCATGCCTTTTACATTTTCGCTTTAAAAAAATCCCTGTTGACTCCATCAGCAGACTTGTTTCTGGACTAGATCCTGCCAATTGTAGTAAGAAGTTATGCCGGTTTGTGCATATTTATTTCATTGCATAGTCTCTTTTAAAATGGTTTAATACAATTTCAGCAGTGAAAGGGTGTGTGCTTTGTCTTGTTACTTCCCCAGTAAACTGCTTAATATTACCTACCACTGTGTAGTGTGACTGCTGGCAGTTTAATTAAATGAACTGTTTTTCTGCCTGAGGTTCAGATCCTCTTGTTGCAGCTACGTACCTTAGAAGAAAAGATGTGGTGTTCATTGCACAGCCAGAAAATTTAGGTATAGGGAGGCAAAGAGAATTGTTCATTTCCATCCTGGAGGAGGGATTTCCATCATAGTCTACCAAGTTTCAATTGACTATGCTAAGGTTTAGGTGAGGAGTTCTGTAGAAGTCCTTTCTGGGTCCATCCTGTGGTGCAAAACTTGATTTAATCTTTCTGCAGAAGGTAACACTGGCATTATGGATGTGACTGATCCTGATCAGGCTTTGACCAAGATGCTGTAGAGATCCACACCTGGTAGCCCTACTTAGTGGTAAATGTTCCTGTTCCCAGGGTTCCCTGGAGTCTGCCTGAGTGCACCTTTGTGCACAGTTGCTCATTTTTCATTAAGCAGTGATTTGATTAGATAAAAATAAAAGTTGCTTGAGCATTCACTTTTGCAGTGATGCATAACAAATTTATGCAGATTCGAATAGGACTAATCTGCATGCAAAATACAAAAATGTGATTACTAACCCGTATGCACCTGTACTGAAGTTTAATCGGGTACAAATATGAACACGAAGAAAGAAGCTTTACAAAATGCACAGCCTTGAATTTGGGCATGAATTAATGCAAAGAGATCCTTATAGTGTTAATGATGAATCAGGTGTTTCCGGAGTAAATGAAATCTTTCAGTAATTTAAGAACACTGCTATTCTTTAATTAACTTTGAATTTATTAAAAAAAATATAATTCTGCTTTCTGCAGGCTTTTCACTGTTGGCTTCCTTTAGCTATCCTGTTCTAATGGCATTCAGTTTGTGTCCAGGATCATCCTGAAAACACAGATGATTGGTTCTGATCATACGTGAGTCCATTTACAATGGATGTGGTTTCCTTGAAATAAGGGGAACTTTATCGATGCTAACAGTGCACTGAGAGGTCAGGACTTAGTCAGGAGAGCTTTAAAGAACATGTTATTACTCATTTTCATAATAATTTTGGTATTGTTCAGTGATTTGTTCCTCTAACCCTACAGTTTGTGTTCAAGTTTGGTACTAGAGCGTATCACTTGGCTGTGAAGGTTTTCATGGTCCAGGGAAGTTGAATGTCAGTGGGAGTGCATTTTACCTGCTATTTCTTGCTTCCAGGATGCTCTGAGAAGGCTGTTAATGTTCCATGGTCGAGCAGAGGAGGGTGAATTCAGGTTGTAGAAATGAATGAGTAATGAGAAGAAAAGCTAAAAGTCAATTACCATCACTTGTTTCTCATTCTCAGGGCATGCATCTGAGGGGACACTCCAGCCCTTGTAGTAACCATCTTCACAAAAAACCCCATGTCATTCTTATAATGAAGGAAGTGAATGGGAAGTATTCCTGCCTGGGACCATTACTGTACTGAAAAGCTGGCAGTGCTTGAGAAAGGTTTGTCACACACCGGAGTGAAGTATTTCCATTGTGAAGGGTACAGTGCTGGGAAAGCAAACCCTCTGCCTGGCTGAGAAGACCTGGGCAGCCAGCAACATGGCCGGCTTGCCTGCCTCGTGCGCTGTGCGAGCAGTCCTGGTCATTGGAAGTGCTTCCATGTAAAAACTATCTAGAATGGGTTTCTTGAGGACCAGACTCCTTCCTGTGGGAATGATGCTGTGATGAGGAAGCTCCGTTCTCGGAGAACCTACCAAGTAAACATTGCATGTTGTGACCACCAGCAGTTGCAGCTGGGTCCTGCTAAGCCCTTTGGGTTAAGAATGATCTTACTAAGAGATTTCTGACGTTTTGATGGAAAGCAAATGCAAGTAGTGGGAATGCTTTAAGTAAACCAAGCTGACATCAAATAATCAAAAGCACTTAACACTGTGACACAAAGTGACAGCATCACAGAATTTCAAAATTAAAGTTGACACTCTGTCCTGTGTATTAGTAGATACAAGAGCAACCAGCACTGTGGCGTGGGTTAATCGCTGAGCATCAGGCTTGCCTCTGAGTGGCTGTGACACTGTGAGGCTGGCCCATAACCCTGGTGGTGTTTTAAACAGAGGAGTGGTTTTGTACCACTGAACAAGCTCTTGAAAAGGTAAACAGCTTTAAAAGTGTCTTGTACGGAAGGCTCGAAGTGGAGTGTTGTGTGGGAGGAGTGGCTGGAGTTATTTGCCCACTGCGCTTGTTGAATGCTGTGTGTGCTGAGAGAGGGTTTGTGATTGGAGCCTTGCTAGGCAGGGCCTACCCATGTTTAATAAGAATATCCCCAAATGAATGTAAGGGGAGCCTTAGGTTCAGATTCCTGATGAAGTTACGCATCCAAGACCTCTCCATTTATACGCTATTCCCAGAGAAACAGTCCATATTATTTCCTTTAAGCAGTTACACAGGATATATGCTACTCAAAACAGCTGCTGCTAGCAAGAACCTTCATTTTGTTAATGTTACCTTTGCCAGAAAATATTCAAAACTGAAAATAAAGTACGCGTAGTGTTGTGTTCAACTCGGGAGGAAGCTGCATTGGTGCCAGGATGGAAGGAGACAGAATAACAGAATTCTGGAGCAAATAAGGTATTAATCTTTAATGTGCAAAAAGAGGGGGTGTAGGAAGAAAGGATGGCCTGATTTGGCAACGCTCACAAGCACTTGTGAAGGTTTTGTGTGTCTTGAGGCTGCACTGAGTTTCCAAGAAATATCTTCATGTTCTAGGCCCTTAAGAAAATAATAGACAGTGAGGGAACCACCTAACCTGTTTATACATGCACAGTGCTGGCATCACCAATGCCATGGTAAATCTTGGTTATCAACTGATTGATCAGACAGATGGGAAAAGGGTTTTATCCTGCCCTAAGATCTACAAGGTCTCGAGCTAATAGTGAGCTGAAGACAAGGATAACTTGTTCCACAGGCCCTGGAAGATCTGATAATTGCTCATCAACAAATGGCTAAATGACTTGAAAGCAGACAAATGAGGATGTGCAAGTGTTGTAGGTGAATAGGGTTCTGAGAGGTCAATGTTCTGGGAGTGTTTGTGGGGTCTCTGACTGCACTGGCCCTTTCAGAAGGCATTTGCTAGTGTCAGAAAGATATTTTAGAGAGGTTAATGAGCCCTTGAGGAGGATGTGGGGATTTCCTAATAGAAAAGGGGAAGAAAGTATACTGGGAAAAAACAAAACAAAACAAAAGGGAGAAGGCAGTGAGAAAAGCTTGTCTTTTTTTGTAGTTATTCTGTATTTAGGTGGCCTCTGTGCTCTAGTATCTGTGAACAGCCTGGGAATATAAATGCTCCAGGGGAAGGTGGTATTTCAAGACAAAATACTCTGATATTCCGGGCTCAAGTGAGCTCATGGTGTATATATAGCAAAAGATAGCTTTGGCTGTGTCACTCGCACTGGTTGGATGACGTGGCATCATCCAGCATTGCCCTAGAACATGTTCAGGCCACTGGAGGTGTGATGCGTGGGTATACAGTGAATGCGTATTTAGAGCTTGACTTTACATTTAGGTGTAGAAAAACTGAGTTTTCCATTTTGCTTTACCTAGGGTTTGGGATTGCAGGGTGGTGTGGGAGTACCCTGAGCGTTTAGGAAAGGGAATCCAATGAAGTGCTAGAAAGTCACCATAGAAACATTCATGTGTTGAGAGCATGACAGAATTGTTTTTGTAGATACTTCCTGAGGCTTTAAAGGCTGATACTTTTCAGAAATAGGGGAGTGCAACCAATTAGTTGAAATGGGGAGATTCAGAGTATTAGCCACTCGGATGCCTGGGTATGTGGAGGTATGGGGCTGCTTTTGGATCAAGGCCTCTGCTGCAGTGGGCAATCATGTCACATATTCACCTTAACTTTATCAAGATGTATTTTGAAAGCAGTTGGATCCTGGTTTCCAGTACTGATGCTCCCTCAGAACCACTGGGCTCTGATGACTGGAAACCTTCTTCTCATTCCCATCCCAAAGGTACCCCTGGTTACTTGGGGCTGTGTAAATAGCTTTTCTGCCTCCCTGGTGCTTTCCCTCAATGTACTTAGAAGTCAATTATTTTGCTGCCTTCACCTTGTAAAATTGAATCTCAGTTTGCCTGGTCTCCCAGATTATCCGTCTCAGCTCTCCTTTCAATGTGAATTTCTCAGTTATGGGTGACTGGAACCGTGCAGTTCTTTGGAGCCTTCCTCCCATCAGCTTGTCATGTCCCCGGATGCATGAAGACTTGCAGTGGACGTGTCCAGGGGCCAAGGATACATTTTGCTTTAGCAAAAGCTTCAAGGTGGTTTGTATTTGAATTTCTTGTAAAATGCTCATGCTGTTGGACACCGAATTGTCCTCTACAAGAGGTCAGAATTGTTATTAGTTCACATCTCCAATGCTGGAAGTGAATATTAAGCATTAATTAACCATTACATCTGTTTAAATTTTACGTGCCAGTTCTTGCTTGCACAACAAATAACTTCTTGCTCACTGGCGGTTTCTCTAGTTAAGTGATATTTTGCCTCTGACTGTCTTCATCTTGTTTCAGAAGGGTAGGGAACTAAAAGAGCCCTTGGATGTCATTTGCACATGACAACTACTTTGTGTGTGCTGTTGGCACTGTGTTTGTGGTTGGCTCTCCAGGACATCTGGAAGCTCTGGTAGGTGCTTGGAGCGCAGATGAGGAGCGCAAAGCTTCCAGAAGTTCTTTACCGTGCTGCAGTCTGACAGAGCAACAGGCTTTCCTGAGGCTTCTGCTTTTGCCTATACTAATGTTGCAGATAGAAATGAAATGGGGTGGTACAGCAGTAACCATTGATTTGCCTTTCTGATAGGTAATCTGTGGAGAAAAAAAAAGAAGCTTTGTACCCAATACATTAGCCACATCTTGTTTTTTAAATTTCTGACTGTGTTTGTAACAGCACACTTCTGAAGTTCTGTTGACAGTATAGAGTCTTTGGGTTCCTGCTTTTTATCCAGAATTCTGGAGCATTCAGAAAAAACTTTATAGAAACATAGGGTAGAAAGAATAGTCCTCAGGTGAGCTGGTGAGCAAGTGTTACTTGGAATAGTTGTAACAGAAGGTAATCCAACTTGCTTTTAAAGAAAAAAATCAGAAGAAATTCCTTAGTTTTAGATAACCTGTACTGCTCTGATGTTTCAGTGTCCTTGCAGAGGGATTTCTAATGTTCAATGTCAGTCACGTGCAGCAAAACAACGTGAAGATGAGGATGCTTGCTTGGTTTTAGGTTCACTTTCTGTCTTGGCAGTATTTTGTATTTTGAAAACGGAACGAAAGTAACACTGTGTGTATAAGAAATGTGCAGTTGTGCTATCACAAAAAATGGAGGATCCAAACTATACTGAAGGTTTTTGCTATGTCCGATACTTCCCATTTCACAGAGCTTCACAAAGAAATTAAGGAAAAACAAAAGTTGATGGGAAAAAGGGAATATTATTTTCTTAACTCCTGCAATGAGTAGAAGAGTGACCATACAGAAATGGTGGCCAATGCCAAATTAGGAAACTGAGTAAATTTGTCATGAATTTCCATGGAAACATCTGACTGCGTTAGAGTGAAGCCAGTCAGGGTTTTGCCTCTGACTTCAGAGGTATTGGGATTTCATCCTTTTTTTTTCCTTTAACCTGGTCAGAGTATGCTCTAGGTAAGGCCTTTGGTTGAGGTGTGTTAATCTCTCATCTCAGTGGTCCTATGTTTGATGGAGCTGGTCATCCTCCAGGAATTTGTTTGATTATTTCACAGTAAAATATTTAAGACACCATTTTCATAAATGCTGCTTCTTTTCTTGGACAATCACTCTAAATTATCCACCAGGCTCCCAGCTCTTTTCAGAATTAATGGCTTGACCCAGTTACACAATTCATTCCTGATTCATTTTTCGTGGTATCTTGGATAGTCATTTATTTCCCATCTCATTGTGTATCAAAATGACCTGTCCTATATTTTTCTAGTTATTTAGCTCCCATTGAGTAATAAGCATTTGGAGAGGTTTGGCTTTTAGTACCAAACAGGCATGTTCTAGTCTTTTTTGTAAGTTCTTAAAGGAGCTGTTTGGTAATGCCTTCTGTATTGTGCAGGGACTGGTACTATGAGAAGCTGTACAGTTAGAATAGTGAAGCAATCTTCATCAAATGCCTTGGTTTTGAACAATCTCTGAACAACATTCTGAAATTTGCTTACACTTTCATTTCCTTCCCCATCCCCAAATATTGCTAACTTAATGAGGTTATAACTAAATAAATATTTTTTTCTTAAAAAACGACACATTGAGAAGTTGCAGCTCTAAAGTCATGTTCTCTTATTGCTAATACTCACTGTAGATTGTGTTTTTCTTCACCAGTGCTTTTCCAAACTGGAAGTAGGTGGTTTTCTCTGTGCATTGTTTAATTGAATCAGTTGAAGTGAATGCCAGTGGGCTCCCACCCTGCATGCCACCCTCGCTGTGAATTTTGAAACAGCATGCATGGTTCTAATACAAATTTTGTCTATGCTGTTATTTTAGTGCTATTTTTTAATATAACATTTACAAAAACATTGGCAATCAAAGAACTTGTTACCATTTGTGCTAATTTCAGGAGGTGATCACAGGACTATGTAATTAGTATTGATTAAACAAGGAGCTGAATGGAGAGAGGCTACTTAGGAGATTGGGAGAACAGGACATTTTCACTGCTAGACAAGGAACACTTAGCAGTATGTTAATGAATCAAGACAGCTGGAGAATTCATAAAGGGCAAATCAGATATGATTGCTTCTGTTACAAGGCAATAGGTAGGTCACTGGGCATTATGAGATACTTAAGGTGGTATCCTCTTGTACTATGGGGAAAGTAAGAGATTTATGTAATGGAAATCCTGTTTCACAGCTCTAATAAGCTTGTTAATAACAATTCAGTGTGCCATGGCATTTAGTAAGGATTTCAGATTTTGTCATGTAGAATGAGGAGAAAAATTCAAGTGGAAAAGGGAGAAAGACTTTGCAATGAACCTTTTTTTTGTACAGCAGTGTAGACTAGCATCACCCTTGGAGAGACTTGTAGGGACCCTGATTTAAAGTCCAGCTGCACAGTGCGAAGAAAGGGTGGTTCTGCTTATGTTGCCCCTGTGCCACCCGCCTGTCTGCCTGCCTTTGAGATGGGGCTACATTTATAGAGAATTTGGTGGGGGAAATTGCACAGAGCCAGTTTGATTTTGTCAGTACAACAGGCCATTGCTTCACGAAATGGCATGTGCCAAAGGCTTTCTGAGCTCTCATGTGAAATCCATCTTGCAAACAACCCACAAAAGCTTGTGTTCTTCCTTCCCTGTTCTGCAAACAGGGCACTGTGGGTGAAAATTGATAGGTGCAGGCTGTGTTTCTCACCTTGGCATTCACCCACCTGCATGAGCTAAGCAGATTGATGCTACCACCTGGAAAAGGGGGAGAAATTTAGGGTGTTGAAATCTAGGAATGAGTTTAGTGAGTTCCGTATCCCTTCGCAGGGGAGTTCATGCTATGCAATGGTGTACCTAACTTATTTGTGCAGTAAGTGTGGATGCCTGGGTGAGTTACCATTTGGGTGAATGGATAGTAGTGGTCTTGGAACCCTTTGAAGAATTCTAGTTTATCACCCAAATGAACAGAGTACTTAGATCATGCCATTTCCCATCTAATTCTCTGCAGACTTAACTGCTCCTGTAATTCCTTGGAAAGGCCATTCAACTTCCCTACTCTGCCTTCCTCCTCAGACCCAAAATGCCAATGTCAGGGGACCCCCAAAGTCTGTTTTCTCTTCAATAATTGCCATCAGAAGAACTTGTCCATGAGGATTGTTTTTTCTAATGGATGTTGCTTCTGGAATTGACCATTTTTATGTTCTACGCTAGTGAGATTGATGTCATTAGTGTTTGACATCGTCACAAGATGCAACATGAATTTGCACAAAACCTGACTGCAGAAGTTGCTTTTAATTTGCCTCTTCACTCA
>JAHREE010000559.1:4042893-4179924 GCA_033628505.1 Tringa tobata | reverse complement strand
GTGCGAAGAAAGGGTGGTTCTGCTTATGTTGCCCCTGTGCCACCCGCCTGTCTGCCTGCCTTTGAGATGGGGCTACATTTATAGAGAATTTGGTGGGGGAAATTGCACAGAGCCAGTTTGATTTTGTCAGTACACAGGGCCATTGCTTCACGAAATGGCATGTGCCAAAGGCTTTCTGAGCTCTCATGTGAAATCCATCTTGCAAACAACCCACAAAAGCTTGTGTTCTTCCTTCCCTGTTCTGCAAACAGGGCGCTGTGGGTGAAAATTGATAGGTGCAGGCTGTGTTTCTCACCTTGGCATTCACCCACCTGCATGAGCTAAGCAGATTGATGCTACCACCTGGAAAAGGGGCAGAAATTTAGGGTGTTGAAATCTAGGAATGAGTTTAGTGAGTTCCGTATCCCTTCGCAGGGGAGTTCATGCTATGCAATGGTGTACCTAACTTATTTGTGCAGTAAGTGTGGATGCCTGGGTGAGTTACCATTTGGGTGAATGGATGGTAGTGGTCTTGGAACCCTTTGAAGAATTCTAGTTTATCACCCAAATGAACAGAGTACTTAGATCATGCCATTTCCCATCTAATTCTCTGCAGACTTAACTGCTCCTGTAATTCCTTGGAAAGGCCATTCAACTTCCCTACTCTGCCTTCCTCCTCAGACCCAAAATGCCAATGTCAGGGGACCCCCAAAGTCTGTTTTCTCTTCAATAATTGCCATCAGAAGAACTTGTCCATGAGGATTGTTTTTTCTAATGGATGTTGCTTCTGGAATTGACCATTTTTATGTTCTACGCTAGTGTGATTGATGTCATTAGTGTTTGACATCGTCACAAGATGCAACATGAATTTGCACAAAACCTGACTGCAGAAGTTGCTTTTACTTTGCCTCTTCACTCAAAAAACCCCATTTCGATTCTGTGCATAACCACAATTCTGTCCATTGAAATGCTGGTTTAACGGTTTAGTGGTGGTTATAGTATTTTACTTACTGGTTTGTCTGGGGTATGATGCGACATGTGTGAAACATGCATCCTCTAATAACTGGAGAGCAAGCCTGAAGCAAAACCCTGCGTGTCTGAACAGCTCAACAGTTGGGGAGAGCGGAGGGAATGCAAGTTTTTTGATCCAGACTTTCTGTGGCTGATTCTTTTCCCATGATTAACTCAGCTCTTTGAATCACAGCACCAATTTTGTGTGTCTGAAACCCCTTTCTAGACTTGCCTACAGAGGGCAAGGGCTGTGTTTTTTGTTATAACTTGACTTTAGTGATATAACACAGAATATGTTTGCTCTTGCTTCCACATCATCTGCTCATTTGTAGACACTACAATGTATTGACACAAGTGAGCAGATATAAACTTATTCCAAATTGCTCGTGCATAGTTATGCTGTGTTTTCTGCCTTGGGTTCAGTTTAAGGAGAAAGTTTCAGAGCTGTGAAGGTAGTACAGTTTTTAGTCCATTGCCAGTTCCAAGTAAGATCTTTTCACAAGGAAAAGTCATGCAGGTAATAGATATTGACTGTCAGCTTCACTTTTTTTTCCTTTCCTTCTTTCTTTATTTATTTTTTATTCTCCCTTCTTCTTGAAGGAGGATAATCAGACTAATTCAGGGTCTTCCCTAATTGCAGTAGAAGCATGGGTGGAGGTATACATTAAAGCATAAAGATCAGGAATCTGCTAGATAAACATTTAATTTCTGCCTACTTACTTCAATTTTAAGTCCCAGAGGACCAACTTCCTATTATCACTGAACCTCATTATAGTTTTATCTGTGCTCTTATAATAAAATCAAAAGCATTAAGTAACTAGAGCTGTCGTAGGCCATTTATGATTGATTCAGGTAACCACTAATTGCAGTTTGCCTCTCAAATGCTGTGGAAGTTGAAGGTCTTTTGCTATATGTGGTGGTCAGATATCTTCTGAGCTACTGCATGAAGAGAAGTTAATAGCGACCAGGGTTATTTAATATCCTAAATAAGGATACAGCGAAGGAAGTGGAAAGCAATCTGGCAATGTCTGCTGTAGCTGCTGGCAGGGTTTTGTTACAAATTAACTGTATCAGCGTGAATTAGAAAGGAAAAAAAAAAAGTTGCAAATGTTCATATGATTTGGAAAGTGAATTTAGATTTGCTTGTATATGTGACTATTTTCATGTTTTCCATGGAACTAGTTCATGTGGTTTCAATTATTCACTTAAATCCCATATTATTATTTTCAGTTTCCTGAGTGCATGATTTATGTAACTAAGAATATTAAAGCCAAATGCACAAATTGAAATTCACTGCACATTGATTAAATTGGCTGTATGCATTACTTAAGTTAAATAAATTACATATGTTAAAAAATAAACGGCAAACTATGACTATAATAGTTACAATTTGCAATTCGAATGACCTATAAACCAAGAATTATTTGCTGACAAAATGTTTGAATAATATTGAATAATGAATACATTAGAGAATTTCATGATGTGTTCATCACGATTAATGAATAAGGAAAAAATACTCATCAAATATTATGTAAGTATTTGTTCAGTGGAAAATCAAATTCACAACAGGTTATTTGGAAAGTCAGATGTAAAGGATGCAGGAGTGAGTAAGGTGTGATGAAACTGGTAAGGGGCAGTTTCAGAAGCAGGCTCACTGTCCCACATACCTTAATGTCTATTGGATAATCTTAAGAAAGGTACATATGAGCAGCTCATGGTCACCTTTGCAGCAACCCACCAGTGCTGTCGCACATAATACTGGTTTAAGAAAGTTGGCTTTGTGCAGGTATACTACTACTTTTTGTGAAGAAAGAGGAAAAATGTAGGTCTGTGGTGATGCTACATCCATGGAAGGTCAGAAGTTGTGGTTAAAGTGCTCCCTCCTCTTTTGCTTCAGAATTTGGACACAATCCAGACTGAATCTTGCCTTGATGGTGCTCCCCTCTTCTCTACAAATGTGTTCATGTTCTTCCTATGCTTGTCTGTCCCCGTGCTGGTGGGGCCTGGAACTGCTTCGCTCATCAATGGGAATGCAGCTCTTCTGGGAGGGGGAACCTTCTAGGTTGAAGCTATTTAAAAGCAGCTGGTAGCTAAGGGGCTTGGGCTCATTTTTCCTAAGAGTCAGTCTTTGTTGAGGTGTTTCAAGTTCAGGATCTTCAGTCAAAGTGGAGTATTGGAATGCCTGGGCAAATGGATAGGTCTAACTTCATAAAGCTCTTCCTTCATTGTTTGCTCTAATCCTGTTGAAAACAAAATAGTATCCTAAAGCCCGTGGGCTGTTGAGCTTTTAGTCTGATGAAAAATTATACAACAGACAAAACCAAACTAACAAGCACAGACCCTCTCTCCCTCCCCCCTCTCCAACCCAAGCTATTTTTTTTAAATACCAGCTTCCAAATGCCAACAATCCATCAATTTACAAAAACGTTTCTAGCCTTCTACTAGAGGAACCCATTGTGTTTCATAAACTTTGCTAACAGTTAATGTATATAGTGATAATGCTAGTGAAAGGTGTAGAGTTTTATTTTAATGCATAGACAAAGCTGCTCTATAGCAAAAGATTTTACTGTAGGACATTTAAAAAAAGATACATTAAGAGATGAAGTGCTCAGAAGAATTAACAACAGATTGTATGGGGAACTTGAAAGGTCATACCAGTAACGATTGTATTAAGGGAAAAAGGGCATGTTAGCCAGGAATGGGCAAGTATGGATGTTAAATCTTGGATGGTAAATTGTTTCATCTTAGCCTGATAGAGGAATCTCTGTGCATGACTGAAGATATGGTGTTCTTCATCACCTTCCATCAGTCCTCATTAATTGCTGGGAAAAATGCAAAAGGCAAGGTTAGTTCCAGTTGGTCTAGGGGTGGTGCCTTCAACATCTCTTTCCTGCTTAATGCACGTTCATCCATTCAAAGGGAGGAAGCACATTATAGCATGTTAGCTGGGTTGGGTTTTAATATTTTTTTTTTCGTTGTTGCTTCTTCCTTTCTAGTAATGTATCAACTGCTTTCTTAATATTTAAAAAAGTCTTCCCTGTATTTTTTTTTTTTTTTGTCTTCATCCACCTGGGGGGAAAAATAAAATAGATTCTGAGTTGTTGCAGTCCTGGATGTTAGATAGTGCTGCAGGATTGCCTATAGCAGCCTGCGCTTGCACAGCTGTCCAGGAGCAAAAGATACCGCAGTTGCGTATCCCCCGCTCTTTTCTGCATTTCTATCATCCTATAGTCCGCCCCTGCCACAGCCACTACAAAAGCTTTGTGGGAGGTCTAAAATCCAGTTTGGTTGTTGGAATATTGCTTGGAAGTATTACTGAGTTCTGAGCTTAAAGAAGATCAGAGATGTGCATAACGAGTACTAACTGAAATATGTGGTGCAGTATATTATGGGTAGCATTTTTTCCCCCCCATTTATTTCCATTGTTTCCCTCAAGTAGCACTTTTGTGGGGTAGAGGGTTAAGTGCTCGTTTTTAAAGTTTTCTTTAGAACTACAGTTTTGCTGACTCTACAAATTGGGCATTTTAAAATGTTGTTGCAGTCCTCTTATAGTGAGGTGAATTGTATTTCTATCCTGTGAAGTACCACATGCCTGGCTCTATTTGTTATCTTTCACCTTCATGAAAGTGCATTTGAATAACAGAATCCACAAATACAGCTTTGGAAGAAGAGAACAATATATGAGTAAGAACAGTTCTGAAAAAGGCCTTGTAAAGTAAATAGGCAGTACTCTTCTTATGGTAAGAAACCAGAGGCCTGATATATCTGATGTTGAGCACCCTGTACATTGGTATCAGTCAGCTCCTCTGAATTTCAAGTCATAAAGCGACTTGCCAGACAGCAGCTGGTCTGTGATGGGACTGCCAAAGGACCTTGTTCCCCCTGTTATATTCAAACTGTGCTACCCTAACAGTAATGGCGTGTTGTGAAGATTAAGCAGACTCAACGTTTGAATTTGAAATAATTTTTATTTGTTACATTGATTTAACTATTATAATCTATAAAATCTACTGTGTAAAACACACAAAATAAAAACAAATGACCATCTGTGGCAATTTAGCGTCTTTTCTGTGATCAAAAAAAAAGGAAGAGGCAGCTTTATCTTGAAAAGTTACCCTCAAGGTAATCCTCCAAATCTGTCTACCAGAGAGGAAAGTGTAAAACCTTTCATGTTTGTCTCCTACCCAGGGCTCTTTCTCTAATGTGGAACTGCTTTTGCTGTTCTTAAGAGAAACCTATAATTTTGAATTTCTTGTATTAGGACGTAAATTAAGATGCTTCTGCTGAGAAGTACTACCTGGTTGCAAAGATGGTCTTTGTCAGAGCCTGTTGGACTCGGGGGAGAAGCTGCTCTGCTGTTTTTATTTTGCTTAGACCATATTTTGGTAAGCGTTCAAAATACGGATGTGTCTGAGTTAATGGAGGACAGCAGATGCATGCTCGGGGTGAGTCTTGTTCCAGGTAGTTGTAGCACTGATAGGAATACAGAAGGTGCTCATTAGAGAGAAAACTATGGCTGTGTTATTTCTAATCATAAACCAGGTGATGGGATCCATCCTGGCAGAAAAAGATGTAGCTTATGCTTGTGCTTGTTGTACTAATTTTATAGCAAATGTTTTGCTTTATGTAACAGAGCTTCAGGTACTGCAGGTTTTAAAATGGTCTCCAGCCAGATACTGAATTGCTCACCTCCAGGAAAGTGAGAGATAAAAGCCTGGACTCTGCAAGAGGAGGGTGACTTGGGGGTAAAATGTCACGACCAGATCTCGCTGCTGGCAAGAGTGCAGAGAACTGGACTGAGAATGAGCCAGTGAGTCCTGCCTAGAGGAGCTCTGCACCTACTCTGTCAGGTAACCTCCTTGCATGGTAGGGTCAGTCACTGCCAGCCAGCCTTGGGACTTAAGTGGTGGCTATCTGATATGAAACCCAGTGAAATGAGCCTTTTCACTACTGACAGTGGGCTGCCTCTCATGCTTTAATATGTTCTGGAGGCGTTAGAATCTTTCAAACCCTGTATTAGATTTAAGGGTAAGGGTAAAGGATGTTTGGGTCTGTTGGGATCTATAAAGCACAATTTTACTTCAATCAGTCAGCTAATCCAAGTTGCTTGAGACTGTTAAGTCTTCATGTGGTTGGAAAGAGCAGGTAGTTTAAATCTCTGAAAGAACAGAACCAAGTTTGATGTGGAAGTTACAGAATTCATTGCACTGTCCAAAAGTGTCACAGAAGTAGTGAAAAATTGCTTTGCATGCTGATGCTTTCTGAGCACATCTGCTCTGCAAGTGTCCCTCTGTGGTGACAGATTAGAAAAAAAATGCTTTGCCTTTGGAGGATTTTCTAAGTGGGTGGAATATGTTGAGATCTGCCCCCCTGTGAACAAAGCGTGATGGTGCTGGCACCTTGACTGGGCTGTCGCATCCATTAGGTAGCGTGTATGCAGAGAAATACAGGAGCCTGTGAAAGTACACAATTTGTTCAAAAGCGAGCTGGACACTTCATTTTCCTCATCAAAATTAACTATATTTCTTGACCTAAGAAGCTGTTGTGTTTTAAGGTCCTACTCAGATCCAGCTTCTGCCTGCTTTGGTCACACTGTATTCATAGCAATTATTTCTCTTTTTTTAGAAAGGCTAATAAAATACTGCTTCGAGAACATTCTTAACCTTGTAAGAGAGATACTCGTGTTTTCTCTTCCACTCCTGTGCCTCTCTTGAGTTGTGCTGGTTCTTACAGGTTTGCTAGATTGAGGTGTGCAAACAGGAGCAGTTCTGGGCAGAGCAGAAGGGTGCTCAGACAGGGGCTGCCCCAGCAGCTGCTGCTCTGCTGCCTCCTCGCTGGTGCCAGAGCCCTGGAGAGCCAGGCTGGGGTCTGAGGGACGGGGCAAGGCGGACGTGGGATGGAGAGGATGGCTTGGTCCCAGCACCAGCTGTTGTTGACTGTCTCTCTGCTATCCCGTTCCTAGTCCCAGGAACAGCAAGTCTGACTCCTCATGTGTCTTCCACCAGCTGGAGCAACCCAGGCTTGATCCATGGGCAGCAAAATTCAATTTTGCCTGCACGACTGGAGACCTTGAGCAGGGGCCATGTGGCAGCTGCTGCCTTCCCCAGTGCTGGTGTGGGCTGGAGAAGGAGGTGCTCTGCAAGTGCTGCTTAATTGCTACGTCTTGTGAAGCACAACCAAATCCAAAAGGGACTTTGCTAGAATGTGTGCAAGACTGCAATCCCTTGTCCTCGCTTTCTCACAAAAGTATGCTGTTCCTGCCTTTTAATTTTTCTAGACACTTTCAGGAGATGAGTTGGGCTGAATACCAGGTGGCCAAATGGAAATGAAAGTGCTGTCAGCCATTGAAGCGTGAGAAAAAGCTAGTTCTGTCTTCTGGCTCCGCTTTAATGTGATTGCTCTGGGTGCCTTTGCTCTGGGAAAGGGCACATTCAAGCCGTGACTCAGAAGTCCTTGAATGGGTTTGTGGTCTGCGGGGATGGGGTGTAGCTCAGGAAGAGACAAGTTTCTTTTTCCTCTTGTGAATTTATTTTTAAAAAAAACCCAAATCCAACCAAACAAAATTTCCTGTCCTCAGCTGCAGTGTACAATGAACTCTGGTTGAAATGCCAGCTGTATTCACTTGTGTTTTCCCTCCTGTGCTGTCTCTTCAAGTAAACTTTTTTTCAACTGCTGACTGCACAAAGACAACAGACACAAGCTGATGTGCTGCCGGAGCTGCTGCCTTATGCTGATGGGTATTTTGGTGCTGTAGCCTGTTGAGTGTATGTGATAATTGGCTTCCCTTTTGGTCTTTGAGGACAGAAGATGCAATTAGCGTGTCCAGCATATTTTCTTTTATACATTCTCAAAATTACAATTCTTTCAGAAACACTGAGGAGTCATTAAATTGGGACTCGGTTCTTATATTGTAAAATACCTTTGCTTTCTGAGCATCAGAAGAAATTGCTTGCTCTAGCTGCTGCTCTGCTGGTATATTTGAATTCAGTTGTGGTGTCACAAGTGCAAGTACAAAATACTATTGAAGTACGCCAGAAACATTAAAGGTACTGCTGCAAAGCTCTTGAGACTTGGAGTTTATACTGAAGGACAGGTGTCGACCCTCAATTTGTCTTTCAGGCAAGGCTTGAGAAGCTTGTAGGTGGATGATGGGGGATATTTTCATGTTAAACTTTAGCTAGGATTTCATAGTGTACTGAAAACAACTTGCGTTGCACTTGAAAGTTTACCAACATCTGATTTCTAGCACCTTGCCACTTCTGAATAACAACACAGCCAGCCTACACTGCAATCTGGCTACCTGGATGAAGGCTGCATCTGAGGAGAAAAGAACAAAATGTGAGGGGCCTACAGTTTCAGGATTGCGTATGTCTGTGTATACAGGTCTATATGAATGTACTGAGGCAGTTTTCCCTACTAGAGATGACTGGAGACTTTCCTGGGATGCTGGAGAGGAGCTGGGCAGTGGTAAGATCAAACGCTGTATGTCCTTTTCCCACGTGTCCTATATCAGTTGTCTGCTGGCTTGTGCTCATATGCAGATGTACATTTATTCCTTGCTGGGACAGAAAACGAGTGTATTTCTTTTTGTTCCAATGAGAAATGATAGCACAATGAAATGTCAAGATTTTGCAGCTTGAAAAATATGTCTGCTCATAAGAATTTATTGGGATTATTCCAGTATTGGAATAAATGACCAGAAAAGGAGAGAGGATGGAACAGGAAAAAAAGGATGATTCCTCTGACTTTGCTTGTTCATGAATGCTCCTGAGGAAATATGTGACCAACAACTGCCAACTTCTACAAGAAAAGAGAAATATCTTCATTTGGCTCTGTGGGATTCTTTTTTGCCAAAAAGTAACTTAAATGGGTAAATAATCTTTTGGCAAAATTTGTCTTATGTAAACAATACATATAAAAATCTAGTTTTGATTCTGAATCAGTTGCCTCACATTTCTATTTCACTCATTTGCTATTTTTTTTCTTTTGGGGGGGGTAGGAGGGGTGTCAGGTGGTGATGTTTCTGTAAAAATCAAACAAAAAGGCTAGGTATGACCACAGTGCTCTGGCTTTAAACAGACCTGGAAGGACACCCCCAAACCTTGCTCTTCCAGACCTTGGCCTCTTCAGTAACCTGCCTTTAAAATGCCAGTGTTTACCAACAGCCACTTCAGATTTACAACAGTTATTGTCCTAATTACAGACAGAAACTGTTGTCTGAAAGATATCTGTATGGAAGCTGTCAAATGCTGACATTTAATGGCAACCATGGGAGCTGGAGATCTGTTGTTCTGGAGAGGGTTCTAAAAATACTCTATAAAAAGTAAGTTTAAAATCTGTTACTGCTGTATTTTAAAAATCTTCCCCATCACCGAATTTCATATTTCATTGGAAACTAAATATCCTACAATAAACTAAAAAAGAAAAGTAAAAATCCACAGTAGGAATAAAATATAGCATTTGTGTTCATTTGGCTGTTTCTTTAGGGTTATTACTAGCAAAGCAAATTTGGAGCAAACCCTGTTAGGTTTTCTACTCCTGTCTGTAGAGCCTTAGGCCTGGCATATAGTCATTAATTTACCAATTTTGAAAGCATTTTTATCTAATAAAAAGAGAGGTGAGTAAGAGCCTGCACTTCATTGCAGCCACAAAGATACACTTTTGACAACATTATCTCAAGCTCCTGCGATACAGCTTCCACACTCAGAGGGGAGGAACAGGCACACAGGGCTCTGCTCACCGAGCATCACAGAGAGCCTGCTCTGCTGTGCTGGCCATTGTGCTGGGGAGAGGGGTGGCTTGGGAGCTTGAGTCTGACAGTGTTGGCTGGGACAACTCCTGGCTGGGCTAATGAGAGCCAATGTAGAGTATCAGATGTGTTATTAAGAAAGGTGGGAAGGAATGAGGGATGAAGGGGGGGAAGCCTTTGGCTGCTGCTTAGCAATGCTTGACGGGCAGAAGTCAGTCACAGCTGGAGGTGGTTCATCTCTAGGTGCACGTGAGGGCTGAGATCTGCCAGCAGTTAGCAAATCCGGGACTAAGTAGGCTCAGGGGATTGTGGATTGCCTCTGAGGGATGCCAGAGGTACCAGGAGGGTTTTGCATTGCACAGGTCTCAGTGAGTAAATCCAGTGCAACTCCAGGGGCAAATCCAGGAGGAGGATGAATGTGGTGCTCTATTTGGACACCATCTCTGCTTGTTGCTTCTATTTTCACTTAGTTTGACTCGGAAATGGGATTTTAAGCAAGGCAGGCACTGAGCATCAAACTCTGCGATGGAGGTGTGTGGTGGTAGGAGTGTGAGTTTGGGATTGCCTTCAGCCAAGAGAGGAGAGGATGGATCCCATTAGGTGTCAGAGCCAAGGTGCGTGTCAAGGAGCGGCAAATATTTGGTCTGAGGTGGTGGCTGGGAGAATCTTCCTCTGTCCTGAAAGATGAAGACTGGGGGAGCATTTAATCCTGTTTCTTCTACTTAGCGAGAGCATTGTTATTAAATGGAAGAGACAGGGTATGTCAGAAGAGAGGCTGGGGCTGCTGTTGTGCCCTGGGTTTTGTGACTGATCTCAGCTTTAATATAGGTCAGATGTTGGAGAAGAGTCTCACCTCCACTGGGCACCCTGTGGATCATGTTTGTCAACTGGGCCATGATCAGGCTCTGCTAGTGTTGAAGGTTCAACACACCTGTTTTTCACCTGCGACAAAGAGCATGCATGCCTGTGCTGGGCCATTTTTAAGAGGAGATAACTTTTGCCTTGTGTATTTTGGAAACTTCTGGGGCAGTGGCATTGTCTGATAACTGTATGCAGTGTTCATGTGTCAGAGTATACCTGCTTGGTGTTTGATGGCCATCCTCAAGTCTTAGTGCTTTTGAATAATCTCTTCTTGTCTTAAAGGATTGATGAACCATAGGTCATACACAGGGAAGGATTAAGTTGTGCCATTTCAAACATCAGTGTTACTGTTCTGAACTGTGCTTCCCTTCCTTGCAGTGGTTGTTGTGGTGTCTTCTTCCTACATCTCAACTGCAAAAAATGGGTTGCCCTTCAGTTTAGTTGGCAGAGGGTCAGAGTTGTAGCTGAAGGGCTGGAGAGGGAAAGGTAGGTTGGGGAAAACCAGTTTCATGGTAGAAAGAATGGCAGTGACTCTCTGCTGGTGCCAGTCTGGCAAATGCTCAAGTTACATATAATAGGTTAAGGGTGAGAGGTAGATTAAGGCATCTTGAAATCTCCTTTCCAAATTTGCCAGCTGTTAAAATGGTGGGATTAATATACCAGTTCTTTCCTAATAGAAAAGGATTGGGATTATTTAGCTTTCATCAAGATTATGGTGTTGTTTAGACTTTTTTTTTACCCCCACACTTTTTTGTGCCTTAAAAAAGTGCCTTGTGTGGGCTGGAATAGCTCTGAAATGCAGCCAACTGGCAGGCCATAAACTATCTTAAAGCAATAATTTTATAAAGCTAAAATAATAGAAACCTGGGAAAAGCAGCGTTTTGCATGCACATCTTGAGATCTGTGAAGCGTGTGTGCGCGTGTGCTCGTGCTTGTGGTGGGGGAGGTATTTGTCAGAGTACACCTGCCTATCTTCTAAATTAGCTAACTGAGGGTTTGGTTTCCAGCGAGATCTGTCTGTCCATCCGGCAGCCCCACGGTTGCCAATTACTACCTCCGCGAATGCTGTCAAGCCACTGCCGCGGTGACTGGTGGTGCTGTGCTGTTGCTGATGCCTCAGCAATCATTGTCTTTTGTGGCTTTTTCAGCCGGTATTGACGGATGCCAGGGACCGTGCCCTGTCGGCAGAGGTTGGCCCGTGAGCCAGCTTCTGCCTCTGCGCTGGTGTTGTGTGGATGCTGTCTGCCGGTGAGGCCCTGGTGCCTTCTTCCTCCCTGGCTGATCCCTTCCTGCTGGTGAGACCCTTGGCATTTCCCCCCACCATTTCAAACGTTCTCTGAAAACATCTTACCCTGTTTATGCTCAGGATGTATCTGAAGATCCTGCCACTTACATATATTCCATGAATTTTCTTGTTCCGACAAGAGCGTGACCTTCTAAGATGCAGATCATTCTTGCCTTTATTGCGAAACATCTTTTTCTTTCTTTTCTCCAGTGTTTCTGAAGTTTTCTATTTGTACTAATGACTTCACATCCAAACAGGTCAATACCTTGCTGATTGGTTCTGATATGTGTATTTGGCAGGAACCATCTTTCCCTAGAAAAGACGTGTGGGGGGAGGAAATCCTACTCCTCTTCAGAGGAGTCTTGGCAGGCGTAATCACAGGATTTGTGATTCATGTCCAATATACGTGAGAAGAGCTGACATCTTAGGGCAAGTTGCAGATATTAAGGGGCTAAGTAAAACCTGCTTTTGATGTTTGTGGATTTCTCTCTGCTAGATCAAAAGTGAAGTTGTTAATTTAGTTGATCAAACCTTCAGTCCATTTTTACACTACAGTTACTGGGTTAAATGCTGTCTTAATCAGCTCAAATCTCTACCTTTTACTTCTGCAAGGCACTGCAAAAGTTAGACCTGTAACATTAGTCTGTTTTAATGAACCTGCAGCTAATGCTGAATAGGACGGGACTGCTAAAGGAGCAGGGGTTGAGGTAGTAATTACATGCAGTCACATCATATTTAATGATGAAACTTGGCTGTAGGTTTTTGTATGTGAAGGGTTTTGAGGTCTACTGGTACACTGAAATTTTAACCCCTTCCTGTATTAGCACGTTGCATTTTCTGGCTGGTTTCTTTTCTTTTAATGATTTTTCTCAGCGTGTCCATGCTGAGTATTCTGCCTGAATTTGGAAGAAACTGCAGGACTGGGTCTAGTTCTGGTTCTGTGTTGCCATGCTTTGTGCTGGAGTTAGTGTCTTTATTTCTGTTTCTCTGACTTGTCTGAGCTCAGAAATCATTAGTACCATAAGGGAGGTAACTGAGGGAAGGGTTCTGGAGTCCATCTGCATTGCTGAAATTCAAATCCCCAAGGGGCTCATTGCTTAGCAATGTAAAACTTGCCTAAACAGTAACAGGAGTCTTGACTGCATTTAAGATTGAAGGATCTGGCCCTAAAGCATCTGGGGTATTAAACTGCAGTGGCAGCACAAGGTCATAGAGGAAGGGAAACCTTTTAACGTTGTGGAAATACACACCAGCTGTTCAAATGTGGGATGTGTTACTTTTCCAAGGCTTCAGCTTTGGGGAAAGGCCAGCTCTTTTGGCAGAAGAAACAGGGTGAGGGCCCTGACGAGGTGGTGACTCCAGGGTGGGTTAAAAGGGCTAGCGGAGGGGGAATGTACACAACAGTCTTGGAGGCTTTCCTACAGAGAAGAGGTGTAAAACCCCAAATCCTGCTCCTGGGATGTTTTACAGACTCACTGAAGTGAAATAAAAAACCTTGAAAAATTTAGGATTCAAGCAGTTACTGCATCTTGTCCAGCAGGAGCTGCAGAGTGTGGCAATTCACCGACGCAGGGCTGTGCACTGCACAACCCCTCTGTACAGCGAGTGCCTGGGCTTTGCTGGTGTGCCAGGAGCCAGAGCCCTTCCCTGCTTATACCAGTGCATCTGCCGAGGCAACGGGCTCTTGTGCCGGAGCAGGGCCAGCCACTGGCTGGGAGCGTTAATTACACATTAGAATTTACAACAAATTGTTTATAGCATGCTTTTAAAGAAGGAGCAGATAATACATACCAATGCCTTTTTAACATAAAGCTTAAGGTAGTCTGTGGTATGACCAGTTTTTATTCTGTTTTGGTTTAATTATTATTATTTTTTAAACTTTAATGCTGTCAGATGACGCATTATCCATACCTAGATGCCTGCTGTTCACTGGGCAGGTTATCTCCGCTATGACAGCTCTGTAACTTCAATGTCAGATACGCTGCTCTTGAGTCAGAGTAGATTTACAGATTCTATTATACTTCTATTGAACAGCTCTTAATCTGGGCAGGGGAAAACATGCTGCAACCAGCACGTTTTATCCTTTGCCTTTAGTGTTAGAACCCTTTTTGGCAGTGTTGGACATTGTGTTACAAATAGTCCAACACCAGCTCAGTCTCTAACGCTATAAAAGTCCCATAACCCTGTAAATGCTGGAGGCAGTGGTTTCTGTCACTCCCAAGCATACCTGAGTCTGAATGAAAACTATCACTGGCATTAACTCAAGGTCTTTGTCTGTGTAACCTGGATATAGTACACAGGTCACTTAATGTTGCTTTCTGCTCTTGTGCTGCATTCCTGTATTACAATCTTCATGTAAAACAAGAGAGTTGAGTCTTAATATAAAAGCTGTCTTCAGCCCCTTATTGTTTTGGCAGCTTTATTTTTTTACATCACAGTTTCTTTAATAATTGAAGATTATATGCGTGAAGAAATGTAACTGCTCTGTGCATGAAAAATGACATTTGTTTTGCTTGTATGATTTTGCAAACAGAGTTACTGCATTATTTAGCCTCTTTTGAGCAGCATAGCGCATGATGCTGCCCTTGACCTGTAAGGAATAGCAATGGCAGTGCTCTGTGTATGTAGCACCTTGTTATAATTAGCAGTGTTTCTTTCCTTTTTTAGTTGTAAGCAGTATAATATAAATTAGAAGTAAGTAGGTAGAAGCATACCAAATACTTTAGGAATGCTATGAATGTGAATAGCCCCTGGTGGGTTTTTTCTTTTTTTTCTCCTCTATTGCTCAGCTTTCTCCCATCAGCTGCTTTGACCTTGTATCTACCTTGAGATTCACACTCCTTACTACCTTTTTTTTCAATTGATCCCGGCTGTTAGTGCTTTGAATGCCATTGACTCAACACTGTGGTTATTCCTATAGCTCAGCAGTTCCACCTTGTTTCAGCTGCTGAAGTCTATCTCTAATCTTTGTCCCCTTTTTGTTCATTAAAGAGAAAGGAAGGAGGAAGGTGAGTTGGAATCCATCGCTGGGAAGTATACAAGTTGATTTTTTTTCTGTTTGAGGAGCGGGAGGACCGTGGATCTTATGTGCCAATGTAGGTCATGAAAATGTATAATCAGCTTACACTTGTATCCACACGCTGCCAGGAAGTAATCCTTCTTAGCATCACTTTATGGGGTTTGGAGTCTTTCTGAACCTTCTAATCCCTGGTGATATTTAAATAACATGTTGTGATCACCATTTGGCTTAATTCATGTAGAAAGGATGGATTATACAGATGTATCAGCGTGGAAATACGCATGTGCCTAGATATACACACACAGAATGTATATATTCAACATGCAGAATAATTTTCATTTGCCGACTATGGGCTAAACCCTGCAACATGCTGGGGCAGCTTTCTAGACAGGTGGTCTGAGAAAGTACAGATACTACAATGGTGATTTGCCATGCTATTTTTAGGTGGAAATTTTGTTCTAAAACTAGAAGAACTGCCATGATTGTCCCATTTCCGCAAATAAAGCTCAGAGAACATTTGCTACTTCAACATTCAGGATGAGCCAGGTGTGGGTTTCCCTCCCCCCCGCCCCGAGTTAGCTGGGTTCTTAGCCAAAGGGGGTCTGCCCTGCAGATTTATGATTTGAAAATAGCTATGAAGAGCTGCTTGGTGAGCTGTGCAGAAGGCAACAGAAATTTCTCAATCTACAGCATCCAGTACCTAAGCAACCTACTCCTACCACCCACAAGCAGACACCTTTTCTGCAAAGCATTGAACCCCATGGAGGTCTATACATCCTGCAGGCACCACTGGCCAGGGCTGCGCTTGGCCTTTTCCTCGGAGAGGAACCATTTGTGAAGCTTCACCAGAGTCAAAAGGGGTGATGTTGGCCAGAGTTCCTTCCTTGTTTGCCACTTCCAGTGGTGAAACTGTGGATACAAATGTCCCTCCTCCAGCTCCCCTGTGTTTTGATCAACCATCTGTGTTTTCCCTCATCAGCTGTGGTGTGGATACAGGACATATCACTCTGTACCTTTGACTAAATCCTTCCTGAGGAATTTACCCAACACATGTTTCAAGCATGGGTCCAAAGCGTAGCAGTTACTATTCTGACTTAAGCTACAGTCCTGTCCTGGCTCATGCCGGTGGCCAGTAACGTACCAGCAGGTGAAGATAGTGTGCTCAGGAGGTGCCAGTACTGACTTTGGGGGACTGGCTGGCAGTGTGTTATACACATATATTACCTGTAGCCCTATATTTGTCTTTAATGTAACTCACAGAAAATGTGTGATTTCCATTGTCAGAGAGATGGACTTTGATAAAGTCCAAAGCACAAAAATGAGTAAAAGGATCCCTCTCTTAACGGAACAAATGAAAGTGCTTAAACTTCAGCCCTTGCACTTGTGTACGTCCAGCTCTGGTGGCAGCGTGCAGTTAGCACTACTGGGTGCTTTTGGAAGAAATGCCAGGAATGGGAACAGTATCCACAGTAGGAAGCCAGGTTGTGAATCATGAACACCAATTTCAGATGCAAGGCATGCTTTCCAGATTAGAATCAGGTCCATACAATGGTGTCATTATGAATTTATATTAAAGTCCTTTCCACTGGCAGGAGAAATTGCTATTGCAATAACACTCGTTCTATTGTTAATAGTAATTGAAATGCTTGGAATAAGAAAATACTAGCTGATATTTAAACTACTTATTATCAAATCAAAGTTCCTTAGATAAAATCACTTCATTAAGCTGCATTCTATTTGCTAAACATCTAGATCAGTATTCAATAGAGGTAAATAACGCTCCTATGATTTCTAATACCAGCTAGCATATTCATTTCTTGAAATGTTACTACAATAACCAGCATTTTTGGAAAGCTGTGCTGTGTGGCCAGAAACTGATCTGCTGTGCAGTTGGAAAAGGATTATTAATTTAAAGCAAATGTTCAGTTACACACAGAAAGTCTTTGAAAACCCCCAAATACTATTTCGTGAATCAAGGTTTCTTTTGTCTTCTGAAGTTATTATTTTTTATTGCTGTGGATATTGATACATGGAAGCTCAGATGATTTCTTTGACACAGCCATGCAAGTCGTTACTGTGCATTACACATAAATTGACGTTTCTCTTTTTTTTTCTTTTTCTTTTTTTTTTTTCTTTTTCTTTTTTTTTTTTTTTTTTTTTTTTCCTGTAAGAGTCTCATGACTCTTGTCCTGCTTTGCACTGAGGACTATTCAGAGAGGTAACTCATGTCACCATGATAAGCACTCTGCAACCTCCTTCATTTTTCATTGCTACCTGAAGGACATTTGAGGAGGGAGATGCTGTTAACCTGCAGAATTTTTATCCTGAGGAAGTGTGATGATCCAGTGGGTTGCCTTATTGAACTGTAATTCAGTCAAAAATACAAAGAATTGATATTTAAAAGATGTTAAATCTCTGACATACATTGATGAAAGAGAAGATGACTAGGAGTTGATCCTAAAAATCCTTGATCCTCCAGGTAGACTAGCAGATTGTGATCTGCAAGTTAATAATTTTTCTCTTTCTCAACCCTGCAGTGCGATGTGCACAGTTTGATTTCTGCACCTGCCCAGAAATTCACTGTAGTATTTGGAGTTTCTGAAATCTGGAATGTATTTCAGGTTATTAACTTGTATCTTCTGCATATAGAGAGAGGAAAACAAGCTTTGGCACAAGTGCAAGAAGGATTTGTTGGGATGATTGGAGTGTTCTTTGTGGTATCCCAATAATTAAAAAAAATACTAATTATATGAATCTCATTTTGAAAAGAGAGTTAGGTTTCAAGCACGTAAATCCCATTGATTCCTGTGGAACATTATCTCATAAAATACTGAAGTATTTTACCCTGTCACCTTTTCTACGCAGAACTCGCTAATGGATTCCGGTACATAGGTTGTCACTAGCTTTAAAACTGGTAATTAGGTCCAGTTCAAAAACAAACACATTTTTATTAGATGATTATGATCTTCTAGCAAATAATTATTTAAGAAAGCATAACAAATGAAACCATTTATTAAACGAGCGCTGTTGACAGGATAAGCACTTAGTCTGAGTACAGAACTGCTTATTTTAGTGCTTGTTGAGCACCTGTCATGAGGTACCTACTCCTGGTAATGCTTTGTTGGCTTGTGATTTTAATTACTGTAAATTACTCTTGAGATTGGTGCATATAGGGGGAAAAAGTAATTTACATCAAACGTTTCTTGTTCTGCATTATTTTGAGGCTATCTTACCCTGCATGTGTTTTTTGATAGAACTGATATAATTGGTTTATTAGAGAGCTTCTACAGAAGGTGCTCCCAATTTTCGACTTTTAAAGAAGATGCTTAGATGATCAGGCTGGTAAATTTCATGCTAATGAAACTTCAGCTAGCTAATTAGCAAAAAAAAATATAATTCATTGTTAAAATAATTTTTCAGCACCCTTCAATATCAAGTCTTGCAATTTGCAAAACAGCAAGGAAGTTTAAAGGATTAAATTACAGTTTCAATACAAGAATTGGCAGCACGTAACACTTCCTGAAGGAGAAGCTGTGCTTTCTAATGAAAATGATTTCTGATTTATCTGGCCTATGATTTTTCTGCCATTACTCCTAGACCTGGATCAGAACAGAATCCTGTGATCCAAATGCTGAAAATTTGAGAGAATTTGGACAGTGATAAATATTTCGCAGCTGGTTCACTCTGCTTATGAATGAGCTCCGCTAGAAAATCTGGCTCTCACAATTAAGTGATTTAGAGACCTAATTGCAAGGCAAAGGGGAATTGTAAGCTCCTATTTTTGTGGCAACGAAGGTAGTTTTAGATTCTGAATCCAAATGGTGGAACATATGGAAATTATGGGTCCAGACTTGGGCTTACAATGAACTTTGCACAACAAAAACCCCAAAACCAGCGATGGTTCATCCACAAGCATGGAGAATGGGTAAAATGATAGTCACTGGTGTTCGTGCAGCAGAAGACGCTGCAACCGCAGAATAAGCTATTGAAAAGAGAGGGAGCCAGGAGCAACAGTATCACTTAATTGTATGCTGTTCTTCACTGCTCTCCTAACTAATTAGTAATTATTTATTAGGTTAGTAGCCACAGGCTACAGCTGAGATCAACTCTTGTTTGCTAGAGTTTGCAGTCTTAATAGAAAAGATGAAAGAGCGAAGGAGCAAGGAAGATATAACAAAGTGGTCAGTTGCCTGAGGTTGTGCAGCACATCCCATAGTCGGCTGTGGCTGGGAGCTGGCTCTCCTTGGCCACTGCAGCTGGTGGGATGGATGAGAGCCCCAGCAGAGCCGGGGAGAGGCTGGGAGTGTGGTGCCGTGACTGAATCTCCAGAGTTGCAGCTTAGCTATTCTGGTCATGAGAATGAGTTATTTATGGATCCGGAGGGTGAATTGTAATTTGGACGATGAAGAGAGGTAGGAGAAAGGTTAGGAAAAAAGATGTGCATTGGGGGTCTCCTGCATCATGTGCTGAGGAGCAAACACCCTGCACTGGGCAGAGGTGATGGGAGACCAATGGGCATACTCAACCCCAGTGGTGATTCTGTACTTGGCCACTTGTTAATTCTGTTGATTTTCTTTCACTGTACAGTTGTGTAACACTTCAGGGAGCAGAAGGCGCTGAAAGGTGTGTAGGAGCAGAATGGCTCCTGCCAGGAGCAGATGGTTGAAGAACAAGCCACCCTCAGCAGCAATGCTGGGATTTTTGTGTTGGGATTTTTTGGTAGCTTTTTTTCCTTTTTCTTTTTTTTTTCCCCTCTCCCTTTTCTTTTATTTCAGACCACAGTTTTAATCTGGGAGTAGTTTAAACAGAAATAATCTGATCCTTCCCACTCCTTCCTGGGGTCTGCGTGTGTGTGTGCTCTCTGGGCATGTGGTGTGATGGCAGCTAGTGGTGTTTTGTCAAAGGAGGGAAGTTCCAGATTTTCCCTTTATCCAGAGAACAGGGAGTATCTCTGCCCTGCCAATGGCATGTCAGATGCCTTGGGGTTGTCCATGTACTTGTGGATGCTGTTCTTGCTGCTTTTTATCATTGTTGTAATTTATAGAATCCCTTGCACGTATAAAAATGTGGAGGTTACTTAAATCTTTGCAGAAGATACTGTTGTCATGGCACAAGGCTTTGGACTGTGATAGGACAGCATTAAAAAAGATATAGCTCAGACTCTTTCCACCCAATGGGAACTAGGAGAGCAGATTTGTGAGGGCAAGACCTGTGCCAGTGCACAGAAAGAAATGGAAAGGAGCAACAAGAACCAGTGAGCATGTGTTGCTTTGCCAGTGAAGCGAGGAACAGGCATGGATGCACATGTGTTTGGACATGTTACTGTCTCAAGTGCAGACCTACACAGAGAGAGGCTTTTTAGTGGAAAGGGGTTGTACATGTTCATGGAAAGCCAAACACAATGTGGTTATTGCCTCAAGGGATAAAGTTTTTTCCTGTCCTTTGACAGATGTATTTGTGCTGGTTATTTTTCCATTAGCGCTTAGGTAGATGGAGGCAGCAGTACCCTGCAGGTTTCCTCATGGAGGTGTTGGTGCACAGCTGCTGTGTACATAAAATAACTTGGAATAAGTGTGATACATCCCTGAGTTAACATAAAATGTGCTTATGTAAAATACACAGTTAAACATGTTATTTTTGTGGAATAAACTGTATGTGCACATATGTGCATATGTATATAAAGTTGTAAGATTTTTTTATTTTCTTGGTGGTGAATGTTTCCATATTGCATTTGTGTTACTAGACTGAGTAATTAGGAGGTTTAATAAGGAACTAAGATTCCTGATTTTTTGGTTTCTTTGTAGATGTATTCCTAATTTCCAGCACTCCTTTTGCCTCGCACCTGAGGGTGTTAGTGCTCTGCCCTGGAGCAGTGTGCTGAGCGAGGCTCGTGGGCTCCTCCTCTGCAGAGCAACCTTCTCGGAGAGCTTGGAAAAGGCTTTGCCTTTGGTGATTGTCCTGCAGCAAGCCTCTTATGGGATCATTTTTGTTTGAGTTTGGATGCGTGCAGATGGGCAGTATTATGTCCCAATGCGTGCGAGTGGGCTGCGACTGCTGTCCTGTTTGGTTCCAGGGGAGACAAAGGGTGCAGGCACTATGGCCCACCCTTTGATTTATCCTTCCTGCACTGCAGCCTCTTGTGTGATCCTGAGGCACCATTAGAGTTGTTGTGTCTGTCCCACACTGGGTCTGTGCCACCCTTCAGGGTCCGCATGAGCTCTGCCCTTCACCTCGGCCCGCTAGGAAGGTCACCAGTGGGTGCTGACTTGAGCAGCAGCTGCAGGTACTGGGGGCAAGGGCTGGAGGTGCCCCATGTGGTGACAACTCTGTTCTTCTCTCAGCATGACTTAGTGATTATACCGTGACTCATAGGAATAATTATGTGTTTTTGGAGGAAGAGTTGAAAGTGGAAAGTGCACTGTTCCTTTGGAGGGGGCAGACAGTCCACATATTGCCTTCAGCCATGATGTGCCTGTACAGGATGGGAGGACATGGACCAGGGAGGCGGGGGAGGGAATTCGCCAACAAATATGCAGACAGAAAGACACTGTGGCTGGGTTTACAAATTAGTTCTGCATAGCATTCATTCCAGTGCTCTGTGGCTTAATTTTAAAAAAAGAAAGCCTCATTGACCTTGGTTGTAGGGTACGGAGTTCACATCCAGCCTCAGGGCTGGAGCCAGGCACAATGGTGACATTGCTGAACCATGTTCGGAAAAATCTTACCATTCTTACAGTCTAGAGGAACTATTTGCAAATAATTTGGGGTTAGCTTTGCAGTTGCAGCCTGGACGTCTTCAAGGCCAGGTTGGATGGGGCTTTGAGCCACTTAATCTAGTGGAAGATGTCCCTGCCCACCACAGGGGGGTTGGAACTAGATGATCTTTAAGGTCCCTTCCAACCTAAACCATTCTGTGATTTTTCTCCTGGTGTTATGGAATTTAACTGATGCATTTTGACGTTAGAAGAGGAGGAAATTTCCTTCTGGGGAAGTGGATGTGAGGAAAGGATATATCCATGCTTTTTCCTTACTTTGGCACGAAGTCTCTTATTTCAGCTCCCAGCCACTTTGTCACTCTGCCAGAAGTCCTTCCTGAGCTCTAGGAAGAAATGGAGGACCATACTGCAGTGGGAATAGCTGAACTTGCAGTGGCAGAGGGAAAACATCTAAGTATAAAACGCTCCCCGTTTCCTACCCAATGTTAGGAGGTTTCCATTTCAGGAAGGAAGTGTGGGTCTGTTGTGTCATACCTGGGGGTGGGAGAGCCTCGTGGCTTAATTAATGCTACACGCCTCTGCTCCACAGTTGTAGACTGTAAACAGAGCTGATCAAATGATGGTGTGGGAGAGGAATTGTTTAAAATAAATTTTAATAAATTATAAATAATGTATGACTTGCTTCTGTTTAACCAACTCTAGCTAGCCAGCCGCTATTGCCAAGCTTATGAAACACAGCATCATGTCAGTAATACTCATGTGAGTAACTACATTGGTTGTTGAATGTGTCTCATCCATGTTGAATTCAACTTCAGTGTAAGACCTAAAGTCCCAGTCAAACATTGGGGTTTTATTGCTCTTGGCAGTCAGTAGAGGATGGCTCTTATCTGGCTGTATCAGGCACTCTGCAAAACCAAAATTCAGTGGCTTTTCTGTTCTTTGGAAGGGAGGGAAGGGAAAGATTTCAAGTCCTACTTTTACCTGCTTGGTTGGTCGGAGGTTTGGGAAATAAAGGAAACTAGTTTAGACATAGGCTCTATTGCTCTGTCCGAATTAGCAGTGCATATAGTATGGTTTGCTCCATGCAGATTCACAAATGGACCATAAAATAAGAAGAGATTAGAAGGAGTAAGGGGAGTTCAAAAGCCGCTTTGATGAAGGCAGCTCTGCTGGGACTCATTGTACTCCCTCCCTTGGCTGTCCCAGAATGGCACTGATTAAAGAGTTGTGGAGCTTGGGGCCATGGCAGAAAGGACTGGAGTGAGCATAGCTGGGATTGCATTAGATTCTGCGCTGAAGTTATGATGCTGATTCGTTACTGAACTTAGGAATTCTCTTCACAGGTGCATAGGTGTTGCTTTCCATTTGTTTCCAAAGAGCATGAATAGTCTTAATGTTGTGCTGCTGGCTAAGGCCTTGGGACAGCTAGATTCAGGAAAAAAAAAAAAAAGGGTATGTTATTTAGCTGCTATGGAAAGGAGCTAAATAGTGTGAATCAGAAATTCGACTTTAGTGGAGGTTGAACATCTAAAAATCTTCATGGCCTTATGCCTCCACATTTCCTTCCAACAGGAATAACAGCATTTCCCTGTCCCCAGGGTTGTTACAAGGCTAAGTATGTAGTGCAGTGGAAGCCGTTTAGATAAGCAGACTGATTCAGTGGGGATTTCTTTCTTGTTCTTTTATCCTAACAAAATCAGCATCAGATGGAATACAGTACAACTCACTGAAGACAGGAAAGCCAACAAACACCTTTTTTGTCCTCGTAGATGACTGAATCCCTGCATATTTTGCTTTATTTAAGAGGTATTCGGGAGGCAGAACAAAGCTCTGCTATCACCTCCCGGCAAGTGACCTAAACCATTTAAGCTGAAACATATGACTCGGAGGAAGTATTTTGCAAAAACAGATGCACAGAAAGTCAATTTCCTATTCATATTTTGTTGTGGCAATTGGTACTTTAAAGAGATGGCAGACTTAAATTAGCTGGAAAAGTGACATCTTTAATTAGGAAAGCCTCTCTGCCAGCACATTGAACAGTTGCCAGTTTCTCAGCATTTAGGGACCATTGATTGCCAACAATGGCAGCTAAACTGCTTCTGGGTAGAAACTAATTGAATTTTCTCAAGTTAAAACGAGGATCTGAAGTTAAAGCAAGATGAACTCCTTTGCTTGCTCTCGTTTTACTTACCACTGTGATATTCTCAGCAGTCCAAGGGCTCTGCTGCACAGTGGCGAATGGTGCTGCCTGGGGCATGACTGTACAGATCCCTCCAGCCTCAGTCATCCTGGGACTCTGCTGTTGCCATTCACAATATAGATCCGTGTCTGCTCTGCTGGCCCTCCCATACTGTTTTGGTGGCCGTGTTCTGAAAGGACTCTATTCCTGGGTCAGGTTGCTTTTATTTAGACTGGTACTGCCATGATGGGAGCTGATGGAGCCAACCTGAGGAGCTGGGCTATATCCTGAACATCATGGCCAAGCCAGTGCCACCTATTCGTTTGAGATGGGTGAGTGGCCAGTGGTTGACATGAACAAGCTGTGACGTTGGATTATGGATCTGTGGGGGACTTGCCAGCTAGACTTCCAGTGGTGCATGGTTGGTGTTGGTTGCAGGTCTGCTCCTGTTCCTGTGAAAGGGAGGGCTGAGCCTGCCCTGAGGTGAAGCCATGTGTCAGACCCCTTCAGCTGGGGTTGGAAGGATTCCTGCCTTTGCATGGCTGCAGTGTGTGTGTTTTAGCTGTACTTCTGTCCCTCTTTGGTTATTTCCTCAGTCTCAGGTGCAGCTTCTCTGGAGACAATTCTTCAGGTTTAGCAGTTCCTGCTCCTGCAAGCCCAGGGAGATTTGTCTTCGCCCTGAGCAGGTTCTCCTACTGCTCTTGGTAACCATCCAGGCTGAAGTCTCACCTAGTATCAGTTCTCCTCCCACCCATCCTTCCTCTCTTGCTATCACGTGGTCTGAGGAGCAGTGTGATCAGCATTCGCTGAATGCCCCTATAGATGCTGCCCAAACTTCTGGCTTCATGGAGCTCCTCAGGGAAGTGCTGCTGCAGTGGGGCTGGCTTTTTTCTTCTTTTTCCTCCCTTCCCTCCAGGTAATTTTTTTTTTGCCAATGCTAAATCTGAAAACTTTAAGATTAGCTGCCTAACTCGTGTGGAAGCTACAAATGCTTTGCCTGAACTGTCTGCCTCGGGTCTGTGCTTAGAAGAGGAACTCAGAGACATAATTATGTGTATCCCAGAGGGCAACTCAGTTTCTTATTTCCCTCTTTACCATCACCTTGATTTATCTCCATTTGTCCCCCTTCCCCTTAGCAGGGGTTTTGGAGGATGGTCTCTGCTTGCTTCCTTCACAGTTTGAAATATAATTCTAGCTCAAGTTAAAATATGATGCTAGTCTTGGGGGAAGGAGCCGGCTGGAAGATGATCTCGTTCTAACCATACACAATGTGTGTTTATTAAAGTTATTCAGCTCTGGCAGACTCTCTTGGTGCTGTAAGAAAATGATTGGGGTTTTGGTCTGTCTCCCGTGTAGAATCTAGGCAAAACTTAAACTTTGGTTTTGATCCAAATAGAAGTATTTTTTTTCTACCAACCTATTCTACCCCCAGGTATTTCCAGGACTTTGTTTTCCTGTTAAAACATTCAGGAAAATTTTGAGGAAGGGCAGTTCTTGCCTTGCCGTGTAGCCTTTCATCCCTGGCAGAAGACAAGCAGCAGGAGAAAGGAAAGGCTCCTCAGCAGCAGCTGCAAGGGAAGGCTTTATTCAGTGTGCTCAAGAAAGGCAACTTTACATGAGGCATCAGCTGAGTCTCCGGTGAGCAATGGCTTCCAGCTGTTGTTTGCTTTAGAAGTGTGGGCTCCTGGCCTAGAGGTGTGGGGTTCTCCATCAACCTAGCCCTGTCTTATGGCTCTTTATTAAAAAAAAAAAAAAAGCTTCTCCAGTGTGTCTCATCATGAATTATCTACCTTTGCTGTCTGCAAGAGTCTTCTTATTAAAAGAAAAAAAAAGTAAAAGAAGCTGTTGGGATGGGTGAGAAGTTGAAACAGATTTGAAGATTGAGCAGGAGAAGGAATTCAGTTAAATCTTTTGTTAGAAAAAAATCCTTTTTTGAGCAGCTGAGGATAAATTATTCAGCTTCGCCCATTACCTTCTGGTGTTAATCCAGAGCAGAAATATTTTTCTTATGAAATGTACATTCTGCTTTCAGGTGCTTTACAAGTACTTTATTCCTATTACGAATACAGTGAAAGAAAAAAAGATCCTTGCACGTTTTATAGGTCCACTGTCAGGGAGCTTCTTGCCTCTCTTTCTAGCGGTAGGTGGGAAAGGTAAGGAGACTTCCAAAAGGATATTATCTGTGGAGATACTAAAGGAGATTTCCTCATCACTGTGTAAAATGACAGCAAACATATTGCCTCGATTTGGAAGAAAAGGTTAAAAGAAGAGAAGGCAAAGATGTGGTGAAGATAGGTTCGCTTAAGAGAAATGTTCTGGGAATAATCTGCATGGAAAGCGAAAGGGACAAATTGCTGAGGAGTGTATGAAAGTTTTAAATAAAGGCTGTGAAAAGTCTATTCGGCTGTTACCAGGGAATGGCAGGAACAGACAAGTGCCTTGAGGAAATTGAGATTTCCTGTGTTTCTGTCAGCCCAGACACCAGGACGTGGAAGGCCATAAGAGGCTGCTGCCATGTGTCCTGCATTGCAATGAGGATGGAGGAGAGAACGGACAAACAGGTGGCCGCCGACAGGGGGGTCAGACCTAGCTGACGTCGAAGGGAGAGAAACGAATACTAGCAAAACACTGTGACGAAGAAATCCTGGGGAATGTGTGAAGTATTTCCCCAGGGGAATAAAGAGGTCCTGGAGCAGATGATGGTGAGATTCAAAAAATCCCTATGGTAAAAAAAGCTGTGTGAGTATTGTGAGAGACAGGAGTCCTGCCCTGTGACGTGGGTCTGAGGCGTTTCTCAGCAAGTGACAGGGTGTAGACTTTTGATGCAATTTGAGATTTTTACTGTTAAAAGAGCTGGAATGTTAACTGCTATAAACGAGATTTCTGGTAGTTGAAGAAGACCAAGTAGCTGAAGTTTCTTAATAAAACTGCAAAAACTGGGGAGATTGGGGTTTAGCTGAGAAAAGGAGGTGCTTTTTCCCCTCTCATAAGACCAGAGGTCTGTTCAAAGAAATTGTGAAAACCAGCAATAGTATCAAAAAGCCTGTGGTGTTGCAGGGGAAGCCTGCCTTCCTTCCCTCGTGGGCAGGTATGGCTGTTTGCACTCCCAATTCTTTGGTCTTCTGTTTACTGCCCTTGGTGTGTGCGGTGGGATTCACATTTCCTCAGAGGAGCAAAGCGATTTGGTGTAGTCAAAGGCAGAGGCAGAGTATGGAAGAAGTGGTAGTAAGGGGTGCTTTTGATAAATGTTTTGCTGTGCTGTGAAACTTCTGAAGTTCATTGTGTGGTGCCAATGGGGAGGAAAAATCCTTCAGTAAACCTAAACGTTGAATAAGATATGGACAGGGGCTTTAATGTCAAGAAACTGAGAAGGCATTCGGGGCTTTGTGGCCAAACAACTGTTGAAGTTGGCTAGTGATGAAATAAAAAGAGAGCTCTTGCTACTGTTTGCAGTCAAAGCTGTTTTTCCACAATGCTGTTGAAGATTTACCCGTTTCTTTTACCCATTCAGTTTTGCTATTTGAAGATGTAGGATTGGCATAGGCTTTTAAGAAGCTTGCTCAGATTTGAGGTAGGCAGTGCAAGCACATCACCTGTGTGGACAGCCCTGGGCCCCTATAGCTCCTGAATCTGTCTCTGGAAGGAATGTCTGGCATGCCTCTACTCAGGTCCATCTCCACTCGTAGGAGAAACTGAGCTTTGGCATCATGTTAAGCCTCCCTGTAGCTTGAGTCCAGCCTGGCAGCAGTCCTTTTACCATGGAAACAGGACCGGACTAGTTTCCTCCTTTCCTGCATGTTGTGCATGACCTGAGAAATGGGTAATACTGCAAAATTATCTGCAAGGGGGCAGGTTTCCATTATCCTGGCCAATTTGATGCTCCTGTCGGGAATGCAGGCTTGTGAACATTCTCTTTGCCTCCCGAGGTTTGTTGTGAAGTGCGACACTTTGAGAGGAGGTTTGCCTCTAAGACATACAAGAACCGCATCCTATTTCAGCGTTAGATGTAAAGGCTTTCAGTCTTACTAATTTTTTCCCTTGGAAAACTGCCGATTTGTATTGCAAATGTGTTTGGATACTTCTTAGAACTTTGGGTTTTCTCCACCAAACGGTATTCTTAAAGTAAAAATGCAGTTACCTCATCAGGAGAAGTTTAGCAGTAGAAAGTCAAAGAACTTTCAATCAAGAATAGATTTTAATAAGGTCCCAAGATCCCCAATTAATTCTCCTTCCTTATTATTTTTTTTATATACTCATCAATTCTGGGCCACCAGTTGCATTGAGTGTCCTTTAAAAATAATTAATACTGCAATCCCTTAAGTATTTTCAAGGTAAATAAGTTTTAAAGTTGAACCACAGTAATAGTAACGAGCGAGAAACTGCTATTTTCTGTACTTGTTATATATAACTATAGGCCCATATAGCTAATCAAACATTTCTAGGCAGATCTGGATCGATTTAGAGATTACAGCTGAAGCAGGGGTTGAATTGCAGCTGGATGTTGTTGAACTTGTACAAGCTCTCTTCTTGACACTTCTTATATTACAGCTTCCTCTCGTTCTTTTCCTCTTCCCTATGAAATCTTGTATTATCTGCAGGTTTTGAAGATTTTTATTTTTTTTTTCCTAATCTGAGTTGCTTTTTTTGTTTTGCTCTTTAAATAGAGATTGAGAAAATGTGAGAGTAGTCATTGACAACGAAATTATGTTGGAGTGAAGTGAATTGACTTTGTTGTGTGGAGCTGGATCAGCTGGTCTTCTGGCAAAGTATGGTTCAAGAGGAAAGAGTGAAAAATGCTTTATATTTAAGCTTATGGGGAAATACTGAATGTGACGTGGTTCTTACAATGAATTTATCTTTAGAAACTAGTGTTTAATAAAAACACATTCTTTCTGTTAGCATTTTTAATTGGATCAGGAGTGCATTTTTAAGTGAATCTCATGTGTCCCTTCTTGTCAGGCTTGGTCTGCACTGCAGGGTGGTCTCACAGTGAATTCCTTTCTAATGAAGATATATGTGACGATGGGCTCCCATTGCTTGTCTGATGCACACTGACTGCTAGCGAGTGTTCATTCCATATGACCTGATCAATGCTGATCTGAATGATGATGGTCAGAACACATAAAATGTGGGGGTTTGGTCCTCAGCACCTACTGTTTCACTCCGCAGGCCTGCCTTGTCGCACTGGCACTGCTTGGAAGTGAAGATCAAGCTGCAGTTGGGTAATTTTTCCAGTTGAAGTCATGGACTTTGCTTTACCACTGGGAGAAATGGGGAACCAATGTTCCAGTGTCTTCTGGAAATCCCGTCCCAGATGTAGAGTGCGCTCTGCTGAGAAATGCCTTCTAACTACTTGCGGCATCCTACATGTTTTTGATAAGTAGGAGTCTGGCTATTAAAACAGCTGTTATCAATGTCTAAGAAGGTAACGTGCAGAAAAATGTGTGCTGTAAATATTTATCATCTGAATTACTTGTGGAGTTAATTTATTGTTTTTCCTATGAAGTCTGGCTTTTCTCTTCTCTGAAACTTCGGTCAGTCTTGCTCTGTGAGGGACTTGTTACTCGTATGTACGCTGCGACCTAGAAATGTGCACATTAGAAATTCATCTATAGATGAGCAAGGCTGGATTTCTGTATTCTGCAGAACTAATCAAAGCTCATTTTAATAATGTGATTTGTCTTAAATTTTCAACCGGGTCTAAACCTTTAGACTTTTCAATCTGCCTTCCAGTCATTATAGACAGATTTCAGTATGAATAATGCATAACTTTGCTTTAAAAATCAGTCTACACAAACCCACTTCATTTTCACTTTTTATTGATTCCAGCTGTGGTGGCTCGCATACATCAGAAATTTCACAACTTAAAAACGTGCCTAACCCTGCAAGCAGGTCATTGATCAAAAAAGGTTAATCTGACTCCCTTGAATTTTTCATTGTCTCCCTTTTTTGTTCATATTTAACTAGTAAAAACAATTTCCATTTAGAAATTTCAATTTTCAAAAGATTAGGGATTCATTTTCTCTGCTGAGTACGTGTTCATAAGGTGTATTCATTTAAGGAATGGGTTCCAGAAGATTTGAACCCATCACAGTAATTTATTGTTGTAAGAATGTTTAGGTTATGCTTCTCTCCCAAACAGATTAATCCATTGTTAACTGCTAATATTTTATTCATCATAAAGCTCAAGTACAGCAGAATTTGATGTTTTTTGAAATGGTGAAGAAAACATTTTTGACCTCTGTGTTTGTAATGAAATGCTGGTATGTCAGCCAGAAAGGGTAGGTCAAAGAAAGCACACTCCCCCTGATGAGCAAGACTCACAAACTGGTAACAACAGAGGAGGAGAAGGCTGAGGTACTCAACAACTTTTTTGCTTCAGTCTTCACTGACAGCCTCTCTCCCTGCACCTCTCAAGTGGATGGTCTGCAATGCGGGGACTGGGGGAGCAAAGTCTCTCCCACTGTAAGAGAAGACCAGATTAGTGACCACCTGAGGAACCTGAATGTACAGAAGCCTATGGAACCTGACAAGATGCATCCCAGAGTCCCGAGGGAATTGGCTGGTGTAGTTGCCAAGCCACTCTCTTGATATTTGAAAAGTCATGGCAGTCAGGTGAAGTCCCCGGTGACTGGAAAAAAGGAAACATTGCACCCATTTTAAAAAAGGGTAGAAAGGAGGACCCTGGGAACTACTGACCTGTTGGCCTCACCTCTGTGCCTGGGAAGATCATGGAACAGGTCCTGATATGTTAAGGCACACGGAGAACTAGGAAGTGATTCGAGACAACTATCACAGCTTCACCAAGGACCAGTCTTGCCTGACCAACCTATTGGCCTTCTGTGATGGAGTGACTACATCAGTGGAAAAGGGAAGAGCTATGGATGTTGTCTATCTGGATTTCTCTAAGGTCTTTGACACAGTTCCCCACAACATCCTTCTCTCTTCACTGGAGAGAGATGGATTTGGGGGGTGGACTGTTCGGTGGATGAAGAATTGGTTGAATGGTCACATCCAGAGGGCAGTGGTCAATAGCTTTATGTCCAGATGGAGAACGGTAACAAGTGGTGTCCCTTAGGGGACCAGTACTGTTCAGTGCCTTCCTCACTGACATATAGAGTGGTATTGAGTGCACCTTCAGCAAGTTTGCTGACACCACCAAGCTGAGTGGTGCAGCGGACACACTTGAGGGACAGGACGCCATCCAGACAAGCTTGAGAACTGGGCTCATGTGAACCTCATGAGGTTCAGCAAGGCCAAGTGCACGGTCCTGCACCTGGGTGGGGACAACCCCTAGTATCAGTACAGGCTGGGGGATGAAGGGATTGAGAACAGCCCTGCTGAAGGACTTGGGGGTACTGGTGAATCCAAAGATGGACATGAGCCAGCAATGGGTGCTCGCAGCCCAGGTGGCCAACTGTATCCTGGGCTGCACCAAAAGCAGCGTGGCCAGCAGGGTGAAGGAGGGGATTCTGCCCCTCTACTCCTCTCTGGTGAGACCCCACCTGGAGTACTGCATCCAGCTCTGGAGCCCTCAGCACAGGAAAGACATGGACCTATTGGAACAGGTCCAGAGGAGGGCCACAAAGATGATGAGAGGTCTGGAGCACCTCTCCTGTGAGGACAGGTTGAGAAAGTTGGGGTTGTTCAGCCTGGAAAAAAGAAGGCTCTGGGGTGACAAGCCTTATTGCAGCCTTTCAGTACTTAAAGGGGACTTATAAGAAAGATTGGGACAAGCTTTTTTAGCAGGGCCTGTCACAATAGGACAAGGGATAGTGGTTTTAAACGGAAAGAGGAGAAGATGTAGACTAGATATAAGGAAGAATTTTTTTTACGGTGAGGGTGGTAAAACATGGGTCCAAGTTGCCCAGAATGGTGGGAGGTGCCCCATCGCTGGAGACATTCAAGGCCAGGTTGGATGGCGCTCTGAGCAACCTGATCTAGTTGAAGATGTCCCTGCTCATTGCAGGGGGGTTGGACTAGATGACCTTTAAAGTTCCTTTCCAATCCAAACTATTCTATGATCCTATGAAATTGCCAGCAATAACCTTTTGGTTTTTTTTTTTTTTTTTTTTTCTCTTTTTATGCCCTTGCCTTGATCTATTTTCGCTTCCCTCTTGAATTTCATCAGATGAGCTTTCCCATTTCAGTCTTTACCCACCTGGGGCTGGGTCGTTACGATTAATTCCCACCAAGCTTGCAAGCGACAGTTGTATGATTAAAGCCTGTGTGCCAGATTCTGTTTTCCGTACAGAAGAAGTGCTTGCTGCTTGGACACTGCTTGCACGTGGCTCCCTGGCTGCCTCACACACTTCCTCATGTATGTGCTGGTATGTGTTACGTGGCTGAGGGGCCAGGAACCTGTGTCCCCACCGCTGCCCACCACATGCACCTGGACATTTCCTTTTCTTTGCTTTCTCTCTCATTCTGCTTGACACCTGCGTGAGCTGGCACTTAAATATGCTGCGTCCAGCCTGGGGCACTTGGGCCACTGATGAAGTTGGTGATTCAAAATAAAATAGAAATCCTTCTCGCCTTTCCCATGGCAGTTTCAGCATTTCTTCTGTTGTTTCCTTAGCAGGTCAGCAGGTTCTTTGGAAACCAGTGCCTGGGCCGGCTCAGTAGCCAGCTCTGCGCTGAAGCGATGGGACAAGCGACCGCGTGTCCCAGTAGATTATGTCTGCTTTGAAGTGCTCTCAGCCACCACAGCCACGGGGCCCCGATCTCCTGCCCGTGTCTGTGGTGCCTGGCACGCTGCCTGCTAATGTGTCCTAGCGGTGCAGGTTTTCCCTGCTTCAGAATTTTATAATCCTTCCTGTGAAACAGAAATAGCTGCAAGGATGTATTTATTCAAAGCATTGAGGGAAGGGGCCTTCAGCAGTCTGGCTGGCTGTGTGACATTTACCTTCTCATGTCTGTCAGGAATTTCTTTGCTAAAATGAGGCTTGCAAACTGCTCCTTTCAAGACCATTTCTTCAACAGGGGCAGAAGCCATTAAGGATGCCAGATAGCAACGAACTGCCTTCATTTTATGTAGTGAGGCAGTGTCCCAGGTCTTCAGGAAACTTCTGTGCCTTGTCTGTCATCGTTCTTCATCACATGTTCTTTGGTCTTGTGAGACTGATGAAAGAGTCACTTAAGCATCTGATTACGTGTGCCCTTTTTTGAGACGACATTTGACTGATAAATTGATGTTTATATTTAGTCCCAATTAAGGATTTTTTTCCTGAGCTGGGCTCTAAGAGCTGGTCGTAACTGTGCAGAGACTGCAAAAAAGACAAAGATGTCTTGTCTCAGTAACTGGATGAATTAGTTGTTCTGGCAAGGTCAAAAAGATGAAAATTGGGGGCTGGATTTAAAACTTGTTGTAAGTGGGAAGACATCCATTGCTTCAGTAGACTCAGTCTATTGCAGATGCTTCAGGCTTCCTCACGGGCCCTCCTGCCTGTCCCCCATATAAGCTGACCAGAGGAGGCAGACAAGATAGAGAAGAGACAGAGCTGGAGATCTTAGGAGTTTTGCTCCAGCTGAAGATGCTGCTGTCATGAAGCATGAGAGATTTGGTAAGGCATGGGAAAGGCTGTGGTTTGGAAATGCTCTATGGTGAAATCCCAGGAAGATCACTGCCTAACTTCTTGTTTAATTTGAGTGCATTGGTGATGAGCACAATGACAGTAAAAATAGCTGCCAGGATAGAATGATAAGGAGGATTTTTTATTTTTATTAACATATGGGAGATTGCTGTGCTGGTTTTGTTTTGTTTTTTTGTTCCGGTTCCAGTTTTAATTTGAATCGTCCTAGTACTTGAGACTTCAGTACCTTGGAGATGTGATAAACAGCTGCCAGATGCTTCATTCTCTTTCTGCTCTTCTAGAGACTACCTCAGTGTGCAACATGCCACTTTTTTCGCAAGGTGCTATTATAGTACAATTTATTATGGTTTATCCCCACATGTTGCCCAAAGCATTGGAGAGGACTCCTAAATTGAAAAAGACCTTTTAAAAATGAGTGTACCAAAAGTAGTAATTAAAAACAAGGAATAAAGCTTAACATGTAGGTTTGATATAATTACTCTAAATACCTCACTATTTTCTGTAAGCACTAGCAAGTTAGTTTTACACAGAGAAGGGAAACACCGCTAACATTATGTTAGCACCTTTGTTAACCTGGCCTTTTCAATCTAACAGCAAAGAGTAGCTTGGGGGAGGGTGTTACAGCTTGTTTCCTACTCTTTTGATATTTTGTCCAAATTAATGACAAAGCCACATAAAACGTGCAAAGTAAAAATGAGGTTTTGCTGGTGCTTGAAGACCCTAAACTAGAACTCAAAAATGAAAACTCTCTTTTCTTGAGCACAGTGACCTAACATCCTCCTTTGATGTTGGGTCATCAACTGGGGGGAGGGTGGGAGAAGAGAAAAGGGAAGTAGGGAAAGAAAGAAGAATTTTAAGTTTTCTGGAGATTGTGATTCATTATCCTTTAGCTCTCTGGAATGCTACGAGACTTTTTTGAGCATCCGCTATTCGTTACTTGGCAGAAAGAGGCTGATAGCTTGAGATGTGAATTGTCATTTTATGCACAACACACTGACAGATCAGTACAAAAACAAACCTACCAGAAATTACATGTTAAAAATATATAAAGACATCAAATTAACTAACAGAGAGTTCACAGACAATATTCTTAATTCTGTGATAAAAGACAGGAAAGAGGGAGCCCCTGGCATTTTGCCTTCTTTATTTGCACTGACTTTCTGTACCTGGTGCTATTGCTTTCTAGTTGTTCTCTCTTTAAAGGGAACGGGCTTTTCACCCCCTCAGGTGAAGGGGGGAAGCTGCTTTTTAGCTATTTAGGGGCAGAACAGAAAATCCAACTACGCAGGGAACACTGTTCTTGAAAACAGAGAGGGATCTCCCCCTTATTGAGCAAGGTGTTGTGTCAATAGCTTGCCATCAATATGTGTCTAAATTTGAATATGAATTTGCTTTTGGGCACACCAGTGCTTTTTCTAGTCTGTGTCCACACACAGTTGAAGTATTAGTTTTTCATTGCATAAATGTCAGCTTGGACATTTGGACTTTAAGAAAGTGTTTTCAAAGTGATCCTTTCCTAACAGGGATCAGCCAAGGCATATTAGCACAGAAAAAAGAAAGGTTTCATCAAAACCCAGTTGTCAAAGCAGACTTTGCAATGTGTGGCAAGATAAGGAAGGCTTTTACTCACCCATTTCTTTGCTCAGCACTTCTGTGAAAGTGTCAAAATGTTAATTTCTGTAGCCCGCCTATGCATTTTATTTTAGCCCACTATTATAAGGAGCAATACTTTTTTCAGTATCTCTCCATGAAGTATTAGAAGCTTTTTTCCTCATACTTAGTAGTCCAGTTGTTTGCACTGTAATTCTCAAAAGTTTCCTTACTTGTTCTGAATGACTTTTACGATGGTCTGATTGATTGCTTGGGAGTTGAACGCTCCCATGCAAGTACTCAATCTGCCAAATCTCAAACTGGAGCTGTGCTTCAGTGGCAGTTAGTTGGGAGTTATTTCTGATTTTCTATAGTCGATAGGTACTGTTACTGGTTTTTTTGGAGTAGCGCTTAAAGGCTTCAGTTAGAGATCAGGTCTCTCCTGCACTAAATGACATCTAGGTGTATTGAAAAAGAGGGTTCCTGTTCCATAGACTTTAGAGCTAAGTTACACTTTTACAGTGAAAAAGAAATCTTAAGAAAACTAGTCCTGAACACCCATTTCAGAGGAGCCAGGGAGAAAATTATTGGTCATTCCAACTACTTCTGGATAATGCATTGCCTTGAATTTGAGGGGGAAGGGCTTACCTGGCCCTGTTGTCAAGGGTGCACCAAACTGAGCATTAAAAAAAAGGCAATGCTTTGAAGTCAAGCTGTGGGCACACAGGAATGGGCTGTATACACGGACTTGACATGTTGACCCTGACTGCTGCAGATCCCATGGTAACCCTAGGAATATATATGCATGTATATGAGAGGACTGAGCAGAGCTCTTAAATTTCAAGAAGAGAAATCACTGTATCGCTGCTTTCTGTCTGACCTTGAAAGGTCTTGAATTATTAAAGAGTGCAACCTAGTTTCTAAGCTCTGTAACTTTTAAATGGCATAACCATTGTGAAATTTAGATCTGGAATAATTTAGGCAATTTTTTCTGCATTACTTTAATTACAAAAATTGGATGTTTCTCTTGCTTCAAAATGTTTTATCATCTTAATTAAAAGTAATAATTTTATATACACTGCAGTGCTGTGAATTCAGGATAACAAAAGTTTGAACAACTCATAATACTCTTGCAAAAGTGTCTTGAATAGCTGAAATACTGGGGGAGTTTCTGAGAGCTGAGCAACATCTGACTTAGTACATACTTAAATTATATAGGGATCTAGGTAGCTGTTAAATACCCCTGGGATATGAAAGTATTGCTTGTGCTGCCTGTGAGCAGAAAACAGACTCTGCTCTGAGAACTGGAGATGGACCAAGCTTTGAACTGCTCAACAAAAACATTTATGTTTGGGCAGCCTGGGCTATGAATGAGAAGATTTTGAAATAATGATAAAAGATGATGCCCTGTTCTTTTCCCTGACTTAAAAGTTTTCATACAAGAAGTCTTTTGTGTTTGTATATGATGCAGGTGGTGATGGTATGTAGTCTTTGCCCCAGAGTTGCCCTGGACATAATGAGGCAGAATCAGAATTACAGTGGTTTACAGCTTTTTATTCTTATATCTTGTTTACTAACATCAAAGAAGTGATGTGCCTCCCTGATTCCTAGGTCTGGGTTATTTTATGTTCTCTTCTGAATAAGTGAGCTTTGTATACTGCAGGAGAAACTTAAAATGGAAAATTCATCCAAGCCTCCCTTCTCACAGGCATAAACATGTGTCCATGTTTCAGCTGGTACCAGAAATCAGTTCTGCTGCAGGAGCACTTGCAGGCTGTGGTTGAAGCTGAAGCCTTGGCTGTGGGACAGCTTCAGGTCTTGCAAATCGCTTTGGGTTCCATCTAACAGTGAGGCCTTTGAATTCTGGGTTATTGTCAGTGTTTATAGCAGTGTGAGTAGAGGCAATTAGTGACTTGTGCTTTGTATGCGCTGTAATAACAGAGATATTGTTTTCCCACTTTGCTACAAGACAAGCAAACTTCCTCCTGGCTCTGAGGAGCGAGCCTGTAGTAAAAGATGAAGAATCCTCTGCATCTAATACCAACCTCCTGGTGCTGGACAGGAGTACCTAAAGAAAGCAGGCGTGGGAATGTACAAGCGTGTGCTGAGAGGAAGAGCAGGGGCAGGTTTTTTCAGTATAGATGTGGGTCAGGGTCTGTCACTGCATATTCATTGTGGTTCCACTGGACCAGTGCAATGCAGTATTTTGATGGCTGTTGTCAGCCGTGTGCTAATATAGATGCACTTACTGCCGTGTGATTTGTGTCCATGCAGAGCTGCTTCAGCAAAGGTTGGGGGAAAAGGGGAGGGGTGGAGAGGAGCAGTTCATTTTGTCCATTCAGAAAAGCAGTGTCCTGTGGATTCTGATTTGATCCCATACAGATTTTATGCTTGTGTATTTGTCACAGATCAAGCCCTGTTACATCTACCTTTAAATGTAATTATTTTAAAAGAGGCAGTGTCCACTTCCAGGCTGCTGCACTCTGCCAGAGCTGTGCAAACATCCTGCAGGAATCCATGGTCCATTGCTAAAAAGAAGCATGACCTGTCCCTTTTGCTTCCTCTGTCATAATAAAACAGAGACATCTTTCAAAGTTAATTTCAGATATTCTTTGTTGTTGGAAGTAATTTGGTAGCCTCAAAGGGCTGAAACCCCCCATGGACAATCAAATGCACTTTTGGATGTTTGCGATGTGATTTGCAATGTGTTCAAAATCTCATTGCAAAGCAACAGAGAGCTTCCAGACCCCTCTCTCTTTTATCTGAATTTGTAGACTAAAAACAGTGTGGGTTTTAATTAGGAGATAAAGCTGTTCACAGACAAAAAATTGAAAGGAGGACTGCGTGCAATATGCACATGCATTTCTTCTTCTTGAACGTGCTGGTGAGCTCATACACTCGCTCCGGCTTTGGGTCTCTCCATGGGGCCAGGGCTTGGGGCAGCCGTGGAGCCTCAGCACTCAGGGCTTGGGTTAGGGGTGGCTGAGGCTGCAGGATGCTTCCACTGAAGGATCCCCTGCATCTCTGCCGATGCTGGGCAGCGGGACCGGCTGTCTCTTCTTGGCAGAGAGGTAGCTGGGGCAGGCAGTTCCGCTGCCGCAAACAGCAAAATTGTGGAGGCGAGGACCATGGCACCAGTGAGCTTTTCTAGCGGGGAAGCGCTGTGCCCTTGGGACTGCAAAGCTCTCCCTGCGCCGTGCTGGCACGCGTGTGGCAGCCAAAGGGCTGGAGGGTGTCCAAGCACGGGAGATGGATGGAAATGCCACGTGGCTCTGGACCTGTCCCTCGTAAAACTTGCGCACTCAGGGTAAATAGTAACAGTTGGTTTCCGCCCTGTGAGAGGAATTAAGCATAATAATGTGTTAGCCTAGACTGCTACCTGCCAGAGTTAGACAGACTCAAGACTGGGATAAAAAAAGATTGTCATCTGATTTTTCCATCTGGATGAGACTGCTCAGTTTGCTGCACACTCTGTCTCCGGGGGCCGAAGAGGAGCGGCTGCTGCCGCTCTCCCTGCCTCGCAGGAGGAGGTATGACCACCAATAAGGGGTCCTGTGGGAATACAGATGGCCTTCTGCAGCGAACCAAGGTGGTTGGTGCTGGTGGAAAACATCCTGAAAATACGCACATTGACCAATTGGTGCCTCTCCTCCAATTTGCTGCTCCCAGAACTGACGTGGTTTTAGATGCTGGACAGATTTATATAAAATGTTTCCATTTTGCTTGTCACCAGTTTAAAAATATATTAACAAAGAAATGAAGTGACAGTTGTAAAGTATCCAGCATATTAATGCTAAAATGAGATGACCGTATCCAATAAAAAGAGGATTTCTGTTTCATATCTGGACATTAAACTGTATGCAGTTATGATGAAACCATTTATCCTTTGTCCAGTCTAGCTGTCCCTACCTGTTCAGTCAAGCTTCCCTGAACAAATTAGTTTTATAGCAAAACCACAAATAGTAATTAGCATAGAAACAGTATTCTAATTATCCTCCAGTGGCTAGACTACTGCAAGAGTTAAGCCTCGTTTGCATCTTTCTGCAAACAGATGTGCATGTAGAGAGAGCTGTCATATCACAGATAGTCAGGCTAATGTGTAGGGTGTGTGATGTGTCAGCTCTCTGGTCTGGCTGGTTAGACAATTTCCTGCCAGTTTATAACAGCTTCTGGTTATTTGATTGTAAAGGGGAAGGCAAGCACTTTGGGGCTTAGGCAGAAAGGGAATTCACTTACCTGAATGTCCTTCACCTGGACGGGATTTGTTCATTTTAGATTTAAAGTCTACGCTGGTCTTTCATCTCTCTGCTTAAGCCCATAGTTTGCTTCCCTGTATGTTTTATTTTTAACTGCAAGGTTTTACATCCATATTAAAAAGCCATCCAAGAAGTATTATAGAGCTGAATAACCTGCACTTTCCCAGTTAAGTAATTGTTAACAGTTTGCACAAATAAAACTGTCTGGTTTGCTACAAGTGACACAAATGTAAAGGAGCATAGTCCAATGGCAGAGGGAGTCTTCAGAATAGGTTTTCAAGGATTTATTATTGCTTTGCAATGCGCTTTTCTGTGAAATAGGCAACCAGGCTATAGTTCAAATTACAGTCTAACCTGCTGGTCATTATTTAAAATCCTCAAGTCGTTTTTAATCTCCAGCTCTTCTCTTCTTCATGAGTGGCTTTTTGGATGGACGGTATGTCAGCTGCTAACTAAATTTCAGATTTTAGGAAGGCCTTTAGTCATATAACTCAGGATGATAAAAATCCTATTTAATAGGGAATACTACTTTGCCATGGGCTTGATCAATAAATTAAATAGATTAATTAAGTTGAGCTGTCAGGACCAAGGACTGTCATGAAGTCAGGCCAGCGGAGTTAGCCATTTATCAGAGGCAAAAATTTGTCGAGAAAAGGCAGCCTTTAATGGGTAATTCTGGAGTGCATGCAAATGAACAAGTACATAAAAAGTCTAGCAGAGTGAGTGCCTCTCATCTGATCACAAGCAGTATAAAAGGAGGTGGATACGTCTGTGCAAAGTCATTAAATTTGCTTATCAAACTCCTTTCTGTGAATTTTTGAACTTCAAGTTCTGAGGAGATGAACTGTCTTGTGATGTGGGTATATAGTTTTAGGTATTTCCATTTTTTAATCTTCACTGAGGAATTCAATTGGTTTTATGTTTTGAGATATATATATACACACAGAGGCATATAAGTATATATGTATGAAGTGATTTAAAATGCAAGCTTATTAAAAAAGAAGAAAGCTTTTATTGCTTTCACAGGACTTGGAGAAATTGAGCTCTGTAGGTGGGATCCAGCACAGACCAACCCATTCCTGACCCTTCTGCACAGGAAACTTCTGGTGTCCTTTATGTTCACAGGAGAGTCGTGTCGGTCCTGGTGTGGGAGAGCCTCACAGCTGGGTGCTGTGGTTATCTGCTCAGGTGACCCCAGTGGCTGAACCAGGGGTGTCTCCTCCTCCCCAGTGACCCAGCGTTCGTGAGGGATGCTCTGCAAAGTGCCCACTTACTGAGGTTCAATAGACAGAAAGTCACAGGAGCTCTGTATCTTTAATTTTGCCCTGTGTACCTTAGGTTGCTGAAAGAAGGTGATAGCATTTCTCTGGCAGTTCTGGTGTGATGGCTGAGGGAACTCTGTTGAGATTGTGCCAGCTGAGGAGCCCCATGAGGCCAACGTGGTGTGAGTGGCAGAGCAGCAGCAGCTCCTGGCTCTCACCCGCAGAGGAGCTGCTTTGCCACGGACCTCTTTGCTACCACGTGTTTCTCTGCGGATGCAGTGGGAGTGAGATGGTGTGTGCTTCCCGATGTAGAAAGTGAAGGAGTGCATATAATTGCAGGAAAGTTGCATCTCTGTTTTGGTACTTCCAGTTTAGCTGTAAAGCCCTGACCATATGGATGTACTCCTACAGCCGCTCTGGAGGCAAGCTGAGAATAAAATGAGCTGTGTGCAAGTGCTGCAAGCCTGTGTAAATGAAACCTGCCTGACAAACCAGAAACATGCCTTTTTGGTGTATAATAAAAATAAAATTCTCTCCAGGCGTAGAACCTTACGCGTGTTCAATTCCTGTTGATTAAATAGTTCTGAGCTCAAAACAGCAAGGGAGAGAGCCAGGGATGCTGGTGCCAGGGTAGTGGTCTGTCAGGAGAAATGTGGAAGAAGACAGCGCTAGAAAAATGTGCCTGTCCATGTGGGAGAGGCCTGGGATCTTTGTAGTTCTGAGAGAAGAGCCTGACTGCCATGACCAGAAGGTGCAAGGAGGAATAAAGACTTGCTCGCTCTTTTCTTGAGGCTACTCAGGAAAGGCAGAGCTAGAGAACAAGGGTATGCCTGACTTTGGCCCACTGAAGTGTGGCTGGGATTGAAGAGGATGAAGATGAGACGCTGTGACTGATGGTAACTTCTGGATTGCTTCCCCGTCCTGCTCAATGAGACAATGAGAATCTCTGGCCCTTGCTGTAGTCTAGGGTTTTGTCCTGGGGACTTTGGAGTAAATTTAAAAATGCTCCCATGTTGCTGAAGTACCTCAGTCATAGTGTGAGCTGAGCTCCTTAGAGGGCGAGTTGTTTGTGATACTGTTCTGTAGGCTGTTGATGAACATTTTAAAAATGGCCCTGGTACTTAAGCTGTAGGAAAGCCAGGCTTTCTTTACTTTTTTTTCTTATACTATTATCAGCAGCTGTGAAGAGTGATGCAATCCATATGCCTTATGGAGCACCTATATATAAAAATCTGACATATGGATGTTGTGAAGTTCTCGGAAGATTCCACACGCTTGAGATCACCCACGTTTTAAAAACATTCTGTTTGGGAATTAGTTATTGAAATGTTATGTTGAATTCCCCAAAGTGAAACCAGGCAAATTTCCTGGGAATGTTTGTAGCATGGAGTCAGGTCTGAATTATTCTTTTTGGTGGAGCAAGAATTATTCTTTTTGATGGAGCACCGCAGGCTTTGGGAAGGATACGTTTGGGCTCAAAGTTTTCGAGCTGTCTGGCTGGATGACTTTTACTGGGTCTGTTAACCTAGTGGATCTGAACCTTTTCTAGCTTGTGATTCTTCACTATTGTCTGCTGCCCCTCACCTCGTTGGGAGCTTCTATCTCTTTTTGCAGTATGGGAGGGAAGGATGAGGAACAATATTGCCGAATACCTGGTTTCTCAATTAAATCTTCAGGACTCTTGTTGCTCAAAAGTGTTGTTTTTCTGCATAGAAATTAAGATAGTCTACTGGCAGCTGTTTATGTGGACCTAAAGAAAGTAGAGCATTCAAACTGAACCAGAAGTTAGTAGAGCACACAGTGTTTGCAAGAAGTTGCCGCCTTTGCTAACATTGGTTTGCCAGGCTGCTGTAGCTCATCATGTCAAAATGTTTATCTGGAAGTTCTCCATGGCTCACTATCATAAGTTGGCCAGACAACTTTTTTTTTTAATCCTTTTTTTATCAACTGAGATGAGAATCCATCATTCTACTGCTGATTTGGCTGATGCAGCACTGCTGGCTGCAGTAGCCCCCCTGGGGAATTCGCTGTTGGAGCATCTGAGCGGGCGGCAAGGTGGGCATAAGGCATGGTGGGCATGTTGGCTCCACACAGATGGAGACTGAGGAAAATCAGCGATTGACTGAGCAAATGGTAAGGAGGAAGGCACATATAAACTGAAAGACTTTTCAGTTTTACTCACTGTTTAAGAAGCATATAGCAAGTGCTATAAAAATACAGACGAATAATATGTAATTGGTTGATCCTTCTCTGGCCTTAGCAAAGCAGATGGAAAAGGGTCCATCTTATCTGCTGATTTTGGGACTTGCTCAGAGTGAATGTGAAGGCAAACTCTGCCTGTACATGAGGATCATGATCTGGTGAGGGTTTTGATCCTCAGATACCATCCTTCCCTCAGCACGTGTAGAGCTCGGTGTTTCCACACCACCTTTTGAAGGGAAGGCACATGAGGGATGTGCTGTGCCCTCGGATGTTTGTATCAGTGCCTTGAGTTTTCATGAAAGGCGTCTTAAATTGCTGCTGTCCTCTCCGTCAATTTTGTTCTTGTGGAATGGCAGGGGATTGACAGTGATTTGAATTCTGCTTTCTGAAATGCTTAGTCCAGGGCTTCAGTGATGTGGAGAAGCAGCAAGCGGCACCCTCTAGAGCTTGGTTATTTAGGAGCTCAGGTTACAGATGTACGTAAACCCCTTCTGCCCCAAAGATCAGTCAAGGTGAAGTTAATTCCACTGCCAATAAATATTTGTGGTAATCTGTAAAGCAGGAGAGCAAGCATACAGCAGGTGTCTGTGCATCACTTTCATCTGTAATTCAACCTGTTATGATTTCCAGTTCATAGCTACATCTTAGTTATTTGCGTGTGCTGTGTTACAATGGATCCTGCTTGCTTAAAGAAACATTTTTCTGGATTTTATTTGAAATGAAAGCTGTTCCCTAGAGTCATGTCAGCTGCAGAAATCCAGACCCCAGCACAAGTGTCTGCATTAAAAACTGGGCTTTGGGCTCCATTAAAACACTGTGACTGCACATGTCACAAACAGAGGAAGACAGCGCAGCAGCACTGGCACTTAAAAGATTGCATCGTTGCTTTGAAACCGAGGGGCTTTTGAAACTGAGGGGCTTCAACCTGGGGAAAAGAAACAATTATCTCCTCTCTTCGCCTCTTCCAGCCCCCTACCTCCAGCCCCTGTCAGCTCTTGGCTTTAAACTTTGTTTGAAATTATATGCTTGTCTCTTCGGAGTCTTCCCCTGTATTTTAATTGGGGGTGGCAGGTAAGGCATAAAGTCAAAGAACTGGAAATAACCTGTAAAACTAAAACAATGGAGCCAAAAAGACAGCCCTTCAGTTAAGGGTGGCGATGGTAACTGCCAAATTCTTGGGAGTGTTTGCAAACTCATGATTAGATCACGCAAAAGTGTATAAAACTTTTAGGGCCTTTGAATATGAAAAGGGCTGGAGGAGTCTGAGAAGAGAATGGCAGGGCTCCAGTAGGAGAGATGTGTATCGTGACAGTTTACTATACTCTGTGTAGGCAACAAGCCATGCTGATGGGTTAATACATCTTTTTCGCATTTAAGATTAAAATACATGTTGTCTTACTCTTTGGACAAGATGTTACATGCGGTTATGTGTGTTTGTATGCATGTCCTTAGAATTAATAGGCTGTGTGTGTGACATTCATCGTCCCTAAGATGAGTATGATCTCTTCTGTTCTGTCTAGGTCTTATAGATGGATCATTGCCATGATGTAGGAGTCCTTTTTATTTCTGTAGGAAGCACTATGGCTGCTACCCATTTTGTATTAGACTGCTTTCCCTTGATTCCTTCTGTAGGAGGAGGGTTGGGGCAGAGTGTTTTGATCGGCTTTGCTGCTCTGTTTTGGTGTGGCTGCATCAGTGCAGGTGTATCTGTTATTACAGAATGGGTCCAAGGGGACTTTGAAGTGGAAGGGATTAGGGTTTATGGTAAGGTCACAGTTCCTGGGGGAATTCATTCCTCAGATCAGTTGATGAGAAATGCTGTCCCCTGCCCTAGCAGGTAAATGTGGGCTTCGCTTTTAAGCATGTGAGTAGTCCATATTGAGCCTGGATTAGAAGCTGAGATTGCTTTTTGACAGTGTCAAAATGAACTAAAAAGCAGTAATAAACCGCAAAGAAAAGATTTGAACTGAAAAAAAACAAAGACTCTCATCTCACACATCCTCTGCTCTTGTCCTACTCTTTTTGACTATAGAGCTGAAGCAAAAAGGAGTAAAGTGCTCAAGGCTATTCAGATTTTCAGTGCAGAGGACTAATGTTTTGGTGAGATGAGCAGGAAATAATGGCCAGAGACTTGCAGAAGAGCATCGGGATTTGTGTTGATTTTGAATCCCTGTTTAGCACTGCAGAAGGTCTTCCAAGATCTGAACTATAACAAAGGGCATGTCAGAGGTGGGGAGGAGTAGAGAAACAGAGATCCCAGAGATGCAAAGTGCACTAATTTGGATGTAACAAGCAGCTTACGGGTGTTAGGGATTCTTATTGTTTGGTGTGGCACTGTGCGTGCTGTTCAGTGTGTGCCCTTAGGCAGAATTAACAATTTTCTCAAAGATTTTCCAATGTGTTAATCCCAGTAACTGGGGTAATGCTGCGTAAGTGGTGATTAACTTCTCCTTAGCTCTTTGGCAGCCTGAGAAAATACTAAGCAATTCTCTCCTTCCCATCCTAACGGGGAAAGCCGAGGCCAGGGAGGTTGAATTCCAGAGTATCTGTTGTTACGTTCCTGCAGCTGGTGCTGACGGGATGATTGGAGATGGCAGACGGGGCCCTGTGGTCACAAATGGAGCTCATGCATTAGGAACACCCAGAAGGTGAGTGGGTGTCTGCAAAAGTCTTGGTTTATGGATCTTAAATAGTGTCATGAAGAAACCCAGGGGCAAAGAAAAGGATAGAAGCCAGCTCTCCCAGCTGCCTGCATTGGTGAGAGGGTGAGCCGCTTGCTTGCTCCGGTTCCCTGCTTTGGCACAGAGTGTGTTCATATTTTCTTCCAGCCCCTGCAGGAAGTGAAGCAGGGCTCGTGCAAACAACTCTTTGGTATCTCGACCAACTGTGAGAGCAGAGAAGGTGTATTCTGTAAGGAAACGTCCTTCTGGGAGTAAATAGTACATTATGAGGACCAGCAGAAGCAATCCAGGCAGCAGTCTGGATTTGGACTTTCTGAAAGGCTGCATCCCTGTCTCAGTTCAGGACACCTCATTTCCAAAAGCATTAAGAGTTTCCATGCAGCTTTAGTCTGTCTCCAGATTTCCACCCACTCAATTTCTAATTAAATGAAAGAATTTCCACTTTATGATTAATTCTTGTTTTCAGGGCAAGCTGCAAAACAGTTGAAACAGTAAGACTTATCTGTCTGCTGCTTTCCTTCTGCCTTTTTAGTTTGCAAATGAATGTAGGGTCATCTTATATCATTTGTCTTCTTAGAACTTTTGCCAGTTTTAATTCAGTAAAACACAGTAGTCATTCCTCATACTTATCTGTAAATTGCATTGAATCTTGTTGCAGTCATATTAGGTGGTAATGATTTATATTCCTTCTAATAATTTATTTGATTATGCCAGCTATGTTCCATTTTTAAAGAATTATCGAATTAATGCTCTTGTGTAGGGAACAAAGAGAAATATTTTCCATAGTTCTTCCTTTGGCTTTCTGTAGTTCGGTATACAATGGTGCATGTTTTGTTCATTAATATAGTGGCATGTAAGGATCAGGCTGACAATTTATTATAGGTATTTAATATTGTTAGATTTCAGGTTGCGCAGAAGCTGCGTATCCAAAGGCGGTTTAAACGTGATGCATGTGCAGTGTTTAGGTGGTTTTGCCATGTGCACGTCCCCAAATTCTGCAAGTCTGCAATGGGAGTATCTGTGCTGGACACAGAAGGGGCCGGTGGCTCTGTGCTCGGCTGCAGAGGGTGTTGTGAATGGGAAGGACGAGTGACACTGTGCCAGAAGCCTCAGTGACAAAATATGTTGGTTCCTCCTCTCCTTTTTGTGCTGCAGTGATTTTTCTGTGCAGAATGTAAGGAGCCCTCTCACCCCCCTCAGCAGCAAAGGGCTGACTTCAGGGAGGTGTAGTTAAGCACAGGTTTAGCTTTAGGATTAGACTTACTCCCACTGATTTCTGAGGCAATTGCTTTCTCAAAACTAAACAAATATGAAGTGGGGCTGCTGAGGAGGGGCAGAGAGAAAAACACTCAGCAGGACTAACAGAAAGTGATTGTGTCTCATACATTTGAAACTTTAAATATCTCCTTTCCTGATGGACTGTCTACCCTGTCTGTTTTCTCTCCCTTTTGGAAATGTGTACCTAACTCCTGGATAATATGCCTCCCACGCCAGCTGACAAAACACAAAGAAGTAGGAAGAAGCTTCAGCTCTAGGGGGGAAAATTCTTCTCTTCATGAAAAAATGATGTAGTTTTTCTTTTCCTTGACTTGCATATTTAGAGAGGCACAGGATGGAAAAAAGCCATTGCACAAGTACAAATAACCTCCAACTTTTCTTTCTTCAGAATTTCTCTTTGAAAAATGGTGAGTTTCTTTCTGAATATGGTGGCATAAAATATCACTTTTTGGCAGTGTTTCTATGCTGCTTTTTTGCCATATAAAAGTCGTGTTACACTGCTGAGACACTGGACTTTTGAACAGGATGAAATGTGATTACTTCCTAGGGAAATTGTTGATGATTACTCCAGAAGCAAAATTGCTGCCTTTTCCAGAGTTTGTGTAGGGGCTGGTACTGTGCAAGTCTGAGAAAAGAGGAAGTGCAACCCAAAGGGACAGAAATGATGGGTGGAAAAACAGAAAGATATTTTACCCAGCGTACAAGCACCTGGAAAACAGCAGAAAAACAAACAAGAAATGACTTCCTAGCAAGAAATTATAGCATCCAAGCAATGAAATGAATAATCAAAAAGACATACGATATCCTGTCTCTTTAAAGCAGGGTTTGTTTGGTTTTTTTCTCCTGAAGCAGTTGAATTTTTAGAGGAGAATTTGAATCTTGACCCTGTAAACTGCCCCACTCTGCTCTCCAGTGGCTCAGCCCCTCCAACCCATTGAACCTGGGGAGCCAGACCCACAGCCTCGATCACCGCATCCGCCCCCCTGGTTACAAAAATATACTCTGTGTCTCCTCATGTCACATCTTTGACCCCTTCTTATTCACTTTGCTGTTATTGGGTTCATTCTGCTATGGAACATCACTGTATTTGGGAATAGGCCTCCTTAATGTCTCTATTCCTGTGCTTTTCAACTTTATTTGCTTTTTGACATTATTGAAGACAGCTGTGCGCGCACAGTAACATCTGGGGACCTGCTGAACTGTGAAACCTCCTGACATCAGTGCGTAATTTACATTGACGTATTTTCACATTTACATGATACCTGTTTGCAGTTTCGTATGTCTTTTGGCTCATCACTTTCACAGATGATGAGTAGCAGAAAGCTGAAACCGAGTAATACCCATGGTTTTCTGCAGAGCTGCGGTGTGTGAATATGGGGTTGCTCCCAAAACTGTTCCTGAGGCTGCTGAGGGCTTTTGGTGTTTGAACAGTCGTTGTTGTTTGCTGATACTCTCGTTTTCAGATGTTATTGTTTTGTAATGGTCATCTGCACTTGTACAGCCTCCTTGTCATGAAGGGGGTTGATAGTTTGCTAAGAGGCTGATTCCAACCCAGTCTTTTCACAGACGTGGTTATTAGGGAATGCAGCAATCTTTGGCCAGATTTTCTACTCTATTAAGCGGCCATATCATCTTCATGAATAAAAGTGCCTGCTTATATAGGAGTTGGCTTTGGCATGTTGAAGCCATTTGGGTTTTTACACTCATGTATTGAAACACAGCTGATCCCACATCTGCCGGTTCTCTGGGCATTCCCAGCTCTTTTGGTGCAGGCCTTAAAGTACCATGTCTGGAAATTCTTTTTCCTTCTTTGCTCCTGGGGCAGCTCCATTATATAGATGAGTTAACATGTGTAAGGTAACATGCATCCCCTGGCCTTCTCTGGACCTGTCAGGTCTGTGCAAGCAAAGAGGTGGCCCCAGGGCACAGCTGGTCCCCTGGGGCATGGCTGGTCCCCTGGGGCACAGCTGGCCAACTAAGGGCGCTGCTTCACATCCTTCCAACAGGCACTTCTCTTTTGCTCACGGCTTCCTCCAGAACCAAGAAGGGTCTACTCATTGACTAAATCCTTCTTATTACCTTGCATCTGTAGTGACCCTTTGATGAGGTTAGGGCTATTTTTTTTTTCCAGAGATGTGAAATATTTGTTCCCTGTGCACACTGGCCTTTTGCTTATTTTTGAAAACGTGATGTAGAGAATTGCATTGCTGTCTGTTTCTGTTGTGTTGTTGATTAATCTGTTTTTCCACTAGGGTTCTGTTATGAGAGAAGATTAATATTACAGGGAAGATACTTGTTTGTTTCAAATATTTTGTTTCCTTTCTCTGTTGGGAATACTAGTATAAACACCGGGCAAACTGAATTTAAATAGCTGAAGTATTAGTCTTGCTATTCCAATTGCTCGTCATTACACTTGAGGATATGGTTACAGCCGATTATACAAAAATACCTGAGCCATACATTTTACGTTCTCAATCAGCATATTATAGATGAACTGTGAAAATTGGAGATAGCTTTTTATGATAATTGGGAGATATTTTCCTTGAAGTATGCAAGACTCTCGAGAGAAGTTGAATTGCTTGTCTGTAATTCTGTTATAAGCTTTACTGGTATTTATTTAACATGCAGTTTATTGCTACTGAATATTTTTCTTACGGCTTTCTGTCCAAGGCTGCGTATTCAGAAGGTTGCTATCGGTTTTTATATCCTCTGCTCAGCGGCTTGTTCATTAGGCCAATTCTGAAGCATCCTCCACAAGCCTGACTCATGTGCAAGGCAGCAGTGCACTTATGTGGTGAAAATGTAAATTGTTATTGCCTGAGTGGCCCCCTTCAGTTACCCCTTGGCATGCAAGGTAATTGGCCAGCCTGAGGCCCGAAAAACAGACTGGCTTTGATTCCTCCAGCCCTCAAACTGGGTCATGTGGGGCCACCCCAGACCCAAACTGCTAATTGCAACAGACCCCTGGTTCTTGGTTTTGGAGGTGTGAGGTTGGGAGCTGGTCCTTGAGTTGCTCCTGCAAGGCTGGGCTGTCTCATCCCCCACGCCATCAGCTCGAGTGATTTGGATTAACCTGTTTCTGTCTTGGTTCCCAGTACCTTACTGGTATCCCTCTATAAAGCCATGTGGGGCAGCCCCAAGGTGCTCCTTGGTACTAGAAAACACACAGTTTTGGCAGCTAGATGCTTTTAAAGGGGATGAGGGAATGCTGGGACTATGCAAGCAAAAGGCCAAAAGGGATGTTATATCTGACTGCTCTCCCAGCACATCACTGCTTCCAGCCCTTCAGCTGGGAAACTGGCCGAAACCTCAGCTTTTTCTAGCAGCAGGAGGCTGGGCTGTGCCGGGTGTTGGGGCTGATGCAAGCGCACAAGGCAATGACGTGGTTGTTCGAAGACCCAGCTCCCAAGGAGGACCTGGCCCCAACCTCCTTCATCTGCAGAAGCTGGACTTGACCAGAGATGCTGCTGGACTTTTGCAGTCAATCACATGTCTTCCCATTCCGCTCTTCCTTGCAATTATTTCAAATAAAAGTGAAGCCATGCCAATTGCCTTGTTGAGATTCAGGTTAAATTAAGTTTTTTTTTAAAAAAATAACTTATTCATTTAAATGAAGCAAATGAAGCACCAATGCAGCAAGCTGGAATTCGTGAGAACTTGCAACAGAGGGTTCAGCTTGTCCCTGGGTAGACGAGGTGCAGACTGGAATCCCAGGCGAGAAACAAGTGTTTTTCTGCCTGCATTTATGGTAATACATGTAAAGTAACAACTCTCGCTTTTCTTTGTTGGCACATGTGAACAAGGTTACTTTATGCTTGGCTGTGTTTGCCGGTCTTGGCTCACTTAGTTTCTCTGTGGCTTTAGAGTACGCTCTCATTTTCATTAGCGTGGGAGATCGCTGCTGCTTCTGCCCGTCGGTGTTTTAGCAGAGGTTTTGTATAGCTGGCTTGGCAGGCAGCACTGGAGAATTCCCTCCATGAAGGGGGTATGACGGGGTGCAACGGGGGGGTGGGGGCAGAGCTCCTGCCTCAGCTCATGCCGAGGATTCGGAGATCAGAGTGCCCAACTGAGAGCTAGTGTAAAGCACTTAACTCTGGTTCGATTGGAGTTCCGCTCAGCACAGTGTGTCTGGATTCAGCCCGTTCGGCCGTGCTATCCCTTTGTTTTAGTGTTTACAGGGTCAACCTCTGGGGTATTAACTCCAGAGGAGATTTTTGTCTGTTTACTAAAATGGAAATTGCGTAGTTCAGGAGTGGGCTGCAGTCCCTTCAGAAAACTAATTTTTAATGTATTTCCTGTAATCACAGCCTAGAAACAAACCCACGTTTCCAAAATGTTCTTCAATTTTTCACCCTGCTATTTCTCGCACAGGCATTAATCATCCACTTCTCTGTTTAAATAGAGAGCGCGGAGTATTGCAGTGAAGAGCTGACTTCTCATGCCTGGTGAAAAAAAAAAAAAAGAGTGGTTTTACGATGAAATCCTATTTCTTTGGGGAGCAGTGACAGTGCTGAAAAAATCTGCATTGACCCTGTGTGAGACAGGTGCCGCGTGTGTCAGGATTTCAGCAGAGTTAACCCCTGATAGTTCACTTGTGGAACACGCTGTCTTACACTGCCAAGGTACAGTCCAGCTTTTGGGTTGTTTAAACCTAGCCCGGCTGGTAATCATTAGATTATCAAGTGTGTGCTGGCTCAGGTTGTACAGGACATGACACGCTGGAAGTTCGGGGCGCCCATTTTTTGCCTGCTGTAGTTTGGGGAAGACAGTGGGGTTTCTCCCAGTGAGCCCATAGCGCCGGGAACGTTCAGTGTAACTTATGGTTAGGATAATGCAGGTGTTCCCACAGCACTGGCTTAGAGTTGAGTGACAGGGATGTCTAAATCGTTATTTCCCTCCCTTTGGAGGGGTTGGGTGGGTGTCTGGATGGGGGGTTCAGCGAGGTGGGAGCAGTATGCCCAGGCAGTGCCCTGCTCCATCAGCCCTGCTGCTCGCTCTTAACCCACTTCCCCAGGCTCCTTCTTCCAGCCACGATCCACCTTTGTGACCTGAGCCCTGCTCACCCCCGGCTCTCTCAGGCCCATACGCTGAGCCCATGAGCAGCAGGAGCAGCAACCTGAACCTGAGCTTTGACTTTCTGTGCAGCCCTGGGCTCAGGAACTACGGCTTGGAAAGGAAAAGCCGTTCCTGGTCGGGATGAGCTGTCTGGCTCCTCAGCCTGTGGTGGCAAGGTCAGAAATCCTGAGGAGGCTGGAGCAGGATTCAGTGTGCTATCAAGCAAGAGCTGTTCTTTTTTTGTCTTTGGATTTTAAGCTGCACTGGCCAGCTCTCACAGCAGAGGGGTCAAACGCAGCGCTCCTGGACATGTTTCAGTTAGAAGCTTCATATGGAAACGGTCAGGGCTGCCGAGCCCTGTCCCCTTCTGTGTCAGAGCCTGCTGGGCTTGTGCAGGTGGGAGAACGGTGTTTGCAGGCAGGCCATACCCAGCCCAGGGGTGGGATCTATGCTAAGAGTGGGGTCTGGGGCTTCAGCTCAGAAAACCCCCCTCCCGGCCCCAGAGCTGCCATCCGGCAGTGCGGGCAGTGCTGTGGGTGCAGGCAGCAGGCTCCAGCAGCCTGCCCCTGCCCTCCTGTGCGGTGAGCCTGGGCCAGGGAGGGACACACGTCCCCTGTACAACCTAAATGCAGGCTCTTGGCAATGAAACAGCCAAGGAAACCACCCCAGTGATGTGAAAACGCGTTGCTCCATAATTCACTGTGTAGTCTTAACATTGTTCTGTGGGAACCCAACAAACCAGCGCCTGCCTTGGTGGTGGTGCCTGTTGTTCAACACAAATGTTGCTAAGTAGGAATTTCACGGTAGCAGGTTTGTAATGGTGGGGAGAAAGATAGAAGTGGATGCTGTGGGCTTAAAATTGCAGAAGTCTTTGACTGCAGTAAAGTAAAGCAGTACAGCTATGGACTAGGATGGTTAAAAATTCAATTTGAAAACAACAGGCTGGCAGCTTGCAATACTGCAGACTTTAAAAAATTAAAATGCCACCATGTTTAATGGAGTCACCAAAAGTACTGATAAAAATGTAATTGCTTCTGATGAGACAAATATTCTATTAAGAATATGGTAAATCTTGATTGGCTTGGGTAACCTGGGTAATTTAAAATTAGTTGTATTTCTTAGGGCTCAATAGGTAAGTGAACTAGAGATTATATATAGTTAGTGTTTGCCAGTAATTTAAGTTGGTTATGAACAGACCCAAATCCCCTGGATGATCATGGCCATGCTCCCATTTGAGTTCAGTTAAGCTCAGATTTGACATTGAAACCTCAGTTCCAAAAAGCACTTAACTTTTAGTGACTGGGGCATAATTGTGTATATAGTTTGATTTCGGTATCTTTTCTGTGGTCTGAATGCATTCATGCTTTGATTCCACAGGTACATGACTGCAGTAGGAACAGTCTGTTTTTCAGGTTTAACACAATTTAATTGCCACAATAGTAAAGATATTTTTTTTTAATACTGAATTACAGACTGTTAAAATTGAGAAGACAAATGTCTTTCAAAACTACCAGAGGCAGCTTATTTGTAAAACAGAAGCAACATAACCAAACAGTCAGTCAGTTGCCATGATGGAAACAAAACGGTGAACAATCCTCCGTAATTGGTTTGGGTTTAGAGCCCACATTTTCTTCAGACCTACCTTCTCTATATGCATGGTTTAAAAAAAAACAACACCCAAATCCCCCCCAAACCCTAGAAAATAAAATTAAGCACACAACACTTATTTTGGCACATCTTTTTTAAAAAAGAGAAATCCGATGTGGGGTAAAGCAGGATCAGACAAGCTATGCCGGTTGCAATCAACAGACGTAACCGATATTGAATTCACTGAAGCTGTGTCTGTTCATACCAGCAATGAACTTGGCCAGACGATCACACTCCATTTTAATAGGTGATAATGAATATTGATTAATGCTGTTGCAGGTGTTGCTGCAGCCTGAAGCAATAGCCAGAGGAGCTAGAGGTACAATAGGGTATGTAGCAGGTGGTCCTGCCTCCCTGCTATATTGGCCAAGAATCGCCACTGGCCCGTGGTGCTGCTTTGCCCCGGGGTTCAGACTGGGAAAGCCAGCCTTGCTGGGAATCCTGGGGCTGCTCAGTCCTGGGGCTCCCCCCGGCTGGGGCTGGGCAACTGTTCAGCATCCTAACAGAGATGGGCTTGCTAATAGCCTTGGGCATTAGTGAAGAGGAACCCGTGTGTGTCTGCTCGGGAAATGCTGAGCCTGGAGTATTTATGGTACTATTGTTAGCCCAAGCTATAATCAGAGCTCTAGAGGGTTTAAAAATAGTATGGCCTGCTGGGAGGAAACATAAGGTAATAGTATGAATTAATACATTGTATTTATACCCACAGCATGCTTTTCTTTAGGCAGGTGAGTTTTAATTATAGTATATTACACCCATGGCACAGATTTCAGAAATACCTGCATGGCACCGGAGACGAAGGGACCGAGTGCCACAGCTGTGGAGATGCTTGGGAAGGTGTGGGAAGGCCAGAGATGGCTGTAGGCAGGGAAGGGGCAGCAGATCTGGGCAAGGCTGATGTTGCTTGTGCTATAAAGCAGTGGGGTTTAAATTTAGAACTCTTATGCGACCCAATGTCAAGTCAGAAATGTGTTGTTGAAAGTGTATCATCAGCTTCAAGTGCCTGCCTTGTAAATCTCAGGAGTGGAAAGTGGCCTGAGGCTAGCAGCCGTCTCTGCCGCATCTTTGCTTGAGTGAACTTTAATTTGACTCTTTATCAAGAAAAGCAGTGAGAGAAAGAGAGAAAAAAGAACACAGAGCAAGTTGCACAAAACAGACTTTGTATGGATAAAGGTGATTTTGCTGGAGACTTTGCCGAGATTTCCGTGTGCCCTCAAAGAAAAGCAGAGTCCCGTTACAAAGTGTAACAAAGAGGAAAGGGCAAGAGAAGCTCAGAGAAATGCTCTTGTTCTGACTTTGAGAGCTTCTTTTGACTTTAGTAGGTTGAAAGTGTGCACAGCGCTTCCAAAAATGAAGTGATTTCAAATTGGGCTGTTAAAATCTGGGGCCAATCTGAAAAACGGGGCATCCTTTGTGTGTGCCTTTGTTGGCTTAGGCTGCTGACGGTAGAGAAATGAGCATCTCTGCCAGCCCCAAGCGGTGTGCTGGTTGTACGCAGAGGGGTTCAGCGAGGGGATCGGGGCTTTAAACACGGTCTGAAATTTTGAGCAGCTCCTGGCTGGGGAGTTTTTCGGTGATATTATAATGTGAAGTCTACATTATGAAAAGAGATTATCGATGTTGTAAAACTCAGCAAACCTCATCATGTCTTCCTTGATTATATGTGGTTATATTGTCAGCTGCCATGCTGGAGACGGGGGAATATTTTGAGCCAGCATTTTTTCACAAGTCTCAGACAATGTAAAATAAAGAAAATATTAGTGGCAAATGGAAGCTTAATCTCAGGCCAGTTTATATTTCTGGTAACAACATATTTTGGAGCTATCTGTTCTTAATTTTTGGGGAAGATGCTTCATTTTGTGGGAACTAAGCATAGACTGATTCAAAGGACCTGGTTCGCAGAGGCTGTGGACCAACCAGGATCTGAAAATCAATTTTTTTTCTTAAATGAATCAAGTCACTTTTCAAAGCTGTGGTCTAAAAATTTAGCTTTTTACCATTTTTATGGGTGAAATATTTGATATTTAGCAAACTACAAATTTTACACATGTCCATATGTTGACAACAAACATAAACATTTGTATGAAGTAACACTGAAAATCTGTATTCTTCACACATTGGAAGGGTGTCTGAGTCCCTTCTATTTTCCCTGAAGGAATATATCAAAATAATTTTATAAAAGGAAATTGGTTATAAAAATAATGCTTAGTACTGTGTATTCTAAATATATACATCTACTAGAAAAACTGCTGTTTTCCCTTTTTCCAGGAAAACAAGGATGACATAATCTCACTATGTGTGTACATACAACGTACCTGGCCTAAAAATCAATCATGGAAATAAACAATCAGAAATTCAAGTAGCTCAGTCTGTTCAGCTTATTAAAGAGAATGTAACTTGTAATACCCACCCAAAGAATTAAAATCTGATCAATGCTATAGTCTACCCTTGGATATTTTTTTTTCTTACAGAGTGTATTATCGTTTTTTCCTCAAAGAGATTGAAGTGCTTGAGAAGGCAGAACGTATTGAGACTTTTCTAAAAAGTAGAAATACTTTGTCTGCTTACCTTGTCTGGTGGCTTCAGCTGAGTCATGGCATGACCAGTCTTGGTGAGCCTGCAGTGGAGAAGCCTCCGTACTTCAATACTTCAGATGCAAATAAGCTTACACATAACTGAATTGTGCCTTGGCTGCCCTCCTCGTTGATTCATTCGGTGTCTCAAAGTTCAAGCCTGGGCACATTCACATTTTAACACTCTAGAACAGTAAAACAAACTGGCACAAAACCAACCATAAACTGTGAAACCCCAAAATACCAGGAAGGAAGAAGCATGAGTTATTTTTGAAGCATCTGCCACCACCTCTTTTGTTAGGGGAAAAATAGTTGTGAGCTTCTGAGAGGTGCTCTGTAGATGCTGAAGCCTGTCATAAAGCTCTTGGTTCAAAAAGAAATCTTAACTAATGTAAACTATTTGAAGAAATGTTTACCAATAAACTTAAAAATAGCTTTAGCTATCTTCTGATCTTAGAGGCCTCCCTTTTCCTCCAACCCAGGCTATTTACAAAATTTTCTTGCCTTGAAACTAGGTGAATGGTTACAAAAAGCTTTTTTTTCCCCTTTGACATCCATATTGGAGGAGAAAATTATGTTAAATCCCCTTTAGCTTAAAGCTAATTAGAGCTAGTAATGAAGTCTTTGTTCTTGTATGCTGTTTCTCTCATAACTATGATAATTACATAAGGGTAGTGGCATCTGTCTGGGAGATTGGCAGCTGAGAGGCTGGAGCATAAAGCTGAGGGCTGTTTGAGCCATGGGTGAAGTAGGGTCTGTGCAGCCCCAGTGTCAAAGCCAGACTCTGCCGTGGCTCTTATCTTATACACAGGCAGGGTCCTGCCCGTGGGAGGACACCAGCATGGTCACTGCATCCAAAATCACCGTCTGCCTCTGCGTGTTCTAGGGTGAGCCATCTTAATTTTCAGCTCAAGTATTAAGCTTGGAAAAAAGAGGTTGCTGATATGGTGAAAAGAAGTTTAAAAAGTCTTGGAATATGTAGCGCTTCTGAGGTTTTCACTCGTTTTGCTGGGCCTGCTTGAAGGTAAATGAGTCCCTGAGTTCTTGGTGGGAGTGGGTGGTGTGGTGGGGTGACCATGCGTAGACCATGTACGTGTGACTGTAACAGGCCACCAGGCTTTGATCTTTTGAGTCTGAGTTTGTTGTTTATGAAGGAAGGTAATGGATCTGAGAACCTGCTCCCAGGCACTTCTTTTACTCAGTCAATGGGAAATGAAACGGGAAATGAAACTGCCACTTTGAGCGAGTTATTTTAAAGCTGAAAGCTTTGAAGGTCAGCCCCACTGGAGTGACATTTTAGCCAAGGGGAGCAGAGAAGAGATCATTCCGTGAGTGAAGCAGAGATAGTTGTGACCTTAATGGAGCTGTAAAAGCAGACAAGACACTGTGGAAGTGAGTTCCCAAATCCAAGGAAAGGTATTATATTAAATTGGGAACAAAACAAGCAGTGAAGAAAGAAGTTTGAATGCTCCTCTCTTCTTTGTAAAAATGAAAAGCACAGTTTTGCAATTGAGTAATTTTTTTCAAAAATAGTTCCTGTTTGGCAACAGTCATTAAAATAAGCTCTAACTTCAGGTACTCCAATATGTGAACAAAATTATCCCTTATCCCTGAGGACATTCTGTTCTCATCTAATTATTTCCTTTGCGGAGGTAATTCAGTTGTTTGTAAAGGACCCATCAGAAATCTGTAAAGTTCCGGAGGAACTGACCACATACTAAAGTTTGTTCAATACAAGATATTCAGAACGTTTAAAAATCTGAATTTTGTACTTGAATCTCATGCTCTCTAGTAGGGTTCCTATGCAATTTGTTGATGACCAGCAAAGCCCAAGAATGAATCCTACCAGCTTGTCTGATTTTGGCTGCTTCAATGGTGTTGAAACTTCTCCAGGGGAAGACAATGTGGTAATTCACCATTAAAATAGTGCAACAAGAAGAGCAATGCTCTGACAGCCAGCATCTCCAAATTGAGATGCCTTCTTTTAAAGACGTTTTAGATCAAGCATGAATTAATAGATGTGATGTAGGAACTGTAGAGCACTGCTCACGTTGAATGCTCTGCAAATGCAAAGAGCACACAAAAGGGATGGTATCCCCGAGTGAAATTAGATTGCGTGTGCTTAGAAACATCTTGGTCACTTGAGCACAGGTAGAATCCCCCTTAATCTCTCCTGCTTTACTGTAGGAAAATTTATTTAGTGTATCTTGCTTTCGATTTCTTTTCTATTAAGAAGATGGAAAAGATTTCTTAACTCCTACCATGTTTAATTTTTTTTGCTTCTAGCTGAAATGTAAGTCCTCCAGGCATATGGCTTAGTGCTTCCAAAACATAGGTAATGATTTTTTTAGGCTTTAAAAAAAGTCCTAAATTATAGATGTTGCTTGCATTTCAGTTCTTTTGTACCCACCTCTTCATATTAACAGCCAGGGCTGTGAGGATCTGAGAAACATGGATTATGATGAAAAAATTAACTTCTCTAACACAGACCAACGCACCAGCCATCATAACACTCTTACTGGGCTGCAAGAGGAAGCAGAATAACTTCGGTAGACTGACCAACCCTCGTAATTTGGCTTAACCTCTATTCCTCATCCCCTGTGTCACATTTCTCTCGCAAGCACTACCTGCTTTCAAGGCTCTGCCCCTGAGCCTGTTACCTCTTTGTGTAGCATAGTTATTGAATTGTGTTTTCCCTCTGTGGAAAATGGGGCATTCTAACAAGGCAAGCAAAACCAGAGTTATTTAACATCTGTGCTTGAAAATCTGACAAACTACCTTCAAGGTAACAGCCACTACATGAATGGCTTCCATATTACCAATAGCCATCTTTCTTTGGCTGTAATTGCTGTGTGGAGAGGACTGTATTGATTTGTAGATCTAATTATCTTAAAACAAAGCAAAAGACATTATTGTAACAAGAATATAAAATCCCCTGCTGCAGAGAAGAGAAGTTAATGCTTTATCTCTACTCAGAAGTCCAGGCATGGAGAGCTGCTTAAAAGCAGAGCTGATGAGCCTCAGATGGTTAATGAATTATCTGGGAAATTGGAAAAGCTCAGGATCTGGGCAGTGGCCAGTTGGAGGGGTCTGGAGAGGAGGTCAGCTGTGAGAGCTGTGGGGTCTTCACCCCAGTGTTGTGGGTTTGTCTTAGGACGTGACCAAAGAATCTTGCTGTTTGTAGGCTGGACTGAGGACAGCAGCACCTTGTCATCTAAGTCTGCTTTAAAACCCTCTCCTCTGCACAGGTGAAATTCTTGGATTTGCTCTTGTTATCTTGTGGTGTAGCTGGTCATAGAACACACCATGTGAAGTCATGTAGATCTTGGAAAGTAGTTGTTTGTGATTTCTTCATCATCTAAGGAAAAGGACCCATGTCCTTTCTGATAATTGGGATGTTTGAGTGTGAAAAATGTATCTTCAGTAGCCTGCTTGTTCTGTTCTTAATAGCTCTTTAACCTTTGCTGCTTGTAGAATTAATTAGTAAAACTCACTTCATGTTCTGACTCCAGTTAATAAAAACTATTGCCTTTGTGTTTCACCCAGCCACTGGGAAGGTCTTCATACTTCATATGCTGCTGTAAGTTGAAAGGAGCCTGTTTGGGGGCATTCTGGACAGAGGAAGATAGTTGCACACTGCTTTGTATTGCTTCCTCGCTGGCTGCTGAGACTAATTGCTTTCAGGGCTATACAGAAGCCTGATTTCACATGTTCTGCTCTGGGTGCAACTTTACATTGTCTAGTAGTAAAGCAAGGACGGCACATGAGATTGTTTTATAGAGAAAGGAGAAAAATCAATTTTAATCACCAGAGTTGAGGGCTAGGGGGATAGAAGGTCACTGAAGATTAGTAATTGTGTTACAGCACTGAACCTGGCACCGAGTTCCTGGGAAAATAGAAAACCACAAGCTGTGGAACAAACCCTGTAGGTGTATCAGTGTTTTGGCGTATTGTTAAGGGAAAGATCACACACAAAACCAGCTGGACTCTATAGAGCTTGAGTTTCAGAGGGAACCCTTTCCCATTTGTTTTGGACAGCATTTACTAATTACCTGTAAAATGAGGAGAGAACGGGGATTTGAGATAAAACCAGTCAGATCCTGCCATAGTGTGATTGAAGCACAGCATTTCAATCTTTACACACACGCATCCTCGCTCCCCTAAGCAGCTCTGTGAGAATCTCACCAGGAATGGTGAGTTTGTAAATGTCCTGCTGGAATTGAGGATGGTTGTGCTGGCCTGTATAGGAGATTTTGAAAATATATAGGAACTGTTGCCTGCTCCGTTAGAACTGTGTTCCTTCCCAGATTAGTCCATTTTGTTCAAGGCTTCCCCCTGTGTTGTTCTTTGCTTTGACTGTTTTCCCCGTTGCAAGGAAAGGCTGCTGATGAGCAGGCTTTCTCATCTGATGTCTGCTTTAGGACACTCGCAGGAGTTTATAGATCCCAATATGTGCTTTGAAAAGAGCCAGAAACCCAATTGCTCGCTGTTCACACATGTAACCTTGCACAAGAAAGGCTCGTGGGGGAAAGTCAAAGAACTTAAAGGGAAATTATATACCAGTTTATCTTTAGAAGCATTAGACAGCTTTCTTCTTCCTTATCAAAGAGTGATAATCAACTTTCTTCTTTGTGACAGAAGTAGCTGTAAAATAGTTCCTTCTCCCACCCTGCCTTTTTTCTTCTGTATTTCTTTAAAGTTTGTTTTCCTTGTACGTACACACCTGCTCCACTGTGTGAGTTGATGGAGAGACTCTTTCATGAAATAACCATTAAAACAGTCTGTAAAGCTTTTGTTGTCACACACAAAACTGCACTTGCTTAATGTTTTAATATTAAGCTAAAATTCTGGTTTTGATTTAAAAGAGTTTATAGAAGTAAGGTGTAGGATAAGGAAACTGAGCGGCAAAAATATGAAACTGAGAGATTATTAATTCTTACAGAGAAACAAACTCTAGAGAGTAAATTTTTAATTGAGTTTATTGGGAAATGATACCAAAGAGAAAGGTACGAGGTGAAGCAGCTTCTTGTCTAGATCAAACATACATCAATTCCTTGGGACGGCAAACCAGCCTATGGATTTCTCTAAATAGAACATGGTTTCCTTAAAAGTCCTGTCTGTGTCAGGTTAAGAAAACCAAATGCATTACTTACGTGATTTCTAACAGCAGAATATCTTGAGAAATCTCTCAGATCTCTTCTGAGAGCTGTTTAGGTGTCTTAACTCCCACTGAATTCTCAATTCAACAAAATCAATGAGAATTAGGCACCTGAAGAGCTTTACAAATCTGGCTTTAAATTTACTCTCTCCATAGGGAAGTAAGGGGTTGGCACTGTGCGTCGTGTCCCTCCCTTTCAGTTGTGTTCCTAGCAGGTTCAGGTGGGAGAACAGGTACAAATCTTGCAGCTGCCTCTGGAGCTCAAGGCTTATGTATGGCTTTTAAACAGTTATTTTCATGTTACATTTTGTTTTCAAGTAAAACCCTTTTTTTGGAAGCAAACCTGTGCAGTGGGCATGCTGGATGAATCCCTGTGCTTGACCTCCGGTACAAGAGAGGGTGTTTAGCCTATTTTGTGCTTAATGTGAGAACAGGGCCCAAATTAAGACAAATCTTGGTGGCTCAAACCAGGACAGTGGCTGATTTTAATTAAAGTCCAAAAATGCTGTAAGGAATTTATTCTTTTCCAATGGAAATGAGCTCTGCTGTTAGGAAGTGACTGCATCAAGCTAATTACACTATGAGAATGAAAATGTTTCATCTCCAGCCTGTGCTTCAGCACCTCATTGATTTGTAGTGTATCAAACGCTTACACAAGAAGTGTAGGGTCACAGGCACAAAATAATCTGTATGAATTATGAATCTTTAGCATTTCTTTTTTATTAGTAGTAGGGAGGCCATTTGACACAATTACTTTTGCAACCAAGTAAAGAGCAAGTATGTTACTCATTGATAGATGATGGGAGTCAGCTGCTTCTTGGTATGGGTCAAATGTCTTATTACCTTCCTGAATATTAACTCCTTTAACGGTCTGTAACACTTCTGTATCCCTTTTGTTGCCATCATCTGGCAACTGGTCGTCTCTGATGACCAGTATGTCAAAATTAATTCATGAAAACACAAGCCCTGTGTGTAAATAGATTTAAAATAAATGAGGCATATGTATTAGGTGGCCTTTTTTTTTTGCCCCATAAGGTCATACAAAGGAGATAATCAAAGATAAGCATGCAACGTAGCCTTTAGCAAGGAAGAATATAGCAAAACTCAGCGCTTCATTTTCCACAGTCCTGTCGGCTCTCAGTGAGAAGTACAAGATGATCCCTTCTGTACTCCTCCACAGGGACACGTGTTTATTTTGCTTATGTGACCTTTTTAGTTTTCCTTTTCATTGCATCTTTTCCTGCAAGGAGAGGGCGTTTTGCAGAAGTTGTACTTGAAAAAAAAACGTACATTTAATTTCCTGTTTCTCTTTTAAAAAAGAAAAGTTGGGGTTGGCATCCTGGCCTTTCAATCCTGTTGACTGGAAAGAGAAATGCATCAGCCTCTGTATCTGTTTATTGTTTGAATAATAACCATGGGGTCTTAAAGTATTCCTGTATGTAGTCACAAGTATTTTTGGAGAAATGTGACTTGTATAAAAATTTTCAATGTACTATGGTAATTGACAGGCTGCCGTCCTTACTGATTTCTGTTGTTCAGCAGTACTGTCTCATACTGCTCCCTGTCCCTTTTGGTATCTTCCCTGAGTTTTGACCATGCAGAAGGTCAGTTTTGCTGTTATTTACACCCATGTGTCCTCCTTTATCTTAATGTAATAGCAGACAGAGGGGTCATCTGGGTCTCACGCTGTAAACTAGAAATAAAAATTACTTACGTCCATTGGCCTGACAGACAGGAGAATAAAACAGTGGCCTTAAAATTGATGTTGGTGGCTTCGTCTTCCAGAAGCAGTGGTCAGGGTAGCACTCTTTTACCTCTGTTCCAGCTTAGTGGAAAAGGATTCCCCAAAGATTCATCAGTCAATCTGCCTTTTCATTACTGCCTTCGCCAGGAGAAAAGATATCTGTGGGATAGCTTCAGTCACATCAATCAGGTTATAGCATTTTACAGTTTATCATCCCACTTCCAGTAGTCTAATGTTGAATGATAGACGTGTGAGTGCAGAATTCCTGCTATAGAAATGGTTTTCCTGCAGCTCTTCTTTGAGAGGTGACAGGGGACAAGTTTGGTGTCCTGAGCGGAGCCGGTGTGGTGTATGTCTATGCCCCAGTGAGGTTTGACTACGGATGTTTTCCCAATCCAAGTATGTTTTTTGTTCGCCAGCCAAACACTTTGTATTACTGTTTTTATTGTTGACAGTGTTTTATCTGTGTCTTTATCTGATATGACTCCAGGTAGTTTTGTTTGCTCTGGCACATTAACTGGTGTGGATTTTTGTGCAGCAATTCTTCATCTGTTTTGACATGTGTATCTGTCATTTTTATCAATTTTTGCCAAGACCAGACTGGGAGAATCTTAATCACAGTATTTGTTCTGGAGTTGTCTGTGTGAGCCCCTTCACATGAATTCTGTTGCTTGGTGGCTGAAGGTCCCTGTGTTTTCTGAAGTGGAAGGTTACATTTTCTTATATACTAGTTGACCAATTTATCAAAATGTTGCCATTAGTCAATCACTTGTTAATTGTTTTTATTACATTCAGTGTAAATACCCCAATTGAGTTCATGAGCTGGGCCATGTGCTGGGCCAGAGAGAATCCCTGCTGTGGTCCTTGCAGAACACATAGACAAAGAGCAGCCAAGACCTGGAGACCTGGACAGGACATTTTTTTTGCTCATGATCACATAGGGAGACTGTATCAGAGCTGGAAGGAAAAGGCAGGTTTCTGACTTTCAGCCTGCAGTATTGCCTTCAGTCTTTGCTCAACCCTGCTGATTTCACAGAACTCCCTAGGCATCATTCTGACTTTGGTTACAAAGGGATCTATTACATGTTTTTTTAACTGTTCTGGCATTCTCTGCTATAAGCTTTTCTGTCTTGGTGAGCCAAAAGTTTCCTGCCTTTGTTTCTGGTAGGGCTGGTGGAAAAATATGTGTGGATGAATTGTTAGATGGCACAGCCCAGCCAGATTTGGTAGTAAGGACACTTTTCTTGACTTACTCTTTTTAGTCCGTTTAGAGTTTCTTTTATATTCAGCCCCTCCTGGACAACTGATTTTCACATCCTCAATGGAAGGAATAAATCTGAGACTCTGTCTGTCCATCAGAGACAAAGGACAGCAGCTTCCCAAGGTAGGATGCAGGCAAGTTGTACGGGATCTGGGATGATCACCCTTGGACAGTACTCTTCTGGGTTTACCACTGACCCACTGGGAAGGGTATTCTCTGTTTCTTGTAGGTTTATAAAGATACCCATTGGTATATTCTCTGTTAGGTTGTGGGAGTTAATGATTGTAGCCTGACTTGATGAAGCTGGACATTCACTTTACCTTCTTAATTTGCTTCCAACAATTGTTGTATCCTGCAGTACTCAATCTTTAGCGCTGGGAATAATCAGGCTAATGATCCTGCTGTTTGTTTTGGGCTTCTGCAGCACATTGAAAGGTTTTGTCCCACTAGCAATGCTAATGTTACTGCTCTGTCTGCAAGAAGGTATCTGTCTACTTGGATATGCTGCTTCTTGGAAAGGAAGAGGAGTAATGATGTGAAACTTTCTCACCCTCTTACAGCCCTGCTGGGCTCCTTGTTCATGCCTCCCTCACCTGCTTCCTTCATCCTTTTCTCTGGAGCTGCTTGACATTTGTTTCATGTCCATCTACCTCTGTTGCTTTCCCTCTGAGAGGGCACTGAAAGAATAATGGGAGTGTTGGAGAAATTAAAAGTGAAACTGGGAGCAGAGGCTGGGGGAAAAGGGGAGGTTGTAGAAGGGAGAGAGGAGATGTTGCAGGACACAGCATGAACAGAATCTGAAAGTTTCTTTTTGGCTTAAATAGTTTAAATCATGATGTTTGCCACAACTCTAATCTCATTCAGGTACTTCAGTGATTTTGACAAACTATGTGAGTTTGTGTTTGAGGAGTCTTTCCCTTTTGTTCTAAGTTATTATTTGGAGAGTCCTAATGAGGTGTGCTTGTACTTTATGCTAATAGCTATCCAAGTGATTCAGAATTGTGGGGAATAATTATTTGAGTGCATTATTGTTTTATCTTCATTACTGCCAAAATCTGAAGGGTACTGTTACTGTAAGCTGACTATAATAAGTTGCTTCTGATTTTCTTTTAATTAGTGAAGTGTTACCTCCTGAAATACTGGTTAATGCCAATTAAGAAAGCATTGTGAGATATGTCTGATGTAGTACTGTTGGAATTCCTCTCTGTCTGAATAAAGGGAGGAAAAGAAAAGTAAGTTTGTCCTTGATGGTTTGTCTTCCTTATACGCTCCTTCATTTAATAAGTGTCCAGAGTGATTCAAATGCCATGGTTGCTGATGAAGATTACTCTGGGAGAGCTGTTCCTTAACCCTCAATAATTCTTCCTGTTCAAAAGAGCGTGGGGCTTAAGAGTCTGAGTGCTCTCTTAAGCAAAGTTGTAGGTGATGGGCAGCACTAGAGTTTCTATGTCAAGCCTGATAACAGCCTTACAAGGCCCAGAGAGGGGAAGGATGAAGCAAGAAACCATCACAGTGGTTGGCTTCTGGTGCTGAAAGAAAAATAGAAACTTAGTTGTCTTTGCATGTGCTTGGCACGGCTGGTGAGATTTTTTCGGTGTTGGACATGATGATTGTGGTTAATGACCTCTTGGGTCAGCAAGTAGGAGGTGGGAAGCAGGGCTTCTGGGGCTAAATACAGTAACTTCAACAGCTTATAATAAGATGTTTGACCCTAGTAGAGTAATCTTTATACTTCAGAAACAGCAGGCCTTGTAACACATAGCAGCAGCTTATGTAACAATCAGTGAAAATAGGTAAAACATACATAAATAAACAAACTGGTGTGCCATTGTTGTTATTTTTACATGCAATTTGAAAGGCAAATTATGTTTCTATAGTAATTTCCTATATTCTCTGCTGCTTTCATTCCTGGCTGTCAGTAACTGGTTCATTAAGAACTAATATTAAATTCGCTAGTGTATACAAGGAATGGGCCCCTGAGCCACTGATTAAAAAGCAAGGTAGAGAAGGCCAAAGCATTTAATTGGAAGCATGAGAGCCGTTAATCCTTTTGTTTTTCTTCAGTCAACAAATTGTTGTTAAAATGAAAGAGGGAGGAGGGCCGTGCTTTTTCAGAACACAAAACATTTGCAAAGAAATCCTTCAGCTCTTACTGCCTCAGCCCCAGTAAATGCAGGATAATTCACCAGGAGAGGACAGTTGTGAAAACCAGAAGCACTGCAAATATTGCAGAGCATAAATATGATGGCTTGAAAATGAGCAAATGACAGATAACGCCCACTTGTGACCATGTGCTCAACTCTAAGCAATTTTTTGGTAGTGACATTAATGTTTTGAGAAGCATTTAGCAACATCTCTTGAAATGCTTTTGTGGACATCTGGCAGCCAGAAAAATAATGGTGAGATGTTTTTCACTTCTTGATTCAGCCCTCCCTAATGACATTGTATTTTTGTTGTGCCTTTTAATTCGGAAAGGATTGAAGCACCTCCCGAGTTAATGACTGTGCAGGAGGAGAGCGCAGTTACTCCGGTTGCTTCGGAACAAGCCACCCAGCAGCTTTTGAGCAGTACCTTTGATAAATGCTTGGTGTGGCAAAACGCTCCTGTGAGGCTAAGCTTGCCCCATCCTGTTTCAATTGCGGCGTGCTCCATCCTTGACTGTGTCGTGCTTTGTTCGCTGTGTCTCTTCTACGTGGTGATCACGGTTGGGACGGGGATGAGATTTCTAATCTGCGTGATTTCTGGCAGAATGGTGTCAGCCATAGCTGGGCCTTGAAGCATTAACTCCATACCAGTGTTAAATACTAATGTGTAGAAGCATAAGCGATTGAACAAAAGCAGATGTCTGGGGAAATGAAGAGAACCTGCTCTCAAGATTTTAAACAAGGGACCCCACAGGAAACAAAGGGAGCACTAAAAGGGCATCCTTAAAACAATGACTGTAATGAATAAGCTGCTCATGTATGGCAAAAATGAGCCTTGGGCATGGCAGGGAGATTCATTGAATACTTCATCTCTGCAGACTCTTTTGATTTAAAAAAAAGAAAACCAACAAAAAAACAACAAACCAAAAACAGAGAGAGAGAACATATAAATATATAATAGCTATAAATCACTGGGTTATTGAATTATTTATATCCATACAAAACCCCTGCATTTATTTTAAGAGAGAGAAAACTGAAAGGGATTCTTTCTTCTAGTTGTTTTTTTAATATAAGCAATACAGGAACAGTGGTAAATGATCTTTGTTTTGTGTTCTGTCACGGAATATGTAGGGCTCATTTTTTTCAAATGCTTCACGAAGTTCACTGGCAAAATTTTTTAAACCATAGCATTGACCTTCTAGCAAATTGACCTCCCATAATGGTGGGAAACAACTTTTGCTTTCCAAATTTTGTATTCCCGGTGGAGGGAAACATGCTATGTAACCTTGAGGACAGATCAGAAACTCTCCCGTCTTTCTGTGGACACCTCACTGTAGTGTCACAGGCAAGGATTATTCAGTGAATAACTGCAAATAAAAAGAAGAGAGGAATTTGGAGCCTGTTAGCGTTCATGCTGAAAAAATTGAGATTAATTAGATAAATGATTCAGTATGAATTATTTGCTTAGATCCTTCTAATGGAACAAAATTTCCTGCTGATGTAGTTTCATTGACCTCAGGGAAGGTGAGTCACTGCAATAGAGAACTTGGCCTGCTGTTTCTTTATAATATAGTATTGGCTCTGATTTAGCACCAATTTTTTTTCCCATTAATCCCAAACTAAATGCCTGGCAATAACGTTTATATGGCAATGGATGACTTGCCAAGTTCAAAAGTGTGTACACCACCAGCTGTTTTAGCGCCAAGCTGACCCCTGCGCTCTCAGATGTACGCAGCCTTCAGAAGCGGCGCTGTCTCTGAGGAGAGGAGTCTGCTGATAAACCTGAAGAATTAGTTTCTCTCCAGCCATAGTAACTCCAGGCTCCCCACAATGTTTAATTGTTAATCACATAGTATCTTCCAGCTGATGTTTCCTTGTTGCTGTGAGAGCTCCTCTTCTCCTGGAGCTGCTGCAGCAGCAGTCGGGTCATGTTTGCAGTGATGTATGGGGTGCGCTGGAAATGCAAACCTGCTCCTGCCAGGGGAAGGCAGGACTTGGTACGTACGCTGAGTGTGCTAGCACCCATTCTGTATGTCTTTGCTTTTGCATAAGCAGGATCTTTAATACTTTTTAATGTAGCTTTCTATTTATGAATTATGTAGCTCTATGTTTCACACACTCTGGTTACAGCATCTGAATTTTAATCAGTCCTTTCTAACTGCTGCTACAGGTTTTGGTGCTGCATCAAATACCTCCAGCTCCTTCTACAAGTAGCATCAGTCATCATCTAAATCTGGGACACGTTTTCCCCTCTGTTTCAGTCATCTCAGATAATATTTAATGATCTTTACTAAGAAAATATGGTGCCAAGGTAAAATAGTTTTGTTTTTGAAGTGGCCTTTTTGTTAAGAGTTCTTTCTCTGAATTCCTGGGGAAATAGCCTTTTCCTTTAGCATCCTTCAATATATTAATATGCCTACTTACAGCTTTATATATTTACTTTTGAGTAATCAATTCTCAACATAAACTCCATCTTTGGAGTGTTGTTAACAGGCACTAACGGGACTGATTCAGAAATATTTAAATCAGGTGGACTCTCTCCGTTGATCTCTGTGAGCCTTTGGTAAGATTGATAGAAGTGGGAGCACACTAAGTAACTCTCTGTCCACATTCTTATCAGTCTGAACGCTAATTCTTTTTAAATGTGGTTGAACCCTGTCAAGATTTCCAGGAGAAATTACTGTAATGGCCCTTGCAGCTTGGGAGAAATAAATCAGAGTTTGTAAATAAATAGTTACTCTGGGAAACCTGCTAGTTTGAACCTTTCTGTACAGTTCTTTCCTGATGCCATGAAACTGTCCAGTTGGTACTAGCTTGGGTTTCAAGCTGTTACTCACAGCTCAGTGAAAATAGCCTAGAGACTGAACACTGGTGTTTTCTTCATTTTGGATGTTACTTTGTCTGTTATGTCCTTGTTGTACATAAACTTGTTGTGTAGAAACACTCTCTGAACAGGGACTGACTGCATTATTGAACCTCACAGGGTTTAGCTCTGGGAATATTGAGGAGGAGTTTAAATTTTGAAGATAAGTGAGCAACAGTGCAATCAGTAGCCAGGTATGCACACTTATTTCTGTGTGATTTTAGTCTTCAGGCAAAGCGTCAGACAACTTACTGAAATACAAAAATAAAGTCTAGGTAGCACTTTCATGATGCTGAGCCCATTCTTCAAGACCTGCTTGTTCCTGCCAATGGTTGTTTGAGAACTGTGAGGAATCATATTTCCGTTCAGATTGAAATGAGTTGTCACATGCGTATACAGACACAGCCTACTGTATCCTGTGAGTTCTCTTCAGTGTTGATACAACTTAAAAAAAAAAAATCCAATATTTACCTCTGTTGACTTCCATCACTGATCCTGTCTCAAAGAATGCATGCAATGCGGTTTAAGTAGGATAAGGAAGGACTTCCGGACCGCCCCTGTAATCATTACTAAAATTTTCAAAGCTATTTCCACTAAAGTGCTTTGAAGCCTCACTCCTGACACTCAAGTTAAATATGATGGAATTAATTTTGTAGATGGCCTCATCATAAAAAGCAAGATAACATCATCTCTATGAAGAGAATTCCAGTTAGTACGTTAATTTTAATTATATGGAAAAAAGATCTGTTTTACCCTGATAAGTTAGTGCTTGTCATTGCTTTAGATTTTCTTGGATGTTCTCCAGAGCAGGTAGAAGGTTAACTAATTTTAACATGTGAATAGAGAAGAGAATATTATTAATACCCTCCCAAACAAAACTATTTAACACTGCTTGGAAGAGAAAATTATAGGCTGCAAACAAATGATACTGTTCACACCTAGACTTTACATGGGTCTTTGAATACGAAATGGTAACCACTTTCTCTAGTATTCCCATAGCAACAAGAAAATAGTAACACAGATGCAAAGTGATATATCAATGACATTCCTGCTATCTTCTCCTGTGGATATACTTGCTTTTCCTCTCTGCGCCCATCCAGTATCTTCTCTCCTGTTCAGAGCCTCTGTAGCTCAGAGCTACTGCAGGACAATCACACACCTCTGTGTGCCTCTGGTTTCTGAAGCTGCTTCACCAGGACGTGGTACCCAACAAGCCGTTGGTTCTAGGCCTGAGAGGAGCTCGGTCCGTGCAGTGTATAAGTAGGTACAGGCTGAGAATGAGCCTCCCCTGCCGCCACGGGCAGGAGGCACTTTCTTTTCCTAGCAACAACTGTACTGAACTCCCCAGGTAACTGAGGAGAGTGGCAGATAGAATGGGAGATAGGAAAATGCTACTCCCATATGTTGTTTAAAACTGGCATTTGCCTTGAAGTGTTTCATGTTCACTAAGGAATGAATGAACATCTAGTAACTTGATCCTTATGGGTCCCTTCCAACTTGAGATATTCTATGATTCTGCTGTCTCACAGAGGCGTTCTTAGCTTTGTAATAGAGATGCATTGCCAAAACAGGTGCTGTTAGTATGCATGCAACTTTTTGTTTTCTTGTTTGTGTTTGCAGTTAATTCATGTTTGATACTATTTCAGTCTATGTTCTTGGCAATGTGGGGTATTTTCATACTAAAGACAATTGAAAGTATTCGTATTGACAATATTTATGGAAAGGTGCTAGCTGAAATGTGAAGCTTCACTTCTGAAATTCCAATATTTATAAAATTATTTTCCTCGAATGTAGACCACAAAGATATTTAAAAGTTCAGTATGAGATACAGATATTTTGACACGGAATCACTGGCACTGGTAAAAGCAGAATGTTTCAATTTCTGTTGTATTGTGATTTGTGACTGTATAAAAAGTGAAGTGTTTTGGCCACCTGATAAAATGAAATATTCTTGACACTATCAAAATTAGAGTCAGGGGAATTTCTATTCTAAAAGACTAAGAAAAGAATTTCATTTAGACAAATCAGAACATTAATTAAAAAAATTTGAAAATGCCATTGGAATCTGTGCATGCATAACCCATTTGGCTTTTTTATTCGGCTGGAACCCCTAACATCGATGATATCACTGACTCTTAAGTTCTGCAGAAGCATAATGCATTGTGTCAATTTTGCAAACTTCTGATAGTGTTGAATGTATCCTTGATCTTACCTTATGAAAGAAACTGAATGGTAGACCTTGATTTATCTTTCCTGTACCTTTTATCATATTGTATTCTTTATTTTTATGTCTACCTTTGCTTTTGCTTCTCTGATCTAAGAAGTCCCAACATCTACATTCTTTACTGATACGGAAGAATCAGCATGACGTTAATAATTTTTATTGCCCATCTTTGAAACTTTTATAATTCTGCTAGATCCTTTTGAATGTAGTGTGACCTAAATTGAATAGGGCACCTCATCCTTTTCTGTGTGCTCTCCTCCCCTTTGAAGTACATTTTGAACTTAGTATTTCTTCTTTAGGTTGCAAGAAAAAGATGCGTTCAACTGGGCAGAGACAGTATCTCTTTTGAATGGGCAGATTTATTTCTCCTTGCAAAGACTTTGGGCATGTCACTTGAAATCAAGTGGAAAACAGTGCCAGTAGCTTGCAAGTATTGTACCAAATGCGAAAGTACAAGTTCCTTTTGAATAATGTATTATTTATTATGCATTAAGCTATTAATAGAGTGAAGAATCTAAGATTGCCTAAGACAAAAGTCAGGAATTTGGTTGAAAGGGAAAATGCTGCTGTTAAGTACAACTTTTCAAATGCATTTTCTTTGACCCACATTTTTGAGGATTCTCTTGTTGTTTTCAAATGGATTTAAGTTATTTTGGGGAGTGAAGGAGGACTGTTCATTTCTCTTCTCTTTCATGTTTCTCTTTAGAGCGTAAATTTCCTTACTGGCCACAGCAATTGCATACAACTTATAGCTTCTTAATGAACAAAAGAATAGAATTCTCTGATTTCCTCTGTGTTTTTGTTTGCAACTAGTCATGGTTCACCACTGACACGGCTATTTCAAAATTTTTTTTTCAAAGCAAGAACGTCCACTCTTTGAGTTAAAAGATTGAGTCCCCTGCAGAATGAAAACCTTGTCAACTGAACAGTCAATGCCTTGCAAGATCGATCTTGCAAAATGTACCTAATTTTGCTGTGTTTTTAGTTACTTGCTTGCGCTTCATGTTGAAGCGTGTTCTGGGGAGATCCTCAGTTGACCTTTTTTGAATGCTGGTTGGCTGTACTATTTGTGGAGGTTTATCATATCATTGAAGTTAATAGAGAAAAGTGAAGAAGAGTAGATAATTAGAAAGAATTAGAAAGAACTAAAAAGGTTGAAGTAAAGTCTTACTAACACCAGCAATGGTGAGTCTGCCAGCCTGGAATGACTCCTTGTTCAGCAGGGAGGCTTTGTCAAAGTGTGACTGAGGAGGAGATGAGGATCCAGCCAAACTTACGAGACTGATCTCTGAGGAGTATCATAACACCCTGTGCTTACCCTGTGATTTATCTAGTCAAGTTTGAGAATGCTACAAAGCTGCTTTAATTTTCCTGTGTCATGACAGTGAGAAGAACAAATGATACAGTACTGAAAATACCTGTCCTCCCCATCTCATCCATTTTGTTCGGGTGCACTTGTTTTTAAATGGAAAAAAAGATAAAGATAGAATTACTCTTTTTTCATTAAGACCTTTTAAGTATAAAGAATTCATTGTGTATCTTTTGGTCTGCTTCTTTTTTAAATTTCCAGTAACTGGACCCAGAAGCATGACTGATGCAGTCAGTGCATAGTGTCCGACAGCACCATTGGACATGTTAACCGAGGAACTAGTCTGCACCATTGACTAACCTAATTCTGGGAGCTTTAACTGGTCTGAAAGGACAGGAATGGAACTGTGAAAACTGTCTTGACATTTGGTCATTTCTTTTTGATGCTAATGGGGTTAACATCCTCCACTGCCATCATGAATTAGACATTCTCATCAGTGGGCTTTTAGCCCACAGGGCTATTAAGTGGAATCATCAAATGCAAATGAAGCCCCAGTAAAGTCTCTTGAAGTTTTTCTCCTAGTAAAATAATGGCACAAATGTATAAATGAAAATGTATATCACTGGAAGGCAGCAAAACCAGGAACAGGATATAGTATGAGTGATAAAAATAGTAGTCATGGTAGGTAAACAGTCTGCTTTCTCTAATGGTATCAACCTAGCAAGAAACTTAATGTCCTTAGAATGCTGGAATATTTAGGTATGCAGTGTCATTACTATACAGAGTTCTCTGCTGTAGTCTCTACTAGACAAGACGACAGAATGAAGATTTTAAAAGACCAAGCAAACCAAGGCTGTAGAATCCCATGCTGTCTGGCAATTTGTAGCTTCTGAGTGGTTTCCCCAGAAGTCTTTACTGGTCTATGTCATGGAGAGCAGCTGAAGGAATTTGTACTGGCTTTGGAAGTTGGGCTTGTAGCACCTGCACTTCCTCCAGTCCAATGATTTCTGACTCAGACTTGATTAAAACACTAGCATGTGCACATAGAGAATTTAAGAATAGGTTAGGTTGGAAACGACCCTTAAAATCATTGAGTCTAACCTAACACACTGCCTAACACCTATAAACCTAACACTGCCAAGTGCACCACTAAAGCATGTCCCTAAATGCCACATCTGCTCATCTTTTAAATACCTCCAGGGATGGCGACTCATCCACTTCCCTGGGCAGCCTGTTCCAATGCTTAATAACCCTTTCAGTGAAGACATTTTTCCTGATACCCAATCTAAACATCCCCTGTGCATATATACACACACAGATTGTTCAGCTGTAGTATGTTAAACGAAGATCAAGAATTTGATGACGCAACCCTAGTCTGACAGACTTTGGCTAGTACTCTGGTCATCTTCTAGTTCCAGTCCTGTTTTATGTTTCTCGGTTGGTATCTTACATGCAATGGAAAAGCAAGGTAAAATAAAATACCAGCCTGTATTTGACCAAGAAGTTCAAATGTTTAACTCTGCTCTTGAGTGTTCCTTTCCAGGTACCTCTTACACTGATTAAATAATTCAGTCTGTCTTGCAAAGGAATGACTTGGTTTTCTTCTTGAGGAGAGGGCATATGTGTTTGTGAGAGACAGTTTATTAACATGTCATGTTGTAGAAACTAATCCTATTACCACCATCCCCTGTAGAAAACAAGCTCAGGCATGTGGTGCTCACATCACTGCAGGGCTTCTTCCAGCACAAAGGCAGCTTCCGTTCTCAGTGGCCTGTAGGTAATCTCTCTCCTGTACTTCTGCCCCTAGGGCACTTTTTGACATTTTGAGCTTAATGTTGCAATTTGGTAAATGCTAATTACCACAATAAAGATTGCTCTTGTATGCTGATTAGGATGTCTTTTTATCCCTAACCAAAGTAAGATTACATATCATTGTCAGAGTGGTTAAGCCCAGTGAACTTGACTGATCATTTCAATGTGTCACTTCGTGCTGTACAACATTTTAGTACGCTAAAGTTGATGTAGATGACTGTAGAAACATGATGAGTAGGGCTATATGAATCTTTCATAATGAAGCATGAAATAGGATGGAATTCTCCTGGACTCCAATCTTGCAGACACTGATTTAATGGAACTATATCCCCTAGTAAAAGAAAATTGAAGCCAGTAATGTGCACTGAAGCTGACTCTAAATTTGTTGTCAAAACTGTTTTTGAATTATTAAAAAAAGAAAAACAGTGGAGTGGACAATATATATGTGTGTGTATATAGTAAAAAATAATCATCTTTCCAAGAGAGGAACTTCCCCTTTGTTTTAGCTTTTAGAGGATTCTTTTGTGCTTCCCAGGGGTTATCACAGGAGGAGAAAAAAATAATAGCGATTGATAAGCGCCAAAACAAGTAGGTCCTGCAATCCTAACCTTCTAATCAATCAGTGGAAGATATGGGCAGATACCATCTGCCTGAAATGGTGGGATTGAAGGTGAAATCCTCTGTTTGTTCATCTCTCAGAGTTTGAATGAGATACGGAGGAAATATGAAGATCACTCAGAGGCTTTGGAAGTTCTAAAGAAACTTCAGAGCATAAAGCAGAGAGAGCAGACAAATTTAGGTGTGATCTGAGAAAGCCCTATAAAATAAGTGGTAGTATAGGGGAGGTGATAAGTACTGCTACTCAAGTTCTGAGGATCTGGGAGTAAGAGCAGACTGTGGGCTGCACGTCAGCAAAGCTAATTCTGGCTGAAGAGAAGCAGGGATTAATGGAGCAGTCTGAAAACTGTGGAGCACTCTACATTCTGGCGTCTCACGCACACTGCCAGTTAGCAGGTTCAAGAAAGATGCCTTTAAACTCAGAAGGTGGAGAGGGGTTACTTGGATAATCAGGGAAGCCTTACTATTGAGATGAGACAAAACAGTTATCTTTGCAGCAAAATGAAGCCTGTGAGATTTAATTGCCATTGATAATACTTCGGGGAGTTAACATCTGGGAGTGGAAGAAATACCTGTTTTGGGAAAAAAGGCAGGGTTGCTGTAAGAGGAACAGGCTGGCTGTAACTTGGTTATGCACAAACTAAAATAAAATTTCTAATTACTTAGGTGGGAGGTTCTGGAGGGGTTTTCTAACAGAAGCAGTGAAAGTAGAAAGCAACTAGTTGTAAGGCTGAGCTTAATCAGCTAATGAAAAAGATCGGCTGGTGTGTTTGTGGGGAGCAGGGGTGAAGGTCTGTTTTTAAGCAAGCAGTACCTGATGGTGTGTATGTTTTCCCCTTCCCCAGATCAAAAACGATCAAGCAAAAAATTGTGACTAGCAATAAAATTTGGCAACCAAAAATGAACAGTTGTTTCCTCAATGGTTACTTTTTAACAAAAAAACCCCGATTCTAGTAACAAGTCCAAGTTTCCTAACTTCTTGTTTTCAACCAAATTGAAGTGAAAATTTGATCACTAAAATTCACACAAAAAGAAACTTGGAAACACATTTTGTTTTAACCTGCCAAAAGAATGGTATGAAAATTACGTGGATGAAAACAACTGGTGAGAAGAAAACTGAGGTGTCCTTAATAGGATGAGTTTTCTTCAAATTTGTATAAATAGTTCAAAAATTCACACATAAAAAGACACATTTCAATTTAACTGTTAAGAAGTAATTTGTGGGAAGTATATTCCTCTGAAATGTCTCAATTTTTATCAAATCAGCATTTTTTTCAGTAGAAAAGTCTGAATGTCAAGTGAGTCAGCTTCTGAACCGTGTGCCAGACTGTATCATTAAGTCAAAAAATGGAAATAATAATTGAAAATGATCTGCAGCGTCTGTGAGTTATCGTATGCCAGAGTCATCCTTCTCGATTAGGAAAACATGAAAATAATTGGTGAGGTTAAGAGAAACATGACAGCTGAAGGTACTTGAGTTTATGGCAGATCTGAAGGGCTACCTCCTGCGTATCTTCTCAACCACAGATGGGGGGAACCAGTGGTGTTGCAGTTGGTATCAAAATCCTTATCCCGACACTCTCCTACCCCAGCAGCCCTGCCTGGCTCCCCCGTGTCCTGCCTCGTGGAGGAGCACTGAATTTCATCACAGTCTTCTCCGAGTCCCTGGGGGGAGGATGGGAGGTAGCAGCAGGAAGAAGGACCAGGGCGTATTTTCATTTCACTTTCCTTTCCATGTCCTCCATCTCCTGGCTGAAATACAACTTCTGATCTTTATACAGTAGATGAACAAATTTAAGGGAGGAAAATGTTCTATTAATTTTTTCCAGCTTGTATGTCAGTCCTGTTAGTAAATAGTGCTTGTCTTGTCAGGGGTTTTATTAATATCTATAAACTGCTCAGTCTGTATTTTAAAAAATGACAAAAAATCTTGTTATCTTGTTTTTGCTGACCTCCTCCTAAAGCTGATGTGACTGATGACATAATAGGTAGTAGGGAGAGAGGGTGTATTAATATTTAATAGGGATAGATAGGTTTATTACTGAAACATGTGAAATGCTCTCACAGCTGTCAGCTATAATTACTGCCTTTGTCTAAAAGGTACATACACATTTGTGTATTTATGGAATTAAGTTGAGAAAGTTAAGATGATTGAAGTTAAGCACTTAAATAGCCTGTGTTTGTCAGAATTAACTATTACGATTTAGAAAACAGAGCATGTTTCAGTGCATAAGGAGTTTAGTTTTTAACCCTTATTAATCCATCATGTGTCATCAGATGGATGATCTTCCTGCGGTTTTAAGGGTTGGTGCTGATACTGGGGATGAAACAAGTTTTATAGGAGAAACAGTAGAGCTGACTCCAGATCAGCAGAGTATTTCCATAGCAAAGCCCATGGTCAGATGAGCGTGTGTTGACCCTGGTCTGTGTCTCCATGGCTCTTCAGCTGGGGTTTTCATACCTCTCAGCATTGAGTCCTGCTTGTGCCTTGTTTTTAGGTTCTGGATGTCAAAGTCCAGTTGTGTGGGTGGTTTGACACAACTTGGAGGTAATGCTGCTGGATTACTTTATAGGTTCAGAGTATGTGGATGCCCAAGGCAGAAGGGAATTCATGAAATGTCTGAAATGGAAAAGGCCTAAACCAGATAATATTGCAATTCGCAATGGAAATAGATGTGTTTTTTTTTTTCTAGTGGCTGATAAAGTTGGTTTTATTTATTTTTATTTGATGTTCAAGGGACAGATTTTATCAGCCTAGAGGTTCTCTTCAACTATTTCCATTCCAACAGGCAAATACAAAAAGCAAAGCTTCCCAAGCTTTCTGTCACTTCTGCTTTCTGTCAACATATACACAATCCAAAATTGTATCCTATTATTAAATGAGTGAGAACAGTGTGCTGGAAGCATGGTTATCCTCACCCAGACAGCAGATCTTATGAAAAAGTATGTATTCACATATCAATGCTGTTTGTTTGTTTTTCTTGCCCTTGAAATCCCACTGCAGTGTTACAAAGTTAATTTATTTGCTTTTGCTTATGATACACACATCACAGGAAAGTATGGTAAGGCTAAAGAAACAGCTTTCTGATTTTTAAAGCGCAATTGTCATCACAATTAAAGAGGAAGTGATCAGTGACCTGCTACACCGCTTGGATGCACAGAAGTCTATGGGACCAGCTAGGTTACACCCAAGACTGCTAAAAGAGTTGGCAGACGTGCTCGCTAAGCCACTTTCCATTATTTACCTGAAGTCATGGATAACTGGAGAGGTCCCAATGGACTGGAGGGTAGCAAATGTAACACCCATCTACAAGAAAGGCAGAAAGGAGGATCCAGGAAACTTTCTCATGGAAAAACTGGCCGCTCATGGCCTGGATGAGCATATGATCTGCTGGATCAAGCACTGGATGAATGGACTGTCCCAAAGAGTGGTGGTCAATGGAGTTAAATCCAGCTGGCAACCGGTCACAAGTGGTGTTCCTCAGGGCTCAGTGTTGGGACCATTTCTGTTTAACATCTTTATTGATGATCTTGATAAGGACATAGAGTGTATCATCAGTGAATTCACAGGTGACACCAAGTTAAGTGGGAGTGTTGATCTGCATGAGGATAGGGAGGCTCTAGAGAGAGAGTTGGATAGATTGGATAGATGGGCCAATGTTAATGGTATGAGCTTCAAGAAGGCCAAGTGCCAAGGTTCTTCTGTACTTGGGCCACAAGAACCCCATGCAGCGCTACAGGCTTGGGGAAGTGTGGCTGAAAAGCTGCCTGGCAGAAAAGGACCTGGGGGTTCTAACTGAGAAGCGGCTGAATATGAGCCGGCAGTGTGCCCAGGTGGCCAAGAAAGCCAATGGCATCCTGGCTTGTATTAGAAATAGCATGGCCAGCGGAAGTAGGGAGGTGATTGTCCCCCTGTACTCAGCACTGGTGAGGCCACACCTGGAGTATTGTGTTCAGTTTTGGGCACCTCAATACAAGAGAGATACCGAGGTGCTGGAGCGGGTGCAGAGGAGGGCAACGAAACTGGTGAAGGACCTGGAGCATAAATCTTATGAAGAGCAACTGAGGGAGCTGGGACTGTTTAGTTTGAGGAAGAGGATGTTGAGGGGAGAGCTCATCACTCTCTACAACTACTTGAAAGGACATTGTAGAGAGGTTGGTGCTGGTCCCTTCTCACAGGTAATTAGCGACAGAATAAGAGGGAATGGCTTCAAGCTGCAACATGGTAAGTTTAGACTGGAGATTAGGAAACAATTCTTCACAGAAAGAGTGGTCAGGCACTGGAATAGGCTGCCCAGGGAGATGGTTGAGTCACCATCCTTGGATGTGCTTAAGAGTCATTTAGATGTGGTGTTGGGGGGTATGGTGTAGGGGAGAACTTTGTAGAGTAGGGTAGATGGTTGGACTCGATGATCCCAAGGGTCTTTTCCAACCTGAATGATTCTATGATTCTATGAATTAGGTCTTAAAATAGAATTTTAATTTTTTGGGGAAAAAATAGGAGTTGTATTTCAAGGGCTTAGAAGTTTCCTTATTTCTTATAAGTGATCAAAAGGACTTCTCAAATCAAATTAAGAGCTGGTACTGAGTCAGCTTTTCAGTGCCATCGACTTATGTTGTCCATTGCTTGGCTGCTGTATACACTAGGGGTGATGAGGACTATTGCTACTTCATCCTTTCTTCTGTTTTCTGCTTAAAGACAGGAAAGTTTTAATATACGTAGCTGACAGCATTTATTATAATGAGCACATCCCCTGGACTGTGCGAGTAAGGCAAGCTGTTGCAAGCTTTGCTCCAGTCAGCCTTGTGCAGCGCTCAGACATGCAGCTGGTGAGATGCTCTCACTCAAACAACTATTGCTGTAGATTTCCAAGGGATTTTTTTTTTTCTTTTTGACAAAAGGCCTTCAGAAGTGGGAATGACTTGGGCACCTGTTCCCAGGTTCCCACAGGTTTGCAGTCCCTGAGTTTCACATCTAAATGGGTTCCAGGAGAAAGCTCAGTGAAGTTTTACCTTTTTAAAATTCCCCGATCCCCTATTGTAGCCCTTGTCATTTGGAACGCAGCACAGACTTGCTACAATGCTCATACAATCTGAATTTCTCCTAGTTTTAGGCAATATTAATTTTCTCTGCCCATTGGTGGACTATATTTTAGTAACGTGAAAGAGCAGACCTGATGAATGTATCTGGATAAGGGACTGTTCTGGAAGGGTATGAACTTTGGAGGTAGTCAGCTTAAAAGTCAATTTATGCTGATATTTTGTATCCACAAAATATTTGTATATGTTGCCATATCTCTCTTGAGACATTGAAAATTCCCAAATATAGAGGAAAGTCTGTATCTTCATACTGGTCACATCTCGGGTTAATTGATGTATTCCAGAATAGCTGAAAGTACAATGTCTCTCCAGCTCCTGTTAAAGCATTAGAGGAGGAAAATCCCATCCCTCACGTACCCATCACCTTCCCGGGCTCCATGGTGGATTCACAGCCGGTGTTCTGGCCACAGGGATGGGCTGTGGGGCTGGGCAGAGCTTGGGGGCACCGGCTGCCAGCCCCACAGGCTGCGCTCTCGGCAACTTCCCCTCCTGCAGCTCGGAGTGTAGTATTTGCTTAATTGCTGCCTGCGTGCATTAATGTAGTAATTATGCAATTATGACACTTGTGTGATTGTATTGTCTGTATGGTATATGGAAACGATATAATGATTATAAAATCATTATACGATATAGCAGTGTGCTTGTACAATCGAGTGCCTTTCCTGTGCTATTGAGAGGTACCTGTACTCCATAAAAGCTCTGGCTCTCCCCAGAAGGTTGGTGAAGTTTGTTTTTGTCTGCTACTCTTTGCTGTGAAAAATTTAACCAATTTCCACAATTCAAGCTTTAATGGTTTCCTCTAACTACTGGCCATCTGTTGTGGTATGGAAGGATTTCCTGCAGGAATGCCTGCTTTAACGAATTTTTGCCATTGCTGTCATATCCACTCAGTGTTTTCCTCTCATCTTTCTGTTGTGATAAATGACTTCTGAATTGACAGCTGTCACAGACGTACTTAGGTAGCAATTGGGAAGATCCACTGGTGGACTAAAGCTGAATTTTTTGCATCTGAAGAAGTAGGAGCAGAAGAAAGGTTTTATTTGGTGTTTTAAAGTGAACGGTAGAATTTAGTCTAACTTCTGTAATTTATCAGCTTTAATATATAGTGAGTTTCCTTACTGTCAGAAGTCAGAATCATTTTAACGCACGATCCTAGCAGACATGGTCATGCCTATTTTTGCAGACACAGAATTTCATTTATTTCAATAGGGCATCACTTGTGCATAAAACTCAATCTTTCTACAGAAAAACAGTTTTCAAAATCTATTTTATATGAAAGTTGATAATTACTTTAGTATTTGCCTATTTCCTGAATTAAGATTTTTCTGGTGATTTTACTCAAAACAAGCTACTGAAGTTTGGAGCCTGGTAATTGTTTGGAGATTTCCAGAAGTGACTCCAGAAAGGGAGAAATACAGTTTGGGATGAAAGCTCATAAGACTTTAACAGTGGCAGCAGCCCTGTATCTAGAAGAGATTGTCTGGTGTGGGGACTGCCTTGTGTATTACATTTAAGAGGGGAAAGCAGATGGATGGGCATGGATCTACGGAAGGAAGATTTTTATTTCAGCCTCGCTGTAGTTTGAGACCTTAGCACCTTTGGGGTTTGGTGCTGGCAGGTGAGGGCATTGCTAGAGCAAGTTCTGGGAAAAAAGTGCCCATGGAGCCCCTGTGTAATGATTGTGCCCTGTGTGGGGCATGTCCAGCCAGTGTCACAGACTGCACGATGGAGGCCCTGACCTAGGGAGGGCTGTGTCCCGTGTTACGGTAGCGTTGCTCTCAGGACGGCGCTGGTATGGCTCTGTGGATCTAGCATCTGAGAGTGCTACCCATCGAGACACATCTAAGTGAACAGTTACTATACAGGAGAGAGACTTGGGCCTATAGCAGAGAGGTCTGTGAAAACCAGGGGGCTAGACTCAGCAGCAGGCAGAAAAGTGAACAGAACATTACGGGTTATTAGGAGAGAAACAGGGAACAAACTGAAGAAACATCATTGTCTCACCATATAGATCTATGCTGTTCCAGCACCTTGAATATGTCATGGGGTTTTGGTGCCTTTTTATCAGAAAGAATAGAATAAGGAAAACTTATGGAAGGGCCATAAAGTGGGGTTGGGGCAGGGATGGGCTGTCCGGGAGGAGCACAGACATTGCCCAGGTGGGCAGGGAGTGAATTAGAAAAGACAAAGCTTGGCTGTAGTTGAACTGGGGAAATAGATTTCTTCTTGCTGTTTTGTCCATACAGCTGTCAGGTCCTCCTCCCTCGTTCCCAGCTGCTGTGCTGTAAGGACATTTCTGACGGTGCACTGGCTCTTCATAGAAAACCAATTTGCCATCTCTTCTTCTGTTCTTTCCCTCCCTACACCAGCTTCTGCTCCACAGCTTCTTTCCTGCCTGAACCTCCCATTCATTCAGCAAAATGCACTTCCAAGATCTCCCTCTTTACCATATGCCATGATTTTGTTAGGCCTCTCTGGGGTACCTGACCACAGAGCAGTGCTCCTCACCAGCTCTGTGCTGCCCCGTGGGGTGCCAGGGCTCTGTGCAAACCCACCCAGGGAACACAAAAAACCAGCGTAGGGCCACACACCGCACGTCTGCCATCGTCTTGTCAGTGACAAGAGCAGATTTTTGTTTTCAGACAGCACAGGTGGGCTCAGATGTCTTCACCAGCCACCCTCAGGCAGAGTCCGACCACACTCTGGGGGACAAATCAGACCCCAAGTGGGCAATTTGGCATTTTGCAATGGTGTATTTTTGCAGATGGTCAAATATGCTTTGGAGAAGAAAATGCTTGTGGAGTGCCACATTTTGCCCAAGTTTTATAATTGAGTTATTATGGAAGTGTGTAAAAAATGGGGTTTATAATAGAAGTGCTGACACTAGAGCAGCATGAACACAGCTGTTATAATATAGTAAATTTGTAAGAAATTGTATAGCTAACAAAGTAGGTCAACAGCTTCAGAGGAAAAATTGTTTCAGATGGCAGGCCACTCTATCTTAGGAGATCTTGACGTTTTTTCAACATGAGAACAGAGATGTTTTCCCTTCTGTGCTTATTCCTGTCATCTTAGTTTTTAAAAATATTAATGCTGGAAGGTGGGGCTGACCTCCAAATGTGGGTAAATACAAATCCAGCGTGTATAGTGAAGTACAGACCAGACAACGTAAGGATGACTATACCACACCAGGTCACAGGTTGGACTTGCCCAATGTCTACTACCTGTAGTTGGGAAGTCCTGAGCTCCCTAGCTCCCTCAGATGGAGCTGTCACCCAGCTGCTGTGATTAGGAGAGCAGAACATTTCCTGATGTGGCAGCAGATGAATAAGAAAACTCCCCCCAATTTAAAATTTGGAGGAAATTATTCTGTTTCTCCCTCATCCTTGGAAGGATTGCTGTCAGTGGGCTACCCAACAGTAGATTTTCATTGGCTCATATCAATGATGTACCCCTTCAGGGTACACCTCAAGTCTCTACTTTCCACTTTGCTCTCACCTCCTGCCTGTTAAGCCCTGCAAACCCCTCCAGATTACAGCTGGGCACAGCTGCTTAGTCTGACTCACTGGGTTTGAATATGAACATTATCAGCCTGTAAACGATAGTGCCAAACTGTTCTAGGGGACAAGGTTAATCCAAATACTAAATACAGCAATCAGACTTCTGGAAACACTTCCTGTTTCCCTAAACAAATATTGTCGCACAAAGGTGGCACTTTTCAGTCTCTCCATCCATCTGCACTTCTGTTTAAATTTCAGTGCCTTAATCTTGGCTTCCTTGTCCTGACTTTTTTTTTTTCCCCCCTTTACTCTGCTCCTGGCAAAAAGGTTTTGAAGCTTGCTTCTCTCCCTCTTTCAACTTCCCTGTGTATCTCTGTTGCCAGCCAGTTTATTGCTTTGGGTATGTTGCTGCTGTTGGGAAGGTTCAGCAGTGATGCCCACCTGGCTCAGGACAATATATTTATAGATACAGTTGTTCTCTAGAACCTCCAGTTCTGAAAACATGTAACTAGCAGTGGCACTTTGACAGGTGTATTGCTTAATGGCATAGTTTCCATGAGAAAGGAATCTTGAGTGCTGAAGTAATAACAGGATTGGAACCAATGGTAACATTTTCAAGGAAATCTACCTTCCCTTCTCAAAAGTGATCTATTTACTGCCAAGGTAAAATTGAGCTGTTTGTTGATGAGTCAAAGGTCAATGTTGAAATCATTCATGGCAGTGGTACTTAATTGCTCTATGGAGCCCAGGATCTTATTTTCAGTACAAGTAACTAACCTGCCCTAAGTTTTGCTCTGGAGCTTTCAAACAGCTTCACAGGTTAATCCTAATGGTTTGGAGCTTTTTAAGCAGCTTCCTGTCTCATTCTAAAATTTGCTTTTTATATGCATTTAAAAACGTCTACTGTTTTCTGACAGAGGAAACAACCACGTTTGCTCTCTTTTCTATACTGTTGGCTTGAGTAAGTCTCATGTCATTTGTGAACAATTTCCTCTCATAACAAATTTGTCTCCATTTTTAAAAACTTCATACTGCAGGATTTCCATCCTATATTTCTTGTGTTGCCTGTCCCTTGACTGCTTTCCTTTCTGCATAGTTATTTTTTGGACAAACTGTAAGCACTGTAATTTTGTTATGAGCTACCAAAACTCTATTCTACGTTGATAATATTCCTGCTATTTCTTGGATGACACCACAATCTATCTGGGAGCTGAATATTTCTATGAAATATATCTGTTCTTTGCAGAAGCTAATGCCAATATTTTTTTTTATTTAGTAATAAACATGTATATTTTGCACAGAAATGGACCCAGACGTGACCTGCAGTGCCAGTCTCGAAATCTGAATTCTACCATGTTTGAGTCATTTATTTTCATGCTGACTTGCAGTTAGATGTTCATGCTATTTTTTCCCTGGGCTATATAATCCTTATCTAGGCAGCTGACACTGCAATCTGAGCTGCAGTGGTACTTAGCAAGGAGCGGAAAAATGATCAGAATGATATGTTTTAACATTTCAGAGTCACGGGATGTTCAGCTTATGCTTCATGACTGCTGAGTAACCTTATTGATAATAAGGATGTTCCTGAAATACTGACCCTCTTTTTAATAATACACCAAAACCTTGCTATTATGTGCTACTGCATTTTACCAGTAGAGAATTGGAAAAATTATTTACTCCTTGGTCTAGTAAATAGGTACTATCTATTGTTCAGAGAAAATAAAATACCAAGAATTGAACCTCTTCCTTGCAATGAAATTAATGTTGCGTTATCAGCTGTGTTTCAACTTAATGTTGTTTGCTTTGATTTCACATTTCCAAAGATGTTTGTTCACAGAGGATTTAATTTTATCTATATGATGTACAACAGGTAATGAAAGACCAATTTTCAACAAATACAGTAGGTGTATTCATTCTTCAACATGAAGAAGTGTTTTGGCCACATATACATTTTGAAGGCAGGCAAACAGTGGCTAATAAGGAGCTTGCTACAAGTCTTATCAAAGTTGCAGGTGATTCAGCAAACTGGGACTGTTCTTACTCAGACCATCTGGGTTAGGGGCTATGAGCAAAATGAAATAGTTGCTTTTGAACTAAACACTCATTTGCAGTGTGCAGATGTACCCTTTCACGTGTGAAAGCCTTGAGCTCAGCCTGAATCATCCATCACTTTGTGTTGCCCAGCTGGAAAGCAGCTTTGCAGAAAAGGATCTGGAGGTCCTGGCAGACCAGGTTGACCATGAGCCAGCAAATGTGCCCTTGCCATGAAGAAGGCCAATGGTATCCTGGGCTGCATTAGGAGAAGCATTGCAGGTTGAGGGAGGTGATCCTTTTCCCCTGTTCAGCGCTGGTCAGGCCACACCTGGAGTACTATGCCCAGTTCTGGGCTCCTCAGTGCAAGAGAGACATGGACATACCGGAGAGAGTCCAACAAAGGACCATAAAGATGTTAAAGGGACTGGAACATCTCACATGAGGAAAGGCTGAGGGAGCTGGCACTGTTTAGCCCAGGGAAGAGGAGGCTCAGGGAGATCTTATCAATGTATATAAATACCTGAAGGGAGGGTGCAAAGAGGTTGGAGCCAGACGCTTTGCAGTGGTGCCCAGTGACAGGACCAGAGGCAGTGGGCACAAACTGAAACACAGCATGTTCCCTCTGAACGTCAGGAAACACTTTTTTAGTGTGAGAGTGACAGAGGACTGTCACAGGCTGTCCAAAGAGGTTGTGAGGTCTCCATCCTTGGAGATATTCAAAAGCCATCTGGACATGGTCCTGGGCAACCTACTGTAGGTGGCCCTGCTTGAGCAGGGGGGTTGGACCACATGACCTCCAGAGTTTCCTTCCAATCTCAGCCTTTCTATGATTCTGTGTCCCATGTGGGCCTTCACCCTCATGACCTGAACACAGCCCTTGGCCAATGTGAACATGTGTGTAGGCGTGGGGACCGTGTCCTCCGATTGCTTTTATTTGCTCTGAATTTTGCCATTGTTTTGTTTTTACATTTTGTAAGTGCTCTTTTGCAGTGGTGTCAGTTCTTTTGGCTGAAGTTCCTCAGTTACACAGAGTTGTCAGTTTTTGGCCTTCCAGACATGTTGGAAATTGCAAGTCATAGGTTCCCCTACTGGTAGCTCCAGGGCTTTAAAACTCAGATTAGTTCCAGGAGTTAGAACATACCAGTCACAGCAGAAGGATAAAGGAAGGGTAAAGAAAGTGTCAAAATGTTTTTTCAGCTGTGAGCCTGGGAACTGGAAAGCTGAGGTGCATGTATGGAGACCATAAAGACCAGGTAGCAACTTGCTCACTACTGTAGAAGGGACAGAACTAAAGAGTAGCTGAGAGAGGCTCAAAAATAATTTTGAAATTGTGGGTATTGCTGAAAAAGTTTAGGAAAGTGGTAAAGCCTGGTTGCTTGAAAAACTGTAGGTGTCAAGTTAGAACCTGCTTTTTTTGCTGTGGCTGGAGTGTGTTAATGCTGCCCTGGGCAATGGGCACTCTGCTCATCTTCTAAATCACAGCTATTGTACTGAATTGAAGTGCTGAATTTGAGTAGTACTTAATCAGTAATAATCACAATCAAGATTGAATTTTAATGCGGCTTAAGATAATTAGTCATTTATCAAATGGATTTGGTTGGGGGGCATGTGAAAAGCCTGACAGCCGAAGCTGTATTCTTGTAAGTTTCATTCCAGAGTGTTTGCTGAATTATTTTAATGAGTAGCTTTTGGCCTGTAGCTCGTTTGTAAATGGGTTTTGTGCAAGCCTGCGATGGAGCATGTGTAGGTTGTGAAGGGTTTGTGTTGTCAGGGGCTGATACGTTACAGTCGGAGCTGGTGTTAGATAGGTGCTCTGGACTGATGATGTTCTGCAAAACTACTCACGCTTTGTTTCAGAGGAGTCGTGTCCATGTGATTTGCAGCCCTGGGGTGCTGAGAGGAGACACAGCAAGACATTTTGACCCATCAAGCATTTTGAATAATCACTTGGATCTGCTGGTTGCTGCTAAAATGAAATTTTACAAATAAATTTTTGTGGGACAGATGAAGTTGTGAAAATAATTACATGAAATCTAATGAGAGAGCGCTACAAAGGACACAGGTGGGAGTTGGAAGAGTGTTCAAATAAGTTTGAACAGATGCCCAAAGGTCACCCATGTTACTTAGCAATAAAAATACTGGGAGTTAAAGAAAAAGGGTAGTGTATCTGAACAAGGATATGCAAAAAGTAACCAAGGACAAAAAAATGCTTATTTTTAAGGTATAAACATTGTGATTATTGCATATTGAAAGCAGCAATGTGAGATAACTGTATGCAAAAGGGTGGACAGTAAAGTGTTGGTATATTATTGGTGTGGAGTTTCTAGTGTCCACTGGGGAATGGATCTATTTTCTGGGTGAGATGTTACATGCAGTGCTCTCAGTGCTCTTTCCAAGAAAAAGTTATGCTTTAGTTATATCCTTTTCGAAAGAAAAGGAATGCCTTCTAACAGGCAAAAAGTGATATATCAGCATCTCAGAGATGCTGGTGATCTCCCTTCTAGTCAGCTGCAACTGATTTTTTGGGGGTTTTCTATACTGGCTAGAAATACAGCTGAAAACCTGAAGTGGATATTTACTGCAAACATGAGCCTGTACAATCCTGCTGGGTCAGGGAGAGGGTAGATAGTTCTGTGGAGAAACAGGAGCAGGATGTCTCTGCATGGCTCAGAAAACCCATATTATTCTTGAATCAAGTACTCAGAAACAATGATTCCATAAGGCAGGTAGAAGCAATAGCAAGGTCAAGGGAAAATGGGAATCAAGGGGGTGAAATTTGCTAACATGGTTTGAAAAGACATTTTTTTTCCATTATGGGGAAAAAAGTTTTTAAGATCTTTAACTTCATTTGTACCCTGCATAAGATTAAAAGCCAGTATGAACTTTCTTTGCTAAATAAAATATATTTTTTTCTCTATTGGAATGTTTGGTTTGAGTAAACTTCCAGTGGACTGTTCAGATTTTTATTTCTCTCATTTTTCTTTATTTCATTTATAAGTTTAGTGGATTGCATAATGTCTACTTTGAAAGAAAAATTGAAACCTACTGCTAGATAAATACAGAGAAGTGGGGCATTATTTGCATTTTCCAGATATTTTCCATTTTTTTCTAAATAAAAATGTGAAAGTGGATGCGATGCTGCAAAAATCAGAATTTGTGCTCTTGTTCATCTGATGGAAAATGTTACAGTGGAGTGATTTTTGACCTGTTCTGAAGGAGGGGTGTGGAGACAGGCACAGAGATGGTGTGGAGCGTTCATGTTTCTGAGGCATCTTTCAGAAACGGTTCCAGAGAAGGCTGGAGCCTTTCCCAGGGAGCCAACTCCTCAGCTGTTCAGCTAGAAAAAACACTGGACTCTTTGAATTGTGTATTCACACGGTGCTTCAAAGAACCATAGAGGAAACGGCTGAGAGTTTCTGGGACATTTTTTCATTTTATTTTATTTTAAATCATGCTCAGTGTAATTCAGTTTGTCTTGCTCTGTCTTTAGAGACACATAGGCTAAAGGTGGTGATGTGGGGTAAGGCAGGGGGAGATTAAATCATCTTTCACTTAAAAGTAGAGATATCAAATGCACAGATGTTTTTAAATCACATTTCAGCATGTTATCTAATTTTTATGGTTAATCATTACTGTAACTAACTCGATGGAAAGGAAAGAGAAAATTGGTATGGCTTCTAAAATCAATGAGCCATTAAATAGGTGACAATAATCTTGATATCAACTTAGAATATTTAATTGGTACGCAAAATACCTCCAGAGAGCATTACCATTTCAGGCTGTTCTCTAAATACCAAGTGTTTATGCCTTGCCCGTGAAGTTCAAGGCAAGCCAGGTCTCTGATGGGTCACTGCAGCCTTTCCCCAGCCCTACACGGATTTTGTTTCTTCTCTCCTGTGTTTTGCATGTGTCTCTGTTTGCTTTCATGGTTTTCTGTCTTCAGTTCTGCGTGAGCAGATGGGGCCGCAGAGGTGGCAGTGACGCTCTGCCAATTTATACCCATTGAGGTCTCAGCCCTTTCATTTTGCCGAGCAGGATTGATTATTTCATACACTGCATTTTTGAGTATGACTTCCATTCTCGTTGTACATAATGCAGATGTGGCTTAGCCCCAGCCAGCAACTAGGACCTTTTGATGGTACAGAAAAAACATCTGGAGAAAGAAAAATATGACAAAGTATTGGGATGGCACATAGAGGCAGAGAAGTGTGGCACGGCTTGGCCAGAGTCGGTTGGATTGAGGGTGAGGAATCTCACGGTACTTGAATCACTGTTACCTGGTGGTCTGGCCAAGTAGGATTTTGCATTATGTTTTAGAGAAAATGCTGTCCAAGATTGTTTTCTGTTCTTAGCTTTTGTATTGTTGTTCTTATTTTACTTCCGGTTTACAAATTAGTTTTATACTGATAGTAATTGTGTTTTTCATATTGGTGCCAAATCTTCTAGGAACGAGACAAGACAACGTAAACAGGACTAACAACTAAAATCACACCCAGTTGAGATTGATCCTTCCCCCCCCACCAGAAAATAAGAATTTAAACTTCTCAAAAATGTTTACATGAAGATAGACAAAAATACTTTATGGAAAAACCAAATCACATAAACGAAACATTATATTTCATTCTCCTATGATGCTAAATTTTCAAAGCCTTTCCCCTGTGCCCTGAAAGCATTTTCTCATGTGTTTGTTGTGCTCTGTTGTTGAAAATCCACCCTGGGAACATGCAGCATGCTTTTATTAAGTTGCCAAATGATTTTAGCAATCTTATTTTCCACATCTGGTTTTTAAACCTCTTTGAAAAGCAGCCAGGACTGTGAAAAGAAGTCAGGAATTGCAAATGTATGTGTCTCTGAAAGTTACCTCACATTTTTAAACCTGGCACTGCTGCTCTGGCGCAGTGCAAGCAATGACTCCACTGAGTTCTTCTGGCAGTGGCCCGGCGCTGGTGGGTGACTGTACACAGCTGTAGGGTCTGCCCTGTGCGACCAGACAGGGCACAGGTAGGACAATTCACTGTAAAGGGCATCTCTGGTTAAAGGCCCGTGTGCTGGAGTAGCCTTATAGACTTGCTGCTTTTAGCATCTCTTGTTCCTTCTGTTCTCCCCTGGTCTTCTCAGAGAAGCTTTTTAGCTGCTTTTTCTTCTCGTGCTTGGTTTACAAATGTTAAATGTTTAAAGTAAAGTACCAGCTCAACAATATTTTTCAGTATGAATCCTTCATGTCCAACAAACTCATTTTCTTGCCATGTTGTGAGAAGGTAAGATGATGGGCAGTCAGCCTCTGTAGGAAACATATATGGTCACAAGTCTCCTCTGCCACCACGGAGGAGCAAAGAAACAACACTCAGGACCTGAAAAAACCCAAACCTGAGCTGAAGTGGCATACTGACCACCTCCTCCTGCCTGCCCAGGGCCCCGTTCAGAGCTCTGACAAGTGCAAGCCTTCCTCCCTGCGAAGCTGAGTGTTGTGCCTTTTTGTATCTTAGGACAAAGAAATTGCTTCTCCACTCTGTGGTGTAACATAAAGCTGTGCTGTGGCTGGTAGATGATTCATTAAGCTGCAACCATAAGAACCAAAACTCTTAAGGTCTGAAAGAAGCTTTGACCTATTTATTACTGTACAGAAGTTACTAGTACTGTACAATTAGTAGTAGTGTGTACATTAGCAATTAAGAAGTCAGGGAAGTGTAGATACGAACAATAGACCATCTGCTTGACAGAAAAAACTATTAAGATCCGTATGAATTTAGATACTTCTTTACTACTTAAACCGCTCTAATGACTAATGTTCTCGTGGTAGAATTGCCTCGTTAGCTAATGAAAATTCTTTGGGAAACCCCCAGGAAGAACACTTGTGAAGTACTAGGAAAAATTAAATATTGATTATTTTTAATGCATCAAATTAAACTTAATCATACTCTAGGAAATACATAATGTTTCCCAGAAATAATTGAAATCCCACTGCTGTTTTTTGTACAAGGTGATTTCATACTGAAATGAGTTGCAATACAATGGAAGCTACCGCTAACTTATAATTTGTGAAATTCAAAAAGTGTTAGCATATCATTTAGATAATGAAACCTTTATACCCATCTAGATTTGTAAGTACCAACTTGAGCGAAGGAAATGCTATTTGAGTACTATTATATTAAATTATATACATTTGCTGGGGGGTTAGATGGCTGTATGTTTAATTTACAAGCTTTTCATTCCAAGCTTTTCATTTATTCTTAGCAATTTAGGAAGCCATAGTTTTAAAAACTACTGATAGTAGTGTTAAAATCAAGTGCATATTCAAAAGGCTGACCAAAGTCTAAATGATCAAAGTAGTCAATAAATATGAATCATTTCCTAGACACTTTTAATAACTATTTTTTCTGAATGCTTTAATTGCATGTTCTTCTTACGAACCACCATCACTTTCCCCTCTTCCCCATTTAAAATGGAATAGTTTGATTTGAGCCGAATCTCTCGTCGCAAGTGAAGGGAAGCACTCGGCAGTTTCTGGCTGTGGCAGTGCTGGTGAGAGGTTTGCCAGCCTGGCCCTCGACACGTCGTCTTTCATGAAAGCTGAACTTTGGGTATCATTCAGCTCCACCATCTGTTGAGGGCTTTTTTGCTTGTGGGTCACCACAGAGCAGCTTCAAGGTTTGACTTACCCATCCTGTGCCAGGACGGGTCTGGAGGTGCTGCCCAGATGTTGTGCCCAGAGGGGGCACATCTGGCTCCAGGGCTGAGAGGCCACTGAGGAGCCAGGGTAAGGGGGTAAGTGTCTCTGGTGCTGCCATCTCCCCCGTCCCAGCAACCAGCCATGTCCCCATCCTGCCACAGGGCCTGAGGTGTGGGCTCTTGCACCCTTAGTAAATACAGGATTGCCAGGGACAGTTGACTCCACTTGGATCAGTTGTTTTCAGCACAATGGGGTAGTCTTACAGGCAGCTTTGGAAAGGATCTGTGAAAGGCTATACATTTCCATATATTGTGTGTGCAAGCCTATGCTTGGAAGGTATTAGGAGCTCAGAACCTAAAAAAAATTAAAATTGAAAAACACTTCTGTATTTAAAAGCCTTGATGGTATTTACACTGAGCCAGAAGTGTCTGGTTGCTACTTCCATTGAGGAGTATCCCATAGTGTACATAAGGCAGGCTGCAAAGGGTTCATTCCTGGTGTTGGTACGTGCAAGGGAAAGAGCTGGAGCTGGATTTGCAGGAGAGGTGGTCCGAAAAACCCTCTTTCTGCTGGTCAGCTGGCAGTCGAGCACACCCTGTGCCAAATCACTGGCACTAAATATAAAGCACCTTTTTTATAGTGTCGTTTCTGAGAAACACTGTCTGCAGCAGCTGAGAACGTGGCCCAGTAGATCTGCTTTTTTGGATCCTGAGGGTTTCCTCCCCTCGTCAGAGAAATCTCTCCCCAGTGAGAGTTTTAAAAGACTGCTGAGCTGTTCCCATCTGCTTTGTGGCATTTATTAAAATGCACTTTGGGGTTGTTTGGTTTTTCCAAGCATTAGCTCTAAAGTTTTCTAGGTTCTGGCTTTTTTTTTTAACCTCCTTTCAGTAGGCTTGTGTGCCCTGCTACCTGCAGAATGAGGCACTTAAACGTACTTGTGCGTTTGCTTTTTGCTGCTGGAGGGTCTGCAGTTATTCCCAGGGGAGAATGGGCTGGTGAAGCACAGATCTAAGGAAGGGCAGTCTGGGTGCATAAAAGGGACTGAGAGCTCGCAGGAGAGGTATCCCAAGAGCTCACAACTGCATCTCTGTGTCACAGCTGTTTAAAACCAATTTACCCGAGCTCTTCAGCTCTCGAGCTCTCAGTCTAGCCCCATTAAGCTGGAGAGAAAGGCCAAACAGAGCCTGCAGGACACTGGAGGGGCAGGGCTGTGGTGTGGAAGCTGCCCTGGTCCCACTCGGCTTGGGCAGCTCTCCCTGGACCAAGCCAACAGCATGGACAGGGCAGACTTGTCTGACCCGGCACTAGTTCTATAGGCTGCAGGCTCAGCCTTATGTCTTAAAATGGGAAAAAAAAAAAAGAAAGAAGTTACTTTTAAAAGCTAGTCAAGAGGACCTGCTTTAAAGCCAGAAAGATCTGCTTTGGACTATTGCCCCCTTGTTTTGCAGTGGAGACGTCTCGGAGGCCTAAGGCAGGTCCCAACAGGTTCCCTGCGTAGCAGCTCCACGACATGAGATATTTTGCTAGTCCTTGTTATGAAATCTCAGGCAAATTGTTAGTTTTTCTTATCTCGGTTTTCCCTTTTATAACTTGTTGAGTGTTTTCTGTAACCGTTGGATGCTTAAATATCCTGGTGATAGATGCCTGAGGAAAAGAAAGCAAAAGGAAGGGTACAGAAGTTACAGTCTGCAGTACCGTTTGTGAAGCGCTGGCAGATTCTCGCACGCGGGTGCAAAACATTAGCAGCAGATTTTGTTTAATTGTAAGCAAGCTGTTTATCGCTAAGTGTATTTTTATGGAGTTGCTGCATTGGTTGTTGAAAATAGTTTCTGAAAGCGGGGCTGAGGTTTATAGAGTGGCAGAAAACTTTCAACCTAAGGAAGATTGAGCAGTGCTCCATCGCCCGACTCCTTTGGTTTTTGAAGTGACCGGCCAGTATTCAGGGTCCTGGTGTCAGTGCAGGCTGGTTCTAGGAAACGTTAAATGTTTTTGAAATTCCTGCCCTAATTTGATGGGGTTTGTGCATGTTTAATGTCATTGCATGTGGGTAGTGTTAGTGTGTGTGCCAGCAGAGCTAAGAGTTCAAGATTGCCCCCAAATCAAGACACTTGGAAGAATTAATGCAATAAATTTTCTCTCTGTTTTAGTACCAGAACTGGATGCCATACCTATACCTGCCCATATTTTGGAGCTGTCTTTGTTTTCCAAGGCCAGTAAAAATGCAGCTTGCAGGTGTCGGGACACTTCAGAAGCTGCTTGAGCAGGAAATGGACTAGAAAAAGATAAAGAGCTATGGGTACCATACCTTTCCATAATCCTCATAAATTGTCAATTAGAGCACAGTTATTTGTGTCATTATCATCAGTGTGCTCTCAGCATTTTTTAAAATCATCCTCCATTCTAAGGAGGGATTTCCTTCTTTATAACTGCTGAAATCGTTTTGAAACTTAGCACACAAAACCCACAGCACTTAGTTTGAGACCATTTATTTTTATTTTATTTGGGGGACCATAAGGTGGTCAAAAGATTGGATCGTTAAAGCAAACAGAGTGCAGAGATATTTCAGGAAAGGATTTCCCGTTCCTGTAATTTCATGCTTCCAAGGGAAAAGGAGTGATTTGCAGGGATTTTACACTTGCCTTTTCATAGTCAAACTTAATACATTGCACCATTATACTCAAAGTTAATGCATTGCACTATTCCACAATGGGTCATCAGTGCTCAGTGTCTCATGGAGAGGGGAAATGTTGGGAAACAAATGTGGAGAGACAAAGTAATTTGTCCAAAGACGCACAATGGGTTTGAGAGCCCTCCTGATCTATAACCCAGGCATGAACCCACGTGTTGGGTTTTATCTGACAGAGCTGCGTAGACTCACCTGTGAGCCCTGGGCTTGGTCCATTGCATCTTCCTTGTCTTGTTCCTCCACAGCTGCCAGTGACCCATGCTTGAAGCCAAAATCTGGCTGCTGACTCTTGCTAGGGCAGTAGAAGAGGGAGCTGAGGACTGGTAACTGTGGATGGGAAGAGAGAGCGTGGAGATGCCTCATGAGCCGACCCACGTGTAGCTCGTGCACTCACAGCTGTGGGGCTGGAACATCCGCTGCTCTGCAGAGGTCTTTGGAAAGACTTATGATCCTGATTTCTCTGCTCATTTTTGTTTCGGGGTTTTTTGGGGGAGTATGTGTGTGTGAGAGAGAATGAATTAAGGAATAGAACTGGCTCCGAAATGACACTCCTGCAGAGCACCACTGAGTACTTCTAGCTTGTCTGGACAGGGCACCATTGATAACTACTTTCAAAGAACAATATTTCACTTGCTTTTGAACCACCTCTATAGTTGGTCATAAAAAGTTTTTGACCTTGTGTCAAAAATCCACCTACCAAGCTTCCAGCGCTCTCAGAGCAACGGGCTCTAACAATGGAAGAGGAGGAACTTTAAAAAGGTCTTGAAACGTTTTTATGAAATGCATTATGGTGGATCATTTGAAGCTGTTAGAACTGATCTTTAATAGTTACACCCTTTGAAAGCTCCTGAAATCCATTCATGTTTACAAGATGAAACATGATTTTCAAGTGTCTTCTTTCTTCTTCATTTTTGTTACTGCATTATGGGCCATGGTTCCTGCGGGGAGAAGAGCATTGCTGAGGTCAATAACATGTCTTAAATGTGAACTGTCAGGATAATGATCTGTGCTGAAATTCACCTTGACACAGAGGGAGTGTGCAAAGCCCTCGCTTGCCACTTATGCCTGTGTTAGGATAATACAGTGCTAATACCGTAACCTTCATTAGGGTGATACAATGCAACTACCCTAATCTTCTTTAGGGTAATACGGTGCTGGGGAGGGATCACTCCGCTAGGTAAGAGCTGGGTAGGGGACTTTGGGCTTTTGGATAAACTGCAAGATGGTGTTACTAAGAGAAATGATGGAGATCTCTGCAAATGGGATGTCTTAGAGCCGTAACGCAGCTTTGCACTGGGTTTGCCAGGAGAATAAAGGAAGAAATTTGTCTAAGTTCAGTTACTAAAACTTTGTGGAAAAAAGAGGTCATCCTTACCTATATAAAGTTATAAGTATTTTTCCAATATTAACTGAAGATTGCTCATTTAGCTTGGTGGTACAAACAGGCCAGTGTGAAGTAGGTTCCCTAAACTGTAGGAAAATTACTGCCAGTAAAATATACGCTATTTTAAAAATTCATCACAACTTTCATATGATATTTACAAACTCCTTCAATAATCTTAAACTTTTGACTTCAGCTATTTGACAGACTCAGTTCAGCACATTTTTAAGCAGGTATTTTGCATGTTTGTCTTGCTATCATCGTTTGCAAATGAATAGTGGGAATCTGTTTCAGTGGTTCATGGAATTTGTCGTACCATTAGATAGCACCGACAGCTTGTAAGAAGGTGGAGTGTGGAACCCATATTGCAAGAGGAAAGCTAATTAGGTTTAATTAAAGGTAGGCACAAATCATGGACTTCAGGTCACAATCTAACAACCTCCCCAGGGCTTATATGGCTTTTTCATTAAAATGAAGTTCCAGTAAGGCAAAACTGATTCTGCCAAGAAATCTGGTAGTCTTATCTGTAGTTCCTCAGGCAAAATTTTCATTAGCTTCACTGTCATGAGCATGCAGTCTGTAGTTCATACACTAAAAAACAGTAAATACTATTTGCTCTTAATTATTGTCTTAGATCTGGTAACTTTGACACTAGGCATAACTGACTTGAGGAGGTGACTAGAAAGCAAGTATTTATTATTCCCCGTATTACAAAAACTAAAGGCACTTGATGAGGACCGAGACAATAGATTTAAAATAAATGAAAGCAGTATGTTTTAGATGAGACATGAAATTAAATGGTGTAACTCATTGCCACTGTGTGTTATGAAGACCAAATGTATTGAGAGGTTAAAAATTCATTGGCTAAGTTAATGGTAGATAGGTCTGTCAAAATCTATTAAACATGGCACTCTGAATCCAGCTTCCACTTTGGGGAGTCCCAGGCTATTTATTTCTGAAATCAAGCAGTCTGCATCAATCTTTATCCACCTGTGCCTGGTCACTGCCATAGTAAACTCCTGATCAAGGGGGACCTGCAAGTCGCCAGCACGTTCCTCCTGCGGGTTGGCTGAGTACTACAAAGCTCAATTCATGGGTACAGAAGGTTATCATATAACTTCAGCTCTCAGGTCATATCTTCACCAGACCTCCTACCGGAGCTGGCTGTGAGCAGCCGGCTGGACACCAGCAGGGGTTTTGCTCACAGGGCCAGCAGTGTGAACACAGCTCCTCACTTTGAGGGGATGATGTGGAGGAAGTGTTTCATTTTGAATTGATGCTGTGAAATGGTATGTTTGGCTTCAGCTGAGACAGAAGGCATTCTTTAATTTCCTCATGTCCTTACTAATGTTTTTCAAAGGTTTTCACTTACGGAAAATGTTGACATTCTGGCAAAAATTATTTTTGAACAGTGTATCACTCAAAATGTGTATTCTGGAATAATTAACTTATATAGGTATAGGAACTTAACTATCTGTACAAACCCAAATAATCTGATCATTTATTGGTGAAGAATAATTTGACAAGCTGTCACAAGGATTTCAGCTTTTTTAGATGTCTTCTATTTTGGTTGCTTCTGTCAAGAGGATTTTTTTTTAAACATGAGAAAAATTCAGTTCAATGGGACAGATTTCCTTCCAGAAGATAATTTTGAATGTTTAGTTAGATGTAGTGGTTTTCCTCCAGCTGTCACTGCTTTCTTGTTCCTACACTCTTGAGAAAACTTTTTAAAAATAATTAAGCGTGAGTGCATCTGTATCAGCCTTTCCTAGCAAGAGCTTTTGTTCATTTAAATCTGGCAGCTCCTCATGTTTGTAGCACAGGCTCTGCATTGTTGTGCCCTACGGGTCACGGAATGGAGGATTATTTTTCAGTCCTCACCCTTGGAGCACGTCTTGGAGAAGCAAAGAGGAGGGCTGATAATTAGAGATAGACCATGAAGTCTTCAGTGCCACATATGGGATTGTCAGATGAATAGTGCAGACTATCTCCTCGGCTGTTTTGGTGATGTAAGGATCCTGACCTGGTGTCTAACAGCAAGACCACAGGGAGGTCGCCCATGGCCCTGATGAAGATCGTGGATTTAGGTTGATAATTCACACATGGAGAGTCTGATCCTCAGGGTAGCTACTAGCTATTGAGGTGTGATAACTCGTAACAAAATACCTCTGATGGAGGTATCCATGGGCACAGAGCTGTAAGGCAAGAGGGAGAAGATCTATAGTGGTGAAGCCAGGTACTTAGCATTGAGGTGATGTCCTCAGTGTTTCCTGACTTGGAAAACAGAAATCAGAGGGCAAACAATATAGAAATTTCAGCAGCAGTATTGTTAGTTGAGAAGAAGCATTTATTTTAAACTCTCAGGAACCATTTTATCCCTTCCCGCTCTGTGGTGGGACTTCACTACCATTCCTCCCAGAGCTCCAGGGTCCCCTGGGGAGCATGTTGGTGGTGGCACATCTGCTCTGTCCCCATCCTTGAGCAGCCCCCAGCAGAGAGGTGGTCAGCACCAGTGTGAGATGTCACTGTCATTGCTGACCCCTGAGCTGCACTGCAACTCTGCCAGCCTTAGGCTTTCCTGGGTCCATCCATGTGGCTGGGTGGAGGTGTTGGACCCCGCTGCTGGGGGATGGTGATGCACCTGGGGGTCTGCCCACCTCCCGGCTGGTCCCTACACGCCTGCCCCAGGGGCTGCTTGCAGGAGCTCTGCCTGATGCCTTCCAGTTGAGCTGAGATGCAGGAGCTTAGATTATTTAAATAGTTGACCTCTGCACATCTTCCTGGAGAGAGGAGGCAGGAGCAACCCTTGCCTTGCTCAGTCCCACAGCAATCAAAGCTGGTAAATGCACCAGGGACTCAGTGAGCTGCTCGGAGTCACAGGTTTTCCCTGCAGCCCTCACTTTGCTGCAGGACTTTGGCGGCCCCCTTCCTTCCCCCTGTCAGGAAGGATCTGGCCTTTGGGGCAAGGACTGGAAGGAGCAGGGAGGGCCCCGTGCTTGGTGGCATCACCATAATGTCTGGGGCGCGTGTAGGTTTTGTACTTTGAGAGAACAGAGTGTTTCCCCCATTCAGCAACAGAAGAATATTTTCCTCGTGGTGCTTTTGGCACGATTTGACTTGGCGTTTGTGAGCCAGTGGCCCGCTGGGCAGAGCACTTTGGGAATTACACAGGCGTGGACAATTAGTCTTTTAAAAGGTCTGCTGCTTGGTGATGTGCCAGTGAAGCCGGCGTAGCCCCACTACATAATATCAATTTTTAATGATGATAACTTTGCTAAATTCAGCACTTGATAAATCTTAGAGTTGGGTTTTCAAAGTTTAAAATCAAACATAACCCAATTACTTTACTATTTGATTAAACAGAACTGCCACTTTGGTAAAGTGTTTAAATAAATCAGTATTAATATGCTTTTCTACAGTAAATAAAGTTATGTCTGTATATTTCAAATATCAATATTCACATGGAGCTCTTGGAAACGAAGCACTGGCAGTCTGCACTGAAAATGTATTAACTTAAGGAAATAAATATTTTATTGATCTTTAAAGGCTGAGATTAAAATCTTAGTGGTGGTGATTGAAAACACTATTTTAAGGGTGGTAAAAGAAATATTTGTAAATACATTGTAGGAAGGCCATTATATTTTATTCTGTTAACTCTGAAGACCACCTGCTGTAAATGCTCAAGGACTGACATACGTTGGGTGGTGATGTCAAATGGACTTTCTGGAGGCTGCGGTGGTTATGGATACGAGCTCCTCTGGCACTGGCTGCCGGGTGGCACTGCCAGGAGACACCTGCCTTCCTTTAAGTCAGTTTGCAAACACAGAAGAGCTCTTCACTCAGTGGGGCCGCGCGGCTCTAGCACTTCCAGCCCTCTTCCCTACTTGTGTGCAAAGATGTCCCCTCTCCTGTGGGATCTCATCCAGAGCCCTCTTACCCCAGTGGGAACCCGCTCACTGGCTGGGACAGCTTGGGAATACGTCTTTGTAAGCGAGCGCTGAGCACCAGGGCCCTGATATGCATTTGATCATGCTCTTGCATGTAGAAATAGTTTCAAGGTGTGAGAATGAGGGGCTGTTGAGTCCTTCTTACACCCCTGTAGAGTACTTGAAACCTGCTCTGCTAGGAGCCATTATCAGCCAGAGGTGGCCCAAGGCCTGTGCAGTTTGACAGTTTGACCTTCGCTGGTTGTGGACCATAAAAGGGTACAACCACCTGAACTGCAGTGATTTCTGAGCTGTCAGTAATTCACACGATGACTTGCTTTCAGTTGCTCATCTCCCAGGATGTTTCAACAAGTCTTACTAAACACGTGATCTTCTTGTCAGGCAAATTATAGACCCATTCTTATGGATGATTTAATGTTTCCAAGCTCATAAAATTTGGGAAATTAGATCCTTAATTCCAAATCTTGGTTTTTCAGTCTTGGTATGCCTGAAGAAGCAGGCTTTCCTTACTATCTTCAGCTTGGCTCAGGAATGCAACCTTCTGCTAAAATAGACAACATAAAGACATTACCCCAAAACATGAAAGCTATCCCTGTTTTCAGATCTATCTGTCTTGGAGCCGTTTTCTTTGTTGTCACAGTGTGTGTATGTATTCCCAGGAGATTTATTTTGTGCTTTGCTAAGGAGCAGCTTCCTCCCATCCAGAGGTTCTGGGTGTGTTGTGCTTGTTTGGAGCTGTAAAAGTCTGTTCTGAAGTCCTTCAGATTTCCACCTATGCCTGTTTTGAGCTGCTTGAGCTGGTGTAATCCATTTCCAGCATATTGTGGTGCTCTGTCCTCTTTTAATTGTGTCTGAAGTTTCCCACTGAAGTGGCAAAAAGCAACGACCTTCTGAAGCTGGACATGCCTCTCTGTAGATGCCCGTTGAAGGGCCATCTTTATCCCAGGATGCCACTGGAACAGGCTTTGGAAAGAAACCAGAATCTGAGAATTTCAAGAGAGATACTCTGTAAGCCCGCTAATGAGAGTTGACAAATAAAAATTACAACTAAGATAAACTACACAAATTGAAAAAAAAAAAGGATCTCTCATTACCTTTTTTCAGAGGATGAAAAAAAGTGTTTCTGAGTGTGGGAGTTTGAGTGACTAATGTGTTGTTACATTCAGTTAAATCAACTCAAGAGTGAAAACTTCTTGCTGCTTTTCAGAACATTCAATATTTTAACATTAATATGTGGTGAAAGAACACGTCCAGACAGTCTCAGCTCTTTTCGTATGTAAGCTTTTATGCTTAATGCCTGTTTTTAAGGCATTTTTTCCCTACTGGTTTACACTGTTTCCTTTATTGCCCTGCGCCATCGGGGTAGTCATACTGGGTGAGTTTTCTTATCTGGCCTCCTATGCCATGGGCAAGCAGCCATACAGACAAGAAGTTTTTTACCCTAAAAACCTATTCACTCCTGCTATTAACTTTGCAGGAGGGAGCAAAAAGACCCAGAAGATTAGAGCATGGGACAGCTTGGTTCCCAGCTGTGTCACTGAAAGGATCTTCTGGAGAAGTATGTAATGTCTTTTTGTGGTTAATTCAGGAAAGTTCAGCATCTGAAGTTTTTATGAGACTTCCCTTATCTGGTAGCTGGGGACTTGGACACATGTCTCGTTTGGAGACTTATGAAATCACCTGCTTTCCTATCTTACTTCATTCTCTGCACCTCTTCTTTTTCTTTTCCCCATCATCACGTATGCCTATACGGAAGGGCTCTACGGTAGGTTTAAATCTCATCCTGCTAGAGGAACATGGTTATGCATCCAGTTTCCCAGCTGTGTAGCATCTAGCAGAGGTGGGCTGTGCTTTCGTGGCACATCTGTGTGCTCTCATAATAAAAGCAGTAGTTCTGATTTGCTGGCCGCCATCCTCTGCCTGATCAGTCAGTCATCTGAAGCTCCTCTTGTTCTTCTACCATGCCTCACAATCAGTTAAATTGATGGAAGAGAGTTTTTAAATGGTGTACAGAGCCCTTCAAGGTCAAGGCATGGAGACAAATGTGAAGTCTCTGTCCGTCAGGGGGGAAAGTACAAGGTAGAATTAAATCAATTCAGATGAGGGCATTGATGTATAGAAGTAAGGTTCAGTACAAGACCGACCATGGTGAGTGGTGGCCTGTCAGATTTTAGAATGGAAACTACATGTACATACATATATATATATGTATGTATGTATGTAAAGACAGAGGACCATGTGGACAGTATATTTGGCTAATTATTGCAAATATTTAAAAGCGCAGTCCTTGCCATGCAGTCTGCACTGGGTGGCCTGCTAAGCAAGAGGAAAGATCTTTCTCTGCTGTCAGGCAGAGATGTATAGATTTCATAAGTAAATGCAAAAGATGTATGATTTTGTTCCCTGAAGGGCAATGCAGACATGGCTGTGATTCACAGCTTTCCTAATAAATGCATTACCAAAGCATTGTTGATTTTCATCTATGGCAGAAATCAGTAGTATCTTTTCAAAAGGCGCTCGTCGGTGTTTATGCCAAGGAGTAGGTCTCCTCTCGGCAGCACTGAACATCAGCTTTAGCAATTGAAATAGAGGTTTTGAATCTGACTTCAGTGTTACATGTACAGATATAAGAGTTCTTTGTGTTTCTCAATTTTATTGTGGACTAAAGCAGATCAACAGAGGATTTGAGCCAAAGCTCATTACAATCAATGTAAGTTTTGTCTGGTTGATTTCTAAACAGTCATTCTGTTCATGCAGCAAGAGCTGTAGTCAGGAAAAAATAAATAATCAAGTAACGTTCTGTAATCTGTGGAGGGTCCTGTTACATTAGTAATATTATTCCCATTGCTAATTAGTATTTGCTTCCCAGGCTTCGAACAAGTTATGAGAATAACCAGTATTAGGTGGGGATTTTTTTTTTTCTGTTTCTTTCCTGCGGTATAAAACAAAACAAGAGAACAAGTCGTATGAGGAGAGGCTGAGGGAACTGGGCATGTTTAGTTTGGAGTAGAAGAGGCTGATGGGGGACCTCATTGCCCTCTACAACTACCTGAAAGAAGGTTGTAGAGAGGTGGGGATTGGCCTCTTCTCCCAGGAAGGATATTGCTATTATGATCATGCTTTTTCATCTATATAAGATATCAATGCCAGATAATTGTTTTGATAGTGTCAGAAATGTGAAGTGTTGCATACCTGTATTTATTAATCTGGTGCTCTGTATGCTCCCAGGATTAATAATGTAACATCAATACCTTCACAAGTGATCTTGCTCCGACGAAACCAGGTTGAAATACTGAAGTCTTGCTTCAGTGTATTCACTAAATTAAATGTAATGTGACATCTTTGCCAATGTGATGTCCTGCATGAAGGATTCTTTGCTGTGGTTAATTTGCAAAGTTCAAATTAAAAGTTCTTTCAAATATATTCTATAGATTAATGGAGGACTATGTTTCAGATCACAAGCACATGAAATGATTTACAGATATAAAAAGTACTAATGCTTTGCTTTTCTCCAAATGGACCAAAAGTTAATGGGGAGTAACAATCAGCTGGGATATTCTGCAGGGATCTATGCTTGTCCTACCACTCTTTACTTTTTCAGTGAAAGTAAAATAAAAATTATTCTGATTAAGTTTGTAGAAGGATTAGATGTTGGCAATGTGGTAAATAATGACTGATGAGAGGTCAGTCAACGTGGTAAACTGCATTAATTTATTTCAAAGTAGTTTGAAGATCAGATGATGTGTCGAGAACCAAGAATGTAGCTTGTGCTTACCTGGATGGAGAGCTGTGTCTGGAGAGCAGCGGCTCTAAACAGGGTGTAGTGCTCACGTTGGAGAACCTATTAAACATGATCCCAAGATGTAGAGCTGTGGTTAAAAGGAGTAGCATTAATATGTAAGAGCTGAAATACCAAGCGGGGAGAGGCAGGTTGTTCGCTGTGTGTGGAACTAGCAGTTACTGCAATACATCCCATTCCGGTGGTTGAAAAGAACTGGGAAGAATTATGAAAATAATTCCAGGTGAATAAGGCTGCCTTATAAAGGGTTATTAAAGGATCCTGATGTGTTTATCTGGCAGGGGAAAAAGAAACCCAAACTAGAATTGTATGAGTCAGGGTATGTAGTCATTTATTTAAGGAGATATTGTCTGATTATTTGAAAATTACTAGCAGACCTGAATCAGGTCTCCTAGAAGGCACTTTACTCTCTTACCACATCAACAATTTTTTACCCATCCCATCGCATAAGAATCATATTGCATTAGTATTAGTTGTCACCAGTAGGGTATGAAAGACTGATCATATTAGAGACTGTCACACCGTATTAGCCAAAATGAATACTGAAAGAATATGATAAAAAAAGTATCAGTGTTTCAAATGCTGTCTCATTAGCACGGGGAAGCTTTCTCCTTGAAAAGCCAGTTTTCTCCCTCGGTCCTGCTTGTTGATGTGAGATGAAATGCCATGCTCCATTTACACAGGATGCTAATGCTCTGCAGACAGGACTTTACCAGAGGAGCTCAAGTGACAGTTGACTTTGGAGCCTGGTCAGGGTTTGGACTGCTGTTCACCTTAACTTTCTAAGGTGCAATGTAGGAATGTAGTTATCATTTACAGCTCCTGACATGTCAGTTTACAGCCCGACATGTTAATGTAGGGCAGCATCAATTTTTTTCATACTGTAGTAGACTTTAGTTTGCAGAGGTTCAGCAAGTGTCACATGGGGGCTAAGGCAGAGCAGAGGGGACAGCTGGGAATATCGAAACCCTTCATCCATCCTGGGTTAATATAAGACAGAGCTGAATTATACTCAGAAAACTGCTTATGGTTAGGTAGCATGCCTGGCCTTTCACCCCACTTTTTTGAAATCTAGCCAGCGGGACCTGCTTGTAGAAAGGAAGCACAACTGCAAATGAAGTTGCCACCACCTGGCTGGCTGGGGATGGCAGCTTCTGCCTGGCACTTGGCAATGCGACTTGGTGTTCCTGGGTATTTTAGACACAGAAATCTCTTGCCTCTGTGGATTAAATTAATTATTTTTTTCCCCTATAAACTTGAACTAGATTTTGTGGTAATGACATGGTATTATGCCGTATTAGCTCCATAGCCAAATATCCTGTCCTCTACCTGATGCACAGTTATTGTTTTAAAGCTATCAATGTTAATGCAGTGACCTGAAATCTTGTTCATTTTTAGCTCAGAAGCTCTTTTCTCTGAGATGCTTTGCATTAATGAAACACATTTCAAAGCTGGACATAAAGCTTAAAAGAAAAGTTTGAAATTTATGGGGGGAAGAAGCCCTTAAAACCTAAGGCAGAAAAATTTCTAGGCAAAAATTGATTTCAGGCAAAGTAGAATACAATTTGCAAGCTGCTTAATCTGCCATGTGGAAGCTCCTGTGGGCTGGTTGCTGAGATTGGGACTGGGATGTTCATTTGCCCCCACTGGGGAACCGATAGCTCACTGCCTTCCCTCAGTTGCCCTGCATGGCTCTGTGCGAGCCAAGTCCCTGGCTAGCCATGCTCCTGCTCTGCCTCTGGTGTTACAGGAAAGCTGTTATCACAGGGTTTTTTGTTTGTTTGGCTTTTTTCCTGGAGGAAATGGTGATTTTGCAAAATGGTGATTTCTTTTAGAACTCTACAGTGAGGAAAACCCCCACCAGCTCTCGCTTCATCCCGCCCCATCAGCTGTGTGGTGGTACCCACAGTGAGTGTGTGAGATGGAGAATGGAAGGGGGCTGCTCTGAACCTGCAGGCGTGCAGTGCTGCAGTGAGGGGATGCACTGGTCTGAAGTGAGGACCTGAAAAAATCCAGAGTATCTTGAAAAAATACTATTTCCAGGAGCTTTCTAAATAGTTTCCTAGTACAGGTCTTGATGTAGTTCGTTTGAGGTCAGGCCGTATGTCAGAGACCATCTCTTTCTGGCCTGTGATGCATCTGTCTGTCTGTCGATTCAGCTGGTTTCCAGGAGCTGCAGAGAGGACTCGCTGTGTGCCTCGACGTGGCTCAGGGGGGACAGGCTCTCTGCCCTTGGAAGTGAGTGCCTCTGCACTGTGCTAAAAAGGGATCAGAGACAAAAAGAGGCATCAGTGCATCTTGTAAGGGGAGAAAACTTAAGTACAAAAGCCATAATTCCTGTAGACATCACAAGAGCTCTGCTGCCTGCTTCTTACCTTTGACTAGTAAAAATCAAACAGCGAAGGGAGTTGGATTTCTGTGCCCTATTTTTGATTAGAGTGGTGATACTGTAGGAGTCTGGTTATACTCCAGCAACAACACCCAATTAAGATGAATAAAGGTATTCTACAACCTAATTCAGTGTTTTTGTGGCTGAGCCTCTGCGGGCTTTTGGATATGCTTGGACTGCAATTTGTATTGAATGTCTGATTCCAGTTTACTACTTGTAACACTTTGGTCATCCATAAAACAAGGTAAATTCAATATATTGATATATTAGCCTTCTGTTCAGGCATCTACCTACTGGACTGGCTGCCTCCTCTGCTTGACCGCGATGGACTGAGGGCAGATCCTGTGTCTGTGCAGCCCTACCAATGTAAGGTGACATGCAGCCAGTAGGGTTTCAAAGAATCGAGGCCCTCTGCAGGCCTTGTTGGATCTTTCAAATCATGAAGTGACACGGAAGTTGTCGGCTCTTTTATGGCTGTGTAACTGCAGAGGCTTGTGCATGGATTATCACAGGGACTGCTTGTTATCATTTAATGTGTCTGTGACAAGCACACCAAAACAGGTTCACATCAGCTCACAAACATGCATAATTTCATTTTTAGGATGTGCATGTGTGTGCTGAGGTCAGAAAAGAGAATAAAATGCTGGAGCTGATCTTCAGCAGTTGCAGCACACGTAAGCAGCTTATGCAAAAATGTGAATTTTTTATTATTAAATCCCACTTTGGGGAGAAGCAGCCCTTAATACTCTGGCTAAAGACTCTAGTCACACAGATTAGCATTGTTGTACATTAATAATAAAAATAGTTGGGTCTGATTAGTGTCAGTTAAAGTTTTCTGAATGAGAGATATAACTCTCTGAATTAAACTGCTTGAATAGCAGCTAAGGATTCCGGAGGAATAATTTGTATTAAGAAGTTAAGACCTTCACTACTTTTCTAAAGGAAAATCTATCGCCAGTGTAGGAATTACATACTATTCACGTAGCAGCATGAAAAGAAAGGAACTTCACAGACCATAAAGTGTAATAAAGGAACATCTAAAATTGATTTTCATTTAAGTAGATTACTTATGTTTTCTTCTAGAACAGGGAAAGCACAGTCTAATCTTCTTCAGTTTTCACAAGTAGACCTACTGGTTTGATCCAGATATCCGTCATAAATGCGCAGAGCTACTCTCTACAAGTGCATCCTTCCCTGAAACCTGCACCTTTGCATCTGAGGGCGTTGTGTCCAAAATAATTTAAAAGTAAAAGGAGACAAGACTCCTTAGTTATTCCCATCTTGATGGTTGATTTGTAAGTTAATTTGGGGTAACTAATTTAATTCTTCTGTCCTAGATGATCCGTTTGTGGGAGGGATTTGGGGTAATGTGCTGTTCCCAGGCTCATAGCAGGTAAGCAGTTAAGATGTTGTATGTTCTTCTTGGGAGCTTGGCACAGTGCTGGAAGCTCCTCAGGCATCTCCTGTGGTATTTGCATTGGTTCATCACAGTGGTTTTGAGTGATGCTCAATGCATGGGTGACTTCCCTGTGGTCTGAGTGGTTTGGGCACGGAGCACATCTGTATTTTTCACTTGTTGGGAGGTTATTGCTGAGGGCTTTGGGGTTGAAGAGCTTGTGCTGTCCACCAGAGCGTTTCATGTGAGATATCCTGACTTGGTGGAGGTGGTAGTGATGCCTTGGCTTGGTTTTCTGCTCCTGCCAATGTGCAGAACACTTCAGCTACGAAGTCTGAGCTCATGTATTTTCAGTCTGGTTTGTCTGATCATTTTTAGTCTGCTTGCTTAAGGAAATGAGGATAACCTCGTGTGTGTGCACATGCTTGCTGCTCTGTCTTCCCCTGTTCCAAATAACTTTCAAACCATTGCACCAATTTGACAAGGGAGGTGTTATAGGCACTTTTATGAAAATGAGTACCAGGTACAAGTATGAATGGCCAGGATGGAGGAGGGTGAAGGAGAAGCTTGTTTATTGGACTTCTGGGAATCAGAAGGAGAGAGGTTACGGTTGCACCAGCCACATGGAAAGCTTTGATTCAATCTTGCGCCTTCTGGAACACAAGAGAGTCTAACCAAAAGAAGTTATTCCAAGAGAAAGCAGAAGTTGTTAAATGTTCTGGTCCCAGAACAATTTGCTTATTTTCCTAATGCTGGTTTTTTTGACAAAAGAAACCTATTTTTTAATTGTGCTCATTACAAACGCCATTGTGTCAGTATCAGAGAGAGAACTGTACATAACTGTCAGTGGTGCGTGTTCTGTCAACCTTAAATAGTAATGTTGCCTCAACAAGCCAGTCTAAGTGAGCAATTCTAAAACGAAACATCCTTCCTGCAACAGGCAGCTATGCAACATCAGAGACAATAAGGTTGTCAAGGTTACTTTTGAGGCAAGTTGTTGCAGAAATGGCTAGAAGAATTTGCATATATCCGTACTTATTCATTTGTACAGAGTAAAACTGTTGTCTTTCATGTGTATCCATGGCTTTATTGTAGCTCAAAGGCCTCAACGTATTTGTAAATTGGTCAAATTCTCCAGTTATTCCCAGACTTTGCAAGCCATTCTGGAGTCCAATGTACTCACAAGGCAAGAAACCCCTTTAGCTGAGGATTGTACTCATGGTGACAGAGCTGGGAGGGCAAATAGGAGCCGAGAGGACATTGTCAGAGCTGGCTGAAAGAAGATTGCAAATTCCAGAGTAGTGCTAGAGCCCAGATGGTGTTCTTAATAGTTCTTAGTAGTGTTCTTAATAATAACACTGGGTACCTGTTGTCTGATGTTCAAAAGTTCTCCTTGTTAAACTGGAAAAGGTCTTATTTTGACAGAATTTGAGCCCTTCCTATGAGCTATGCAGACTATGGCCCATCACAGGATCCCCCAGCCTGTGACTTTGGACAGGCCCAGTAGGCTCTGCCCAGAGCATCTTGAGGGAAATGTGGCATGGAATGAGGGACTGGCAGTTTTGAAGGGTTGATGATGGACCAGGGGCTAATCCTGGTTTTAGGTTCTGTTAATGTTTTGTTGAATTGTAGCTGAATCCAGCAAGCAGTCGCATGCTCAAAGCTATGTGATTTTATAAGTGCTTTTGCTGGTTCATTCATTTTTGTTTTTAGACCACAAAATTAGACCCTTTCATATGCTAGCCCCTTTCCGGGTTTGTTCGCGCTTCCTCTTTGACATGTCTTTCACCAGACACAAACATCTTCAGAGACTGCTTTTATCACTATAATGATGATGACTGTACTGTCTGTGCAAAGAGCTAGAAATGAGACCGTAGCTGTTTTCCTCTGCACAAGCAAATAAGATGCTGTCCACAAGAATTTTCCTTGATCACTGTGACACATCTGCTGTAGGGACATCTTAGGAACAGGCAGTTTCCCTGTGATCGTGCATTGGAAACCAGTTTGTTACCCAATCAAAACACAACAAAGGAGACTAAAACCTTTGCAGTGAGGATGCTTCTTTAGTACCCAGAACATGCCAAAGAAAATCAACAACTTAAGTGCCATGGTTTTGTACTATTTTAGAGGTAAGATGTAAATGGTTTTCACTTGGTTGTTGTAGTGGCAGGATATTCTGGGGATGATGACAGTTGGACCTCCTAATATTACAAATTCCCAGTTCAAGAACAGCTGTAAATGTTTATTTGATATGAAAGAGCTAATTGTACAAATCATTACCTCCAGCCTGACATGCCTCTGCTGTTTAGTCTGTTGCAGTAATTAATTCTATAATTAGTAAATGTCCTATTAGATAACTTCTCTGGGAACTCAGCCTATTGTCCAATGCAGGAAGCTTTCAAGAAGCTGAAGGGATTCGGGGATGACCTTGGCAATTTGTCTACTTTTATCAGCAAGGGCTGGTTTACTTCACTGGGAGATCATTACTGAAAATTTAGCCTTTATGAGTGGGACTAGAGATGTGTCTCTTGATGCTGACATTCAGTGCTGTGGATGGATGGACTTTCCCCTGGCCCTGCCCCTCTGCAGAAGGGGAGACCTTCTACAGACCTACCCATGCATTTGCATCTGCTTTTGATCCACCAGCGTCTTCTCTTTCTATGAGGTGTTTGCATGAAATGAACGTACTTCATAAGGTATCAGAGTGAACACAAGAAAATCAATAAGCAATCTGTGTGGTAATTAATTAGTGTGCCAGGATGAATTACTGTTTCTTCCCTTCCTGATTTGGGTCACAGTCACATCTGATTTGGGAAGTTGTCAGGTTTTCAATTATAGCTTCGTCTTTGTTGTTGGGATGGTTTTTGCTTTTTTTTTTTTTTTTATTTGATGTGACCAGAATGAAGGACTGGCAGATAGAAAATCATACTGTGCAAACTTGCTTGTCATGGGAAGGAGACAATATTGAGCTCAGCACCCAGCAGAACCTGTTGACGAGGAGGTGTACTGTATGCTGGTCTGGTGCAGAAGAAGGATTATTGCTTATGAATGTGACGCAGGCAAGAGGTTGACCAAGCTCTGCCTTGGTGTCCTTTGTGCTTGTGTCCATTGTCCTCTCTCAACGTGGAAGTTAATTATTTACTGTAGCCCTTGAGAAGACTGGTATGGTGCTGTAGATCTGCAGGAGTGATGCCACAGGCTGTGATGGGTAGTGGTTTCCTGCTTGCTGTCCTCCAGCTCGGCAGCAGCCTATTTCCTTTCTCATGCAGTGGCAGAGGCAGAGGCTCTCTGCCCTCTTTCTGCTAGTGTTGCCCATGTCCGTGCTCTGCGTTGGGTGGTGTGCCTCCCCTCTGGTCTGCATGGCCTCCTTGTACTTGTGCATTTCCACAGCACAGGCTGAAGAAGCAGCCTTGGGGCCAGCAATGCCTGGTTTGCAGGCTCCCATCCCATCAGTTTTCCCTCGGAATCAGATGTCATTCCTGGGAAACGGAGTCTCTTCAGCCCATACGTTCATGTGTATTCACCCACCACCATCCGAAAACACACATGTAGTTTGGCCTGCTTTCAACTAGACTTAACATGGGAGTTATTCCTCAGGGTCACCTCAAGGCTTTTTACTCCTTTCTCTGGGCGGAGGGCTGGTATCATGAGCTTTCCATAGACTCCTGTGAAGGCAAAGAAACAACACCCTTATCATCAAGCTTCTGGTATAATTTCCTACCTTTGCTATCCTGCTTTCTTTCTGTAGTCACACAAAAGACTAATTATACATGATAGATTAATGAACTTATTTTGGAAATACAGCAGGTAGTGAGATAGATACCTACTTAACTTTGTAAATGAATTTTGAGAGTCTAGATTTTCCTTTTTTCCAACAATTTGGCTTCCATCAACAGAAAAGAGCCTCTTAAAGCATCTCTGCCAGGCCTCTAATGATAACAAATAACTGTGCTTTTTACTTGATAGTAGACAAGACAAAAGAACTCTACATCTAACATGCTCAGTGTTTAGTTCAGGAATCGGAAGGGAACTGCTGATAATCACCTGCAGCTTTATAAATCAGCACGTGTAATTGAATGGTAGGGTTTGGGTGTTTTGGTGGTGGTATTTTTTTTAAACAGCTAGTTGTTACAGTGTCCAAAAGGGTTCATAGACAATTAAGTGACTCTGGAATTTTCATAAAGAATTATTTTCTTTATGAAAGCCAATTTTATTTTTCTCCATCCTAACTCCTAAATTTTCAAGGATCTTTCAGTTTGCTTTCTCTTAAAACTGACTTTCTTTCCTTTTTCTTTTTGAAACCTTGGAGAATATGGAATCTATTTCCTATTTGTGTCTCTATTAATATATTTTCCAATAGAGCTTTACAGCTTTCAGGACACACTAGGAGCTCATCTTTATTAAAGGTCTAGGGGTGGTCACTAAGGAGGTGCAATTACTTGAGAACAGTTTTGGTCTGAAACAGTTTGCTTGATGTCTAAGAAGTTAATGATATTTACACAGGAACTTAAAGTATTTTTATGAGCATGTAACCCTAATAAGTAGTTGATGTTATAATTGTCCCCACTTTAACTCTGTCTGTATTAGTTCATGGGATTGACATCCTTGTGGTATTTTAAGCACCTATGCTTTAGGTGGCCCAAACATGGTTTCAGAGGTAGGACCACCATGTCTGAGGAAGGGAGATCTGATTTTTCTTTATAATCTATAGCATCAAAAAGAACCCCTTATGCCTACAATAAATATTCTGAAAGACTTCTAAATACCTTCAGTGCTTTCTGACTATGTTAAGATTTGTAGCACGAAGTTTAAAATCTGTGGTTTTTCTTTGGGTCTGTCCAAATGCAACTTTTGAAAGAAGTCCAGTGGAGGGTTTCCTCCATCAGAAGATCACAGTTGATGGCCATCAGAATAATTCTAACGTGGCTGTAAGTACGTTCAGGAAGAAAAACCTCCAACCCGTTTGTACTCTAAAAGAGTCACGTTGTCATTACAAGGCAATTGAAGTTTGGCCCTCGGTGCATTGCGGAGGCAGCAGCTTCTTACTCGATGTCTGTCTGTTATGTCTGTCACATTTTCAGGAACTGAAAGCGGAGTCACATGCTGCCTACTCAAACCCAGCTAAACTGCTGCTCCGTTTTTAAGGAGTAATTTGGTTTTAATTAGCAGAACTGTTTGGATGAGCATATTGATACTGTTGAATGTCGTTTCTGGCTACGTGGAGTCAAGTTTTCTCTGGTTCCTGTGTGAAACACTTTTTTTCAAGTGCAAGAGTACAAGGTTTATTTGTAAAGCAGCTTTTGCCACAAGTTTTTATCCAACCCCAGCTAGATAAGTTTAAGTTTTTGAGCAAATTGTATTTGGCAGAGGTTGGCTGGAAGGCATCAGCTCAAATGTGATGTAACTTTTATTTTAGAACGAAGCCAAGGAATTGCTCAGTATCTCTATGTTAAGAAAAAGGAGGTGAAAGACCTTAAGAAGAGTAAAGTGCAAAACTGTGGTATAAGGTACTGCTGTGTGCCAGCTTAAGTGATTGGAAAGAAATATAGAAAACCTTCTAGTTTTTCCAAGCAATGATGGACTAATTATCCTCCAGTTGTTAATAATTCAGGGTAAATAAAGGGGTCTAAACAGGAGCTGAAAATTGGAAATAGTCCAGAATGACAGAAGTACACATCAGTAACGAGCCTCCCTCCCCTGATCTCCGACTGCTGTGGAGAAAAATTATTTTAGCTTCAGGCGCTGTGTTCCCAACACAGTAGTAAAAGTAATGGATGTTGGGTAGATCCTTAACTTCAGAACATCTCCAACAATGAAATTACTCACTTTAAATCATGGTACTTACTTGTAAGAATGAACCTGGAGTGCTTTGAACTTAGTAGTTCAGGCATAGTTGTTTTTAGACTGAAATGGGAATGCCCCGAGTAGGGCTTTGACTGCAGTCCTTGGAGTCGCCCAGAAAGGTCCTTTTCTACCTTAGCTTCAGAACCCTTCCAGGCACAGGTATCCACCTGAGATTTTGCTTCTGACACTTCACATCCCACCCTTTACTCATCACCACTGTATCAGCTCACTCGGCCAAAGACAAGTCCTAGGTTTTTTTTGGGTGAGAGTTTCCAAAATTTGTATTTACAAAAAGCCACTGAATAGGGTTTTGATGGTGAAAAAGCATGTAAAAGCTCTTGGAGAGCTGAATTCCCAGTCAGACTGGTAGCAGATGAGTCATAGCTGGGAGGTGCAGACCATCCTTCATCCTCACCAGGCAAATTCTCTGGATGAACTTATACTGTACATCTAAACACTGCAATAGTTTTAGAAAGGTTGGATAAGCATTTGGGTACAAAATCTAAAACTGGAGACCCAAGTAGCAGTGTTAGATCCTTTGGAGGATCAAGCAAAAAAATCTTACAGGAAGCAACTCTGATTATCCCCCCTTCCTCCCTGGTCCTGTTCACGTGCGTATCCTTAATCAGGTCAAGTCACTCTGAGCGAGGAGCTGAGCCTGTATTTGGGATAGGTTTAACATTTGAACTCTTGCTTTAACTGGCAGTAATTCTGTTGTACTATTTAGAGTGTTCCTGTTCACAAGTGGAGACTGGACTAAGATGCAGCAATTAATTTTTATCCTAATGACTCTTCAAAAGAAACTGCCTGTTTTTATGATAAATTTAGTCTAGAAAGGTTTTCATCTCTGTTGAAAAGATGTAAGAAGTTGAAGAGAGTTATTTTATTTATTCGTCCTGCTTTTCTGCTCAAAACTTTCCCAGTTGCATAGATTAGTGGGTAGTCTCTGAGAATATCATGTCATATCTAAAGAGGAGGACATAGTTTTAGAAAACTGTTTTTCTGAATTCCCCAGGAGCTTGCAGCTCGGTTGCTGCTTCTGATGCCACTTTGTAGCGTTACAGTGCCCGTGAGCCAGAGTTTATGATAAGACAGGAATATCTGAAATACAGTTATTATATACATGAACTTTTCTTTATGCATGATAATGCTGCAGTTACAGAATTCTTTTTGCATTTTCCCCAGGAATTCTGTTTTCCTCCAAGTCTGGAGCAGGTTTAAATTAGTCTGTTGGCAGTATACCTGTAGGAATCTCTGCCTACAGGAAAACTATTAATTATGTTTAAATGAATTCTGTGACAAATGCTGGAGATGACCAAAGTTTCTTTTCTGTTTAATGTTCCACTTCAGAAAAGACTCTTTTAAGGTGATGCTATTGACTACGCATTTTTTTTCATTAAAAGGAACCTTTGGGTTTTACTGAACGGTGTGCGGTTTTCTACATTGAGGATATTACTTTGGGAATTTATTATCTGAACAAAGTGTCTCTTCTGTTATAGGTTAATTAAATCCGCCTTGCTGGTTTTTTTTTTGTTTGTTTGTTTATGTATTCACTTTTTAAGTAGGCATTGAAAATGTTCTAGTTAGAGACTTCAGGAATATTGCATTTGACGATTCAGTGGAGAATTGGGACTCCATTGGTTGCATGTTCGGCCATACCATCTCATTGGCATCTTTCCCCTGTCTTTTTTGCATGATCTTCACCCATATAGTATCTGTGTTGCAACATCTTTATTCTTGCATCCATAAGGTGGACCTTGGGCATCACAGGTTGCTTTTGCCTGGCTACATCGGTCACTGCTGCCCGGGTCACCCCCATGAGTCAACCCTGCAGCAGACCGGGCACCCCTGGGCTCACCTGTGGAGCACTGCCAGGGACTCCACTCTGTGCTGCTCCACACAAAACAAAGTGGCCTGGTTTGGAGAGCAGAGTTCTTGTGTAAATTCTTCTGCTGAGAGATAAGGGTTGATTTTGCCTTTTGTACCAATAACCAAGTTCTTCTAGGACAATTTACTTCAGGCTGGCTGTAAGGAGGTAACGGGACCAAGGTCCTGCCTGTGGTAGCAGAGCAGATAACCTCATCTTTCATATCCTTTGCAGCCCGTCTTCCTTGTTGTGAAGGATGCAGCACAAGCTAAATTCTGTATTTTCTAGTGTCAAACTGAGTTATCTAAAACATCATTTAAAACCTAGGTGGGCATTTTTTTCCTCTATGGTTTTTTGTATTTGTCAAGTTGAAACATTCTGATTTTGCCTTGAAAGTTCGTTGTAGTGAAAACGCTGTTTGGCTTCTAATCGTAACAGCTAGATGTTAGGTAGAAGCAATGTATTTTTCTTTCTTAAATAGTCTCAAATAATTTCTATTTTAGGTTATCTGAAAGTCTCTTCTGTGTTCCCAAAGTGAAGGAGGAATTACTTTTTCTTGGGAGATGCACCTACGGGAAAAATTGCCTTTCACCTGTGCTTTTGTGCTGTGATTGTAAAAGCACCTCTTAGGAGACCTCTTTCAAGTTTCTATTTGCTCTTGGGGAACAATGGTGTGGGGGATCACTTCTGGAAGGTGTAATTTGTAATTTGCGGTACTTGCAGCTCCCTGAAGGTTTACTGCTGTTGTGTTTCGTTAATGTGTGGCAGTTATTTGTCTTTCAGATATGCACTTCATTGTGCAAAGCCATTTGGATAGAAACAGGCTGATTAAAATTATTCCAAGACAAATGTAAACGAGAAACCTTCTAAGTTTTGTATATGAAACTTTAATAACCCTCACATGGACATTGCATTTTTTTTGTCAGTGAGCATTGCAGAGTAAAGTAATTTTATAATATTAAATACTGGATGTTAAAAATGTAGCTAAAGTCAGGGGTCATGGTGTTTGTGATTGCCACAAGCAACTGTTAGCTTTGGTCATCGCATGTTTAAGGCAGAATTGCAGCTTTCTTTGTGTGGGATAGTAATTCCAGCATTATGCACGGATTCCATGGATACCAGAGTAGATACAGAGGGAACAGCCAAAATCGACCTTTGCTTTTTTTTTAAAAAAAAAGGGGGAATGTTTCTGATTTCTGAATTACAATGATACAGAAGGAATTTCTTTTATTCTTGCTGGGGTTGGACAAAATATTAAATTGCAGGCTGATATGCGTTTGAGGCTGAGTGCAGCAAGAATCAAGTGAGGCAGAGAGAAGGCCTTGTGAGGAGCATCCATAACTACTCATTTGATTCCTTTTTATTCCTCCGCACTCGTTCCTCATTTTCTTTCCCTGTTTGATATCCTTCTGTCAGTGGTACTTGACCCTGGTTGCTCTTCACAGCAAGCACAGCCCTGCTGCAGATTCAGATCCCATCACTTGCCAAACCCCATCTGGCGTGCAGTGGGTCCTAGGGGTGAGGTGCACTGAGAACACTGAGAAGGAATGGAGAGCATCTGCAGACAGACTCTGTGGCACCTCAGAGAGCTTGTATCTCCTTGCCAGTTGTTGAAATAGGGTCTGTTTCTTGCCCAGGAAACAAATGAAGAGCCATTAGCCACCATCCATCTATTTTCACTAAGATTATAAATGTAGGTAGTTAAACTGCAGGTTGATGGTGATCATTTGTTAATGTGGCAGTGTGAGAAACCAGCCTCTTAAATCAGGCGTTTTAATGGTTTAGGCAGTGAGGATTTTTCAGAACTGCTACCTTTTTGGTGCTATGTTCTTTTGTCTTTTTCCGCGCTTATTTTTTAATTTGAGTCAGTGTTGTCTTTAAGACAGCTGAAGTGAATAACAAAAGGTGTCAAAAATGTTATGGGGGTCCTAAGTCAGCTTTGGGAAGGGGTTCTCAGTGGGAGGTTTGACAGTCTGCTTTGTCAGGGCAAGTTGCTGCATTAGGAGTCTTTTGTATTACAGCTAAGAGCTGAGAGGTGATTCAAAATGACATCATCTTGTTTGAAAATTGGTTTTCAGAGGTGACATTTTTACAAGAAAATCTTTGCTTTCTTTTTGATTTCATGATGAAATTTCAAAATGAAGCTTTTTCCTGAAAGCTCTATTTAGAAATAATAGAAACCCAACAGTTTTCTTTGTTATTGTTGTGGGGTTTTTTTCCCCTTCCTAATTTCAAACAGCTGCCTCCTTCTATTCCTGCCCAGCAGGAAAAAGCTGAACTGTTTAGAAAGAGAGCAGTGGAAATGAACCACTTTCTCTCACAATTTGACAGCCCTGTCCTTTTCCCATTTCCTCCTTTTAAGAAAACAGGCAAAGAATATTAAAATAATGAAGTAGTAGCTGGATTTTCCTGCTTCCTGGTTTTGATACATTTGTCAGTGATACAGGATTCTGTACAAGCCAGTGCTGCGCAGCACCCTCTGTGCAATAATAGACCTTGGAGGAATTCTGGTGATAGTTGCAGTCACATTAAAGTGTGCCTTTGGCAGGTGGTTCTTTTATTTTATCATGTCGGCACATACAACATACGCTGATATCCTGTCTGAACCTTGGAGAGTTTATCAGTGTTGCAAATGGAACTGTTGACATAGGTAACAGTTATGAAACCTGCGTAACTGCGGTATGTAGAGAACAGCAGTTTTCAATTTTATTTGGTTTTCCCCTTTCCTAAAAAATGTTCAGCAGAAGATCAGTGTTAAGGATTTAAATGTCTTGTTGATAGGTGGTTACTTCGCAGATTTGAACACTTGCAGTGATTTCTGTGAACCGAGGACACTGAGCTGGATCAGTGATATGCTAAGCTGCTAAGCTGCCTGTGCTTCCAGGTAGTGTGTTAGGGATTTTACGGGTTTTGCTCTGGACCTATTTTTGCTATCTCTGCATAGCACTGTGCTGTGGATGCGTTGTGCATATGGGTAGGCATATGCCATGAGATGATTCTTTGGGGGGTGTTAGTTTGTGTAATACAAAGCCTTTTTGTCACTAGACCAGTCTGGCATTGCTCGTGTCTGAGCAATCACAGGATAACTCGAGGGATCTGACACAATTAGCAATGAAAACAGTGAATCAGTTTAAATGCTGATGTTTTTTGGAAAGCATCTTGTACTTGATATAGAATTTAAATTCTGTGATTCTTTGAACATTAATGTAGATTTAAGGTAGATTTACAGCTCTTGTGCTTGCTACAAAAGCTTGACCTAGTAATGCACAGGTAAAAATAATTCAATTGCAATCAATGTACAGACTGAAGATCGAATAAAAGCAAATGAAGCAGATCAGTGAATTTATGTGAAATAAAGTTATTGGGTAAAATTTTACAGTACATACCAACTCCATATGCTGTCTTAGTAATGCTATAATTAAGCCAAAGAGTCGTGTCAAACTGGCCTTTTCCATCTGCTCTGTGATCTGCTCAGGGAGCAATTGGGAAAGAATGACAGCTGACCTTAAACCCGACACGTTCAGTTAATGTACGTTCCACCAGAGCTGATACTTAAGCACAGCTCATATACACTTTCATATACGGGTACGAATTGTTCTTCATTTAATTGGAAAAATCAAAATTGGGCTTGCTGTGAAGCAGGCTTGTTCAAAATTTTTGTTTCAGTAAATGGCTCTTGGTATTAGCTGAGCCATTTGATGGCTCATAAAAATATTCTTCCATTTTATTTGCAGCTATGTAAACTGCAGTCTGATGGCACAAGTTTAAAATAGCACTGTTGGGTTTTTTTGTTAATTTTTTTATAGCTTTTGCCAAAACAAACCTGCTAATAATAAAGTCTCAAAAGTTCAATATGAATAATTGACATTTGAGACACATGAAACTCAGCCTGTATTTATAATACTAATTGATTTCATTTATTTTGCATCCCCGGTGAGTTTCTCACTGCCAGTCTTGCCATTATCTTAATGTTGTTGTTTCCAATAACACTCAGAAAAGTCATTTTAAAGGCAGGAGGTCTTTCAGCACAGATGCATCAGGTGTAAAGCTTCCTTTGCTCAGAGGTGATCAAATTGGCTAAAGGAAACCCCATGGAATGGTACAGCTTAAAAACCAGGGTCTGTCCATCTGTTTGAATCCGAGTTACCTTGTGAAAGTCTGCTTAATGCTCGCTCCCATGAGTGTCTGTATTCAGATAATGTGGGCATGTTTTTTATTGTGACAGGGAAGTGTGAAAAATGTTGATGCTGGAATCAGTGCAGTATCGGGAAGGTCATAATCTGTTCCTACAGAAGGATAGCAAGACCTGCTTGCCAGTGGCAAGCTGCAGTTAGACTTTCTGATTAGGAAAAAATAGTTCCATCTGCATAGTCAGACTGCTGGGAACCTCAAAACTCACCCCATGCACTAAAGCTGGAGGCAAACATCTGATGATCTTTGGAGACATTTAGATCCATGTCTGGGCTTCATATCAGGCAATGCTGCCTCGAGCCGATGGGAACCTACAGGGTTTCCCATGAGCTGCTCGCCCTCTGTTTCTTTAAAAGCTAGAGCCATCCACCTTAAACATGTGGATCTTGCTGTGTAGTTAGTGACTGTCTCCAGTTTCAGCCTTCCTATTAAAAAAGAAAGAATTACCAAACTCATACTTCTTTGCAGTCAGTGAAAACTGATCAAGATAGACAAAGGTAACACCTTTCCTCGTGCATACTTTCTGCTATCCTGGAATAAGAAAAGTAGTAGTTGAATACCTTGATGGAAAAATCTAATTTCTGACTCTATTTGATGAGCGGAGTATAAAAATATAAATGTGGTTGAGAATACTCTCAGTTAATTGTGTATTGCCCGTCTGGCTGATGGGCTCTGCCTCTGTGTCTGGTGGGCAGAGAATCCCAGCAAGCAGCCGTTCTCTGAGAAACAGACTGAGTCATCCACAGATTTTTAGCACCTTTACTTCAAATTTCAAATTTACTCCAAATTCTTCTTTAAAACAGAAGTCGAGTCTTTAATCTGAGCCTTCCTGAAGTCTCTTTCCCTTCGCTCCCCTCGCTGCTGCTTTTTAGCATCTCTTTGACTTTGCCATCTGTGCTGTAGCCCAGCCCCAGTGGTTTTGCTGGAGAGAAGGAATACAGCTGGCTGTAGGGCTGGTGTCCCGGGACAGCCACAGGGAGTTGTGCTTTTCCCTGCCTGCCGCTGCTGTTGACGTCTCAGAAGGGAATTTTTCTGAAGTCTTTAGCAGCTCGACGTTGGAAGTTTCAAGTCACCGCATTCCATGGGCTCTTACCAAGGGCTTTGTTCAAGCTGAAAGCAGTTCCAAGGTGAAATTCAGGCAATGAAATTTGAATGAAGCGTGGTCACTTTTTTTTTTTTTCTTTTTTAACTTCTGGTGTGATTTATTGGACAAAACTGTGTTTGGGAAACATTTTTCACTTGTGTTGTCTCTGCTTTTCCCGCCCCCTCTTCTGAAAGGTGAATGAATAGACATCACCTGCTGTATCCCAGAGTCTGTTCTCTCCCCAGTGCACAGCAGTGACCTTCTATTTAGCCCAAATGGTCTGATTCTTGCAGAGGTGACTAAGCAAATGCTACCTCAGAAGTTAGGAAAATTAGAAGACAGTAAATGTGGGCCAGCAAGAAAATCAAAATTAGGAGTGAGGAACCACCTGATATGTGCCTTTTCAAGTACCAGAATGGGATAATCCTTCCCATTTGCCTGCATGCCAGGCATCACAGGCTTAAGGGATATGGGAAGGTATGGCACTCCTGCAGCGATGGAGTGATGGGCAGAGCACGGTATGTGTTTGATGCTGCCTTTTGTTGTGTGTTGAGAGGGAAAGGGACTTTACCCCAAATGGGGAGCCTTGGAGCCGCAGTGTCCCAGAGCAGCTTGCATAACATTTTATCATGACACAATTTCCCACTTCTGCTCTTGGAAAAGCCATGTTGTGCTTCACGGTGGAAGCAGCATCATCGGAGACATAGTGCACCTTTTCAGTAACCCCATGTGAAGCGGTGTGACCGGGAGTGAGCCGGGGGGGATGCCTGGGGTGACCTGCTGAGGCTTTCTGGGGGAGACCAGAGGTTTGAGTGGCCACGGGCTGGCGGTGGCAGGGCAGCAGGCAGCACCTCAGGGCAGCGTCTGCCTGCTTTGCTTCAGCATTGACATGGGAAAGGAAGGGATGGGTGTTTCAGCTTTGAGCGGACGTTTCAGAGCTTTTAATTCACAGTCTGCTAATTACACTGCGTGGCAGAGCTTTACCTGTCTGGGGCGGCAGGTTTGTGCTGCAGACTGTTGTCGGGGGTATTACGCAACGGTCTGTTATTTCAATGAAGTATTAAATAAAATTGTTTCCACATCAGGAAATAGAGAGATGACCTGCCACAAAGCCTTAGTTAAACTTTCAAACATCCCTGAACCTACTGACCTTCAAGATACGGTACAAGGCTCATCTTTTCTTTCTCCTTCAGACCTTGGCCAGATGGGATGGCTGGAGGCACCGTATCAGTGCGTGGGGAAGGGCCTCCTAATGCTGTCACTGTCATTTAAATATTGATCAGAGTGTGTGGAGGGACCGTGTGATGGCTGCTGTGAGAGGTTAGTGAGCAGAGTCCCTGGAGGCTTTTCTCCGCTTGGGTGAGCAGAAGGAGCCCGTGTAACCGCTGGCTGCTCATGGGTCAGTGCCGCGACGCAAGACCAGCCTTTCATGGCGCTCGAGCTGTGAATCATCAAGCCCGTGCAAGGAGGTTGCTCTGCAATCTCTGGGAAGGGGGAGCCTCAGCCTTCCCACTTGCTGCCCGGGACCCGTGCTGCCGAGGTGTGCGGGGAGGTGGTGTAGGCAGTGCCAGCCCCGCTGCAGCCCCGTGCCTTGGCAGCAGCCCCAGGCACGGCTCTTTGTAAGCACAGCATGGGTGTCTTGAGCCGGAGCTGTGGCAGGTTGAACAGCTTGCAGTGCGGGTCTGAAACGCGTGTGTGTGCAATCTGGTGCTCTCCTATAACGCTCGGTATCTGTACGTTTCCCTTGGGAGCGCTCCTTCCCTTGGGAAGTTGCTCGGGGGCATGCAGTCTCCTTGCTGCTCTGCTTGCCCACAGGATGCCCGGGCCGTGCAGCAGGACCCGGGGGGCTCGGCTATGAGGCAGCGTGTGTTTGTAATGATGATATTGCTTTGAGGTCTGCTGAGCGCCCTCCTACTCATACCTGCACCCTGCTGCTGCAAAAAAGGCAATTAAAGAGAGGGTTGTCTGCATTGATATTTCCCTTTGCCAGCACCAAGCCTCTGAAGTGCCTTTGGGGAGATTGGGTCCTCCAGAGGAGGATTTTTGGCCACCCAGTGCTCCGCTGTGGTGGTGGGCACAGCATGGCCAGCACTCTGCCTGGTGGGGTTCACCGTCTGCACAGCTTGGAGATTCATGTCACCCCCCGTCAAACCTGTTGCAGAAGGAGCTTTCCTAGGGCTCCTTGCCCCTCAGCTGCCTGTCCTGGGAGGGAATGATGTCCCAGTCGCTGCTTTTAGGTACTTCTTGCAGGACGTAAAAGAAAAAAAAAAACGTGGGAAAAATAGGAGTAAGAGTAGAGATCTTGCCAGTTACCATAACATTCTGGAATCTGGCTTTTATGTGTCCTTTTTCTCCTGGCACTGCATGACTGCTGTCTTATACTTTAACTGAGCCAAGGTGAAAAAAGGCAATTAAGCTTTAATCAGGGTCACGAATCACTTCAGGTACACGTTTCCTTTTAAGAAGTGCTTATTTGTTCCCTTGGCTGCTCTGAAGCAGAGGCGAGGGCAGCGCAGGTCGGAGGAGAGAGGAGCTGCGGGGGGCAGTGGCAAACCCGCAGGGCACGGCCAGGAGCCGCTGGCAGCCGAGACAAGCCACCGCTTCACACTCGCTGGGGCTGCGCTCTGGTAGGACAGGGAGAGCAATTGGTGACACTTATTAGGTTTCCTCCTGCTCCCAAATGAAAGCAAAGTTTTGCAAATAGCCTGCTGTGAAAAGCGAAGAACCTGGCTGGCAGTTCTTGAACTTCTCCGTGATAAATGCCGAGGTACAGCAGCCGGTTTGGAAGAAGCCACCCATTCATTGTGGGCACAAGTAAAATTTTTGGCAACCTTTGCCCTGAACCATAAACTCAACTCTGTGGGGTCTATGAGCAGTTGTCTGGAGTCCTGCAAAGCGTCCCGGCTCTGTGGAAGGTTTGCACCACAGCTGGCTCACCCACTAGCTGCATGAAATATGCAGATCAGTGATTTTCCACTGTAGCGTGAAGGATCTTTTATAGCACTTGTAAAAAAAAACTTTTTTGGAGTTCTATCTTAGTGGATACGATGCCCTGCAAGTGCAGGTAGAATCCAGTTACTATTTTTTTAAGGGACAGACAGTGATGCTTGGCCTTTGATGTGATTTGGGGACGAAAGCATTGATATACAGGTAAAAATCTTAGTGTGAAGAAACTGGCCAAATAACTAAGTTCCTTCTTTCCTACTGAACTGACAGCCTGGAGATGTTAGGGCTCTGTCTGTTCAGAAAATGAAAGCGAGTGCCACACTGTCGCCTTAATGAGCATCACTCTCCACGTGGTGCAGCCATATGGCACTAAACATTCCTCGCTGGCTCACGCGTGGGTGACAGCACTGTTGTCTCTGTATGGGCTGGCTCGCCCTTGAAGCTGCAGTCCAGCCTGCAGCATAGTGTCTCTTCTGGTGATGATGTTACGGACATCTGTCCATTGCAGAATGGTTTGGAGCCATGTATTTGAGTCATACCACTTCCCACGTGGTCCTCACCTCATCTCCTTAGAAACAGAAATGCTCAACATCTCCACGCTGAGCTGTTTGGGCAGGTATTGTGGAAAGGAAGTTACAAGTCAAGAAAGGCAGCACCAGGTCTCTCCAGGGAGAAAATAATGTTGTTTTGGCTACAATCAGGGACAGACTTATATAAATGAAAAGGAAAACTAAATTCAGAAATCACAATAGCTGTTAAGGAAATCAAATAGATAAATGATGCAGAGGTGGTTAGCTATAGCTTCTTGGTTTGTTTTTTTTTTTTTTCTTAAACAGCGCACTTTAAGTCCTTAGTCAGCCTCTCTAATCTAAATGCCTCTCTATTCATCTGTATTTTCAAAGTAGTTATAAATAGGCAGACTTGTATAGCCAGCTGTCTCCAGAAGCAGACTGGGGTGTTGAAAGTTCAACTAGAATATTCTTGTTCGTTGACTGAAAGGGAAAAGCTGGAGGGGAAAAAGTGGGGAGTCAAGACAGAAAAAAAACCCACCCACCCAAGCCTTTAAGGCATCATTGCAAGTGCATCATGTAGCAAACCCACAACTTCAGAGAGCTTGAGGGTGGTGTGTGTGGGATGCTGCTGAGGAGAGATGCCCCGTGAGCAGTGTGAGGTGCACACAGCTCCTCTGAGGAGGGCTCTAGCAATGGACTGTCACAATTTTGGGGGTCCTTCAGTGCTCAGGGTTTAGCAGAGATGTCTTGTGTGAGTCTAAATTGTGGCCTCTGCTCTTGGACTCTGACAACTCTGAGGTGAAAATAATGTGGAAGGCTGATGATTTCGGTCTAGGTTCGATTCTGATTATTATTTTTTAACCTGGAGACTGAGCGAACCATGAGCAGGATGCTCATGCAGGGAAGGCTGTGGACTACGGATTGATGTTCAGATTCCTCCGCTACCATTACCTTCATCAGGAACTGCCTGAACAGTGTCTTTTAAGCATTGAGTTACTGCATACCATAATGCTTTCTTACCTTGAAGCTTCAATATTTCTGTTTTCTTTAGTAAATGGGGATAATTATTATTGCCTTTTATCTACTTTTCTTATCAAGCTTGTATATTCCTGGGGATAAGCCTATTTTTATCTGTTTGATAAACATCTAGGCATGGCCTGTGATTTTTATTCAGCACATTAAGTGGTGAATGTGCATAATAATCACACAGCGGAGATGACCCAGTGCCGTGTGGCTGAGCCTTGGTGGCCGTACAAATACCAGTTTACTTGCATGCTTGAATTGCAGAATTGAGGCTTTTTGAAAACTCCTGTACATTTTAAAAATGCTACTTAGGAAAGGGTGGCCATTTTGTCCCCTTTCTAAATGTGGTTCCAGCGTCACAGCAATATATTATTTCTTTAATTGCTAGAGTTCCCCAAGACTTTCCCTTTTCAGCTTCATTCAGGTTTCTAAGCTGAGACTAGGAGTGAGAGATGGAGCTGCTTTGCCAGGGCATATTTTGTGTGAAAGCACAATGTTGTATGCATAGAAATTAATTTTCCCCAAATGTTTTTTTTTTTTTTTTTCCCTAGTGTAATAGTTTACTAGTATAATAACCATTTTTAATAAACCAACATAGTGTCAACTAGGCTATTGGCCAGGTGACGCATTTAGTCAGGTTTAAAGTGCAGGTGTACTCTGTGTAAGTAACAGATGACAATAAATTAGCACAGGAAAAGTAATAAAAATGTGGCCTCCCACATACTCAATGGCCAAATATTAGGGGTTGGGAAGGAATTGCCATAGTTCATTGCTAAGTGGCATGAAAGTACAGAACAAGTGGATGGAAAATGTCATATTAACATAGTTGTTTTGCTTGTGTTATTGCTAACAAAGCTCTTTTGACAAAGTCTATGCTAGATAAATTTTTTCTAACAAAAGAAAATCAGAGTTGAAACTGTATCTTTAATGGTGAAGGTATTTTGTTAGCATATTAACCTTGCCTCTGAATGGCGGGGAGACTTTGTCTCTTCAAGAAGGCCGTCCTGAGATAGCCTTCACCATTCCAGGGCATGTAAGGGCCTGGCCTTGGTAAAGCTGGAAGAAATTATCTTCAGATACTTTTTGTTGGAGGTCTTCTTTCATTTGGAGCTTGAGGCTTAAAGAGCACAACACTTGGTCCCGTCTGACCATGAAACTTTTGTGAAAGCTTAGTAGAGACTTGGTAAAGTTACAGGCATAACGAATGGTTGAATGGTTCAGCCACCTCCTTGTGAGCACTGTATTTTCCATCCTCAAATAAATACCATCTCTCTTGTACACCATTCCACTAGGGAAGCTTGAGTATGTATGGCCAGAATATTTTTAGTTGTTGTCTCCCTGCAATGAAAGCAGCAATCCTCCTGCAGGCAGAAAGGAAAGGGCAAGGTGCTTGTAGGAATTCCCACTAGGTGTTTAAAACAGAGCGAACACTCATCTGAAAGCTCTTGGGGAGGAAGGCAAACTTCAAAAGTCTAAGTTTTGAAGTTTTTATTGCTGTGCAGAGTGCATATGAGCCTAGTTAAGCTGTGAGTTGAAACAATGCAAAAAATGCCAACCTGTAGGAAAAATGAGAAAGAAAAAGAAAAAAAGAAAGCTTGTGGAAGCCTGTCACTTGTGAAAGGTTTAGAAGTCAGAGGTGATGTACTAAGCTTTTTTCATTGACCGTAGGCAGCGGTAATGAAAATCTGGAGGTTGTTAACAAAAAATACAAGGCTCCACATTGTCAAAAGAGGCTGGGCTGTGTACAGACTGGGAAGCGGGCTTTACATTAGGATTTCTTGAGCTGTGGTCCATAAGGTGTCATAAGGTGACTGCTGCACCAGCTATGAAAAGACTGAAAAGAAACAGTGTGGTATAAAGTGGTATCAAATAAAAGCAAGAGAAACATTTTAACATTTAGGTTTATTTTGATGTGAAAGTCACTATGGCAGCAGGGTGAGTAACAGCTGTTTATTGCTTCCCTCAGATCTAGCTCAGGTTATTCTTCAATTTAGGACAGTTTCAACTGCCAGCTGATGCCCTCTGTCCACTGGTAATTCTTAGTCCCTTTGGCTTAAAACGTAAAGCAGAGCTGGGGTTACAGAAGTGACTGTTCCCATCCGTGCGCTCTACTGAGCCATCACGGTTCTTCTGTGTGCATCTCGCTGATGTACAATGTACTCTGGTCACATTTGCATGGGGTAGAAATGACTGGCTTAGATTGATCTTCAAGGAATTTTATTGAACATCGCTAGAATACATAGTTTAGAGAAACAAGCAGTGATAGTGTATTTTATTAATTATTTCCCTTAAGATCCATTCAGAGATGCAATTCCTGTAGTTTCAAATATTTTTTTTTTGTTATGCCTGAGGGAATATCACAGTTAAAAACAAACACAATACTCATGAATATTAATTTACTTTATAATTAAAGAAAGGAAAACCAATGTACTGTACTTTAATTGCAATTTCATTCTCTCCACCAAAAGTTCTTCCTGAAGATTGCATATTTGAGAGTTGCCTTGTCTCTGGGAGCTCTTCTTCTAATGCGTGAAATCTGAAATATATCACTTCCAAAATGAGTAGAAAGTCCCATCTTCAGGCACCCTGGGCTAGATCTGTGTTAGCATGTAATTTGGCGGCAGCAAGAGCAGATCATTAGAGGAAGGGGTTTGGGACAGAAACATCCATGTCTAAATGTTACATGGTTTGTGGAGGTTTGCTTGATCATATTAAATCCTAGGGTTCTGCTGATCCCTGGGATAGAATGTCTCCCAACCTTGTGTCTACTTTGGAGTGATCTGAAGATCAGCCATTGACTTGGAGCTGTTTGTCTCCATTCGGAGCGGGAGTGCTTGTTTGTGTGTATCTGCAGCAGAGCCTCTGAGGTAGCATCCTCCTGATGAAATGTAGTTTCTAGACACCAAAAACCACTTTGGGTATTGAACTGAGAGAGGTAAGGGAGGACAACAGTAGGATTCAGTTCAAAGCTGCTTTACTGCTCTGAATTGTAATGGTAATGTGGATACGATGACTAAAATCATGTGAACAGAAGAGCAACAGCAGGATGTTGAAGGTAGGGCAGGAGGTCTGCCAGGGATCTCTAAATCAGCTCACAAATAGGCAGCTGTAATTCTTAGTTCTGCGAAACAGACAGATTAAGTTTTATTGAGTCACTTTAAAGAATCTCTTCGAGGCACAGACTTGCGGCAGGTGAAAGTAAGGTGTATGAATATTTTTTATTAAAAATAAATGCATCTCTTGCAAGTTTATCTTTTGCTTTAACAAAGCAAAAATGACATCCAGCAGTTTAGACATGCTTTGACAAGTATTTTCTCCCTTGTGAAATGATGTTTTGGTGAACTGCATTGCAAAAACAGTGCTATACTAGGGTTGTGGTACTTGTTGGTACTATATGGGGGACCTTTACGTGTTCTTTATTACCTTGGCATACACAAGCTTATTTTGAGATGTAAGAACGTGTTGCTTGCCTTATTGAGAGAAAAGTAGTTACCTTTCTTCCTGGTTTTGCTGTACATGGGAGAAATTTCGTCTTTAGAGTTTGTGAGGAGTTACACACTACCTTTTGTGATCAATACTACGTGAAGGTCAGTCTGCCAACATGTAGCACCATGACAGCCCTTTGAAGTCCTTCTAAGCAGCTCTATAGCTTGGGCAGTGAATCTGAGCAGATACCTACCAGGGTGGGAGCTGGAGAACCAGGCCGGGGGCTTGGGATTCCTCCCAAGCAAGCTTGGTTTTGGCAACTGACATAGAGGGAATTTGACCACTTATGGAGTTTAAAATTTTATCACTTTCAGGTGCTAAATGAACTGAATGTTCCTTTTGTTCTGATGGGTTTTGTCTGGAGCTTTAATTAATTATGAGGTGAAATTCTGTTTGGACTGGGTCCAGGCATGCTTGTTTTTTGTATAAGTACTTCAGTTTTAAAAGTAATTTGAAACTTGTTAGGAAGACCTTGAATTTCATCTGTTTCCTTAGCAGTTCTCAAAGAGGTAATTAGATGTGGTAAGCTGGCGAAATGCAACCAGATAATTACCTGTGCACGGTCACTGCTGTTCCATATTTAAATGTCATAGGATCATATATTATATTCCTGAACTGTACTAATATGATGAAGCATCTTGTGATTGTATAAAATTGTATTTGAATGAAAATATATGAAAAACCAGCAGCTTGACAAATTCCCTAACTATTTAAGGAATTTACAAGGAGTGCATATATATATCCTCTCCCAGCAATACTCATTTTTTGCACTTACCGTATAAAAACTGAAGGCATTCAAAGGAGGAGAATTTTTCCAATAATTAGTTACTTGAACTTAAAATAGAAACATTGTTTAATAAAGAATAAAGGGAAATAGTATCCATTTCCATTTTACAAATGAAGAATAGATTATAAACACCAGACAGAGTCGTGTAGGTGTTTAACTCTTATATGGAATGGATACTTAATTATATTTGATGGTCTGGGCCTTAGAAACTGTAATTTCTTTACTACCATAAACAATTCACTCAAAACTGTGATTAAAGGCTTAAGGAATGTGTAGTTAACTCATAAAAATATGTACATAAATTTTGCTGATTCATTGCACTGTAAAGCACATCCTTATTTATTATTATAAATGAATCTCTAATGTAGCTCATGCAAAGTCTAAATGAGTGCCATTCTTTTTCATTAGGTAGCTCTTTAAAATCGATAATGTTTTCTTTAAGGGAAAGCTTTGGCTGTTACTAATTTAAATCTCATTAACTTTTGCTTTTTTTTTTCCTAAGGTTCAATTTGAGCTACATTTTTCATTTAGATTTGAAGCTGCAGGCTACATGTAATTCCATTAAAAACCCAAGGTAGGCAGGAATAATGTTGGGTTAAGAGTAATTTAGAGAACCAAAAAATTCAGAATATTTTGCATGCAGCCTATACTTGTCATTTAGAAGTAAATGGCTTTCCCAGCACGAAGTTTGGAGATGTGTTTGAGAAATCCTTTCCTAATTAGTGTAGAGTTTGCAAAAGCAGGTTGAAAGTCACTCTTTCCTCCACCATATTCTTTTGATTTAGGTACATGAATGTGCAGGGAAAGTTTTGCATATTCTTGGGACTCAAGAGTTGTAACCCCAGTCCCCTCTGTCCATGCCTGTGTTTGCACCTCTGTTGCTTTGGGTCTAGTGGGACACTGCTGTCATTGCTCCCATCCTTTGAGTGTGTTATATGTGCTCTATAGAGTGCCAAGGCTGTTTTTGAATATATGGGAGTAGAAGGGAAGAAGTGCAGTGTCCTTTCTGCCTGCCGAGTAGATTTGTCTCTTCTAACAGGAGGCTACTACACAGAGAAGCAGTCCAATGGCAGCTGGGCTGTTAGCATTCAGTTTTGTTATCTCAAGTTTGTAACTCATTAATGAGCTTGTATTGGTTTATCTTTCTTACTGAAGACATACTGATCAGTCCCAGGAAAGAGGAAAAAAAATCCAATTCTCATCATTTTGATGACATGTTTTGGAATATTTAGTATTAAACAATAGCAAAAAATGGCATTGTAAAGGTTTATACAGCCCTGGGCAGCCTGGAGATTGAAAACTTAGCACAGTGTTTCAAAATAGTGGTTGGCTGGAAGGGTTTTGGCACCATGTTATTCACTGTACATCAAAATTAACACATCACAAGCAGTGGTTATTTTCAATTACGTAAAATCAGATGAGTCTTTACAGAGATTAAAAATGGGATTTGTAATCACTTAGGAGAATTTTAAAAATTGACAACACAGCATGATTTCAGATTATGTAAATCTGGCAGTAGGATATTTATATTTCTGTTTGCAAAGATTCTGTTCAAAGTCATCATGATGGAAATATTTACAATGAAGACATAATAATGTCTTTAATATGCCAATCATAGAATCATAGAATCATATAGGTTGGAAAAGACCCTTGGGATCATCGAGTCCAACCATTCTAAATCATTCTAATTTAATTTCTTACACTGTCAACCTCACAGTGAAATATCATTTATTTCACAAGTGACACATGAAAAAATATGATTTCATTTGTGATACTCTTATTTTTAACAGAAATACAACGGTAAGTATCTTCAACTTTGAAGAACTTCTCTTTATCAGCAGTTCCCTTAACATAGTTTGCATGATGTCTGCATCTCTTTATTTCTGATTCATACCCCTGGTTCTAACCCACTCTCTCTCTCTTTTACCCTCCTTCCCCTTTCACAAAGAGGTTTTACTGTAGGGATGTGCTCCCAGGGGTATCAGGACACAATGCTGTGGGGTGCAGAGGTTGCGTAGGGTGCACTGACCTCCATGGGAGCTGAACACCATCAACACCTCTAAGGCTGGACCTTGTATCTTATGAAAACAAGGCTGATTTGTTGCCATCCAATTCTACTTTAACCTTGATGGGAGCCAATTCAAAGTGCTTTATTTGTGCATTGGGAACACGTGTTATACTGTCAGAGACCTCACTTCACTTCTCTGTCTGCAGCCCAAAATCCCTGCCCTGCAGTCACATGCCTCCTGTGTGCTTTTTCCCCTCCGGCTGGGTACAGTCGCTTTCCTCTTCCTTCAGATGTAGACCTGGACAGATGACAAGTTCTGTCATCTGAACTGAAAAATCTGTCATTGTGAACTGAAAAAACAATAAAGTAAAAAAAAAAACAGTAAAAAAGACTAAGTTGAATTAAATAGAACATTTTTAGTTGTGAATCCATCCACTCACAACACTGTTTGTTCAAATAAATCCTCCCCCCATCCCCAGCTTCCCCACTGAATGCTACTTGCTGAATTCGACTTCCATTTAGCAGGGGTGGTGAGAGAAGGTTGGGGAAGTGGGGGGCAGGAGAGCCCCAGCCTTGAGCTGGGAGGCAGGAGCCCTCCCCACGCCTGCCGAGAGGAGCAGGGACACCCTGCCTACCCCCAGCAGAGACAGGAGTCCCCAGGGCACTGAACAGTTGGAACCACTCAAACTCATTGACATAACTGCAGCCAGGGTTGGAAAAGAGCACTCTCTTTGTGAAGAAGATGGATGGAAGAAAAAGGTACCTGGCTTCCTATTTCTGTCCTGTCTTCCCTAATCATTGTGCCTTTTTTCTGTTCTAAGAATTTAAGTACTGACTTTCCATATTTTAAAACATGGTTTCCCTATTGGAAAACATAGTTGTTTTCTTTGGGGTGGTCCCTACAGAAGCCAATCCAGGTGTAGCCACCTCAATGCTTTGTTGTATTAATCATTTTAAAATACTACTTAAGCACTTGTCCTCAAACTGTTATGGCAGTCAGCTCCCAAAGCTGGGAAAGTAAATGATGGCTGGGGATTAGGTCCAGAATCTGGGAGTGAGCAAGAGCATGATAGAAAATGGGCAGTCTCCACATTGCTACTGAGTGTTGAGTAACAAGTCAGTACAACTGGGGAGACATAAATTAGAAAAGTTACTCCAGTAATGTAATTATTCTGGCTTATCAGTAGCTTAGGTGGTGGCTTTTATGATCATTTTTCAGAGTTGTCTTAATGTTGAGCTGTGATGATTTAATCACGATGAGCTGATGGATGGTGAGGCTGAAGGATGGTGTCCCAGCTGGAGGACGTGGTGACATCCAAAGAAAGGCCTCAGGTGCCAAGGGCCCCCCTCCCGCATTCCTATCTTTTCCCGGGCTCAGCCCAGAGCTTTAACATCTCTCCATCTTCCGTCCCTCTCTTGGGTGCTGCTTGGTGGATCACTTGGCAGCTGCATGTTTTGCAGAGTGAGTTGAGGCCATTGATAATGACAGGAGGCCCATGAATAAAACACAGACCTGTTTGTTTTGTGCCATTCTGAGCAAATGATGTATTAGTAATGAAGTATTTGCAGTTAGTCACTTTTGCTTACCAATAAATGAAATGTTCCTGCTGCCAGATTTGTTTTTGGCTTGTGAGGTTACAGGGCAGTGTGAGGAAAAAGGCTGTAAACTGGGCTGGTTTGGGGTCTGTTTGCTTTATGATGGTTCTTATTTAAAGATAAATAGTTGCTGTTCTGCGTCAGCTCAAAGCCAGTTTCTGTGGGGTTTCAGTCGGCCATTGGCCCTGGTCTGAGTCAGGACTTGGGAAAACGACTGGAATGTGGATGAAGTCCCTGGGAATGCGGCCACGTGGGGAGCTGCAGCCCTGGTAATAAGAGTGACCCCTCTCCCCCATGGGGGGACCATCGCTAGAGCTGGGGCTGGGGAGAAGCAAGGCCCCAGGAGCAGGGGACGGAGAGTGGACTGAGAGGAGTCAGTGTGCTAGTGACAGGACCTGGTCAGGTGCCACCGCTCACAGCTTGTCTGGAAGGGAGCTGGAATTTTGGAGGATCTGGCGGATAGGGGCTGTGTCTGCCATCACAGCCCCCTTTTCATAGTCTGCGTTTGAGAAATGGAAGTGGTCCCACAATGTTTTCACTAGAGACACATTACTGGGGTGTGTGGAGCTGCCGGTGGATGTGGTGCTGCAGAATGTTGCGCCAGACAGCTTTTAGAAAATGTATGTGTAAATGGTAAAGGTGCACCCAAGTAAAGGGGGTGTTACAGAGCACAGCACTGCATTCCTGCTTGCTGCTTTGCCTAGAGAGGCACAGCTGTAACACAGGTAGCTCTTGTAATGGTTCATTTTTCAATCATCCTTCACTTTTTTTTCTTACGTGTAATTATAATAGCTTGCAATAAGGATAACTCTATGTTTGTTTATTTTAAACAGAAACAAAAGTCCTAAGAACAACATTTACTGTTTAAAAATGTCTTGTTTTGAAAGCATTTCATAGTTCATCAGTTACAGACATATTTTAGTCAAATAACCCCCTAACAATTCTATTCATGGTTGTCCTATAAAAGCAAACATTGTTTTGATTTGTGACTATTTATTTTACTGAAATGAAATTCGGTGTGTTCTGCAGTCAGAAGAGTTTCCTATTTAAATTCTGCTGCATACGTGCAGCTAATGAATTAAAATGAGAGGAGGAATTACAACCTAGGTTAGAGCGTGGGTCACAACCTTTTCAAACAGAGGTCCACCTGTCATGCATGTGGAAATGGTAATTGGCTCACTGCAGCTGAAATTATCTGTGCCGGATAACAGAAGGAATGACGCAGCAATTGTAAAATGGTAAGTGTGTCCAGGTATGCAAAGGTAAATGTGTAGAGACAAAGTAAATGACCAAAGCTGGTTATTTATTGCAAGTAAATTCATATGAACTTGACTTCTTCCTTTCTATTCATAAACATGTCCTGATTTAAAGTTGTTCATTCTCTCTTTTTTTTTTTTAACATTGCAATGTACTCATCAAGTAGATTAAAAATGTCCAAGGCCCAGAACATTGATTCTACCTAGTCTGTTTATGGTGAGAAGCTAGCTTTGTAAAGGATTTGGTAATCTTCTGATGGACTGACTGCATCTTTGTAAGCTAGAAAATAAATGAGTAATGAGTAGGGCAGAGAGCGTGCACACCCGGATATGGGCATTCGTGCGAAAGGCTCTCTTTATGTGTCTGCAAATTGTGGCCAGCAAGAGCTGTGTTGGTGGTAAGACGAAATCATTCAGGTCGGGTAGGTTGGAAGAGGCTTGCAGAGGTTCAGAGTCTGGGCTTTGGCTCAAAGGCCTTGCATGGTGGCACAGGTGGCTGTGCAGGCAAGGCATGTGCATTGGGCAAGCATGAGTTGCCCATGGTAAATGGGGAATTTGGACTCCCAGAAATGTCCCGGTTGAGATGTCCCAGTGAATAATTGCTTAAACCTTACACAAATACCGTGTAGCTCATCCGCGGGAACAACCGAGTCCTGCTTTCCTCTTGTAGTGGGGTGTGATACTACCCCTGGGCTCTTCTCATGGTCTCCTTGCTTTCTCCTCCTGTTGACCAGTCTTCCTCTGCCATGAGTGAGGTGTAGTAAGAGCCCTTACAGCAAACTTGTGTCACTCAAGGATTCCCCTCTGCAGACAGAGGAAATGAATTCGGTGCAGTGTATTCAACAGGGAGTCTGTCTTCCTAACCTAATCTAAACTCAAGAGGATTGTGCCCTCAAAGCAGATAATCCAACTCAAACTCTCCACGTGCTTGAAAAACAGATGAAAAATATAATAATCTTGTGCATGTACACCCGTCTCTCTGCCCCACAGGGACTAGGAAGTTAATAGAGTTTCATTCTCTTTAATTTTAAATTCTTATTATTCACATCTCTTTCCTACAATTCCCTCCTGGGAATAACAAGCAGTAGATACAGAGTTTCCTAATTGTGTGATTACTTGAGACTGCAACTACCTGATCTAGGATCTAGTTTCCATTTACTTTACCTTCAGTAACTTTATTCAAAGGGACTAATGAAAAGAGAATCATCAATTATTGAAATGAATTCAGCTTTGTTCCCAAGGTTTGCATGGTGCTAAAGACTTGAAAACAGAAGTGTGCGAAAGTCTCCGTGGGTTAATGTGTTTAGCTGGAGAATATTAAAACTGTCTCAAAGAGTGTCCTTAAAGAGCTCATGTATAGTCAACACCACTTGAAATATTAATTGCATATACCTTCAGGTATAACGCATCTTCCCAGTGTGTTGCTCCCGAAACCATCTTAGGATAAAATTTTTATTTATAAACGCGATGGAATATTTCCAGTCTATTTTACTCATTACTTAAATTAGTTATTATTTTCCCTTTTCTTAGATATTGATTCTTTTTCTTTTCTTTTTTGATCTAATTTGTCTAAAGGTAGTTCTGTGCACCAAAGAAGTGTCAGAGATGCTGGGAAATCTGTCTTTGTGCTTTTCCATCATTCATTGACTTCCTTGGGAATCCAAAGAGCTAATCAAAACAGAAGTATTCATTGTGGAAGATATTAGAAAAAATATTTTTTCCCTTTCCTGGAGCTTAGAAAATGCTAATATTTTTATTTACTAGATTTTGTGGGCATTATGTGAAAGAAAATATTGCTGTTCAGATGGGTTTCAGCTCTGGGTGAACAGCTGATTTACAGGCTTTATTGAGTTCTTGCCTGTGTTTGCCTGAGTTGTTTGTTATGGAATTTAAATGTTAGTATTTAACAGGAAAGTTTTGTTACTTGTTCAGTCCAAGAAGCAGATGTAAACATCACATAACTGATCTGGCCACTCCAATTTAGAGCAACACACATTTTGTTTAAAGTAATGTTCCCTTGCTAGTGCAATAAACAAGAAAGGGAGCTGTGCTGGTTTAATGGCATTATTTCATGGCTGACTTTGAAGAAAAAGGGATTCTTTTATGGGTCCACAAACCAGAGAAGAGATTTAATTGTTCGGATAACTTGTTCAGTGCAGATCACCCACTTGACTTTACTTCTCTGGGAGCAAAGACGGAGGCTGGGCAGAGGCAGGAGCTTTGTAAATGAACTTTTCCACAACTCTTCCAAATCTGCCTGGCCCGGTGCAGGAGGAGAACTGCAGTGGGAAGGGCAGGGGCCAGGGGGTGCAGGAGGGGCTGAGAAGGCAGGGCAGGCTGGGGCACAGTCCTTGAACCCGTCTCTGGGACATCACAAAATATACAAAAGCATAAAGCCATGAAGTATCGTGTCCTGGATCGTGTCCTGGGTCTACTGCTGTTGATTTTCAAGGTGCCTTT
>JAHREE010000559.1:3927595-4042595 GCA_033628505.1 Tringa tobata | reverse complement strand
GGGACCATGCGCTGGTCTCAGCTGATGGACAGGTCTAATATGGCAGCACTGGGCTGCAGTGAGATGCTGGTTGGGGTCTACAAGCACCATAGCAGAATTAGCACGGCACAGCTGGAAAGCCAGAGATGTGAAACCAATTATTTATGGTGAGCCTGATCTAACACCCTGACCCTTTGTGAAGATCATGTCCAGCCAAACCTATTAAAAACATTGCTGTGTTTGCTTAACCAGAATCAAAATCTGAAAATACCAGTTTTTCAGTTGCCTGAAGTTCATGGACTGTAACTGATTTGTCCCCTTTAAAAGTCTAAATATTTGCATCCCTTTTTCAGCTTCCATAATGGAGTGCAGCTATTGTTGCTATGTGTCTGCAAACCCCGAGCATGATGGATATCAGTTGCTGGGCTCTGCTGTTCTATGGCTAATATATAAATAAAAATATAACACCTGTATCAGGGAAGTGCCTGGTTTTTGGTGTTTGGTTTTTTTTTTCCTTCTGACTATGTATTTACAGTCACAAGCATTGGTTGCTTTGTGAAGCAATGAATTTAATACATTAGCTAGTATATTATTTTTTAATTATTTATTTGTCGATGATTTCAATTTAAAATGAGGTTTTCAGGTAACAAGGTAGGCAAACATGTTTAACAATGCCATGATATAAATTGCTGTAGGTGACAGATCCCAACAAAAATTATTACAGGCAGATTCACAATGCAAAAAATTATTTAGATGACAGCAAGCAGAAAGACAAATTACTCAGAGACTCTGTACATGCTCTTCTATAATTGCTCATAAATTATTATGGTTCATGTTAAAATGCATCTAGACTCCCTAGACAACTAGATTTATTTAAAATAAGAATAATGGGAAATTACCGGGAAACGTTGGGGAAGGAGATGCAGTACACACTATGGGTGATTGCTAAAATAAAAGTACAGAGCTTATTGTCAGCCAACTTAATCTACAGTTTGCTTAATAATTTTGAAACCTTCATTTTTAATTCACCACCTCCTCAGGTTGCGTTTCCCTGGATAGATAAATGGGATGGGCCCAGTGGGACGCCACCATCATTAATTGCTGCTGTGTTTCCCTGCCTGGGGGGACACATCGGGGCTCTCTCCTGCACCTTGTGCACCTCAGCACTGTCACGTTCTACGAAATAGGATTGAATTTAGTCTCTTGGATCAGAAGTTATGCTAACAGGGTAGGGCCACTGACAGATAGATGGGCAAACCTCTTTTCCTTAGGAAGCTGGGCTAAAAATGGGGTAATGTTTTCCATATCCTCTCAATGCTCCAAATTTTAGAAAATATTTCAAACAATGGTCTTTACTGAAAGTATCTAAAATACACCCACAATAGATAGGATTTAATTTGAATGGGCTTTCAGTCAGGCACTTATTAAGGATCAGCTGATTATTGGGTAGCAGACAAAAGGAGTATATACATTTATTATATAATAAGTGCCTCTCTCTAATGCCATTATTTTTCTCTTCTTACCACCCCAATTATATTAAACATTGAGAGCCAGCCCAACAAAAATGACAGCAAACTTTGTTCTGGATAATGGAGTGCTAAACTCCACCTAAGCGGCTCCGGTCATTTGTACTGACAGCTTGGAGAATACTCCAAACGAGTCTAACGGTGCTCACGCTCCAGTGACTGACAGCGCGGCAAGAGGAAAAATTCCAGCTTCCACGTGAGCACGGGGAGCCTGACCTAGATTTTAGCCTCTGCAGCTTCATAAGAGGAGACATTCTTGACTGTGTATTTAACAAGAAAAAAAAAAAAGAGCAAGGGGGAAAAGTAATCTCCTGTTTGATTAGTCTTTCTTCAATAATTAAGATTTAGTCAAGGCGCTCTGTGAGACTTCTCCCCTCCGCAGATGTCATCAACCCTATAATGAATGGTTACTCTGTTCCCTGTGTGTTCTCCTCTCCGTAATTACCACCTCCTGGGGTGCTGCGGGAGCGAGCTGCTGCGGGGCAGGCAGTGGCGGGGGGCAGGCAGCCTGCCTGCACCTTCCCCCTCCCCTGCGCCGCCTCCCCGCTGGCTGCCCAAATCCTTCCGTTCGGATACTGATAATGGGAATAATAATGGGAAAAAGGTCTCCCGTGTAAATCTCCTTTTTCTTTCTTTTCTGTTTCGGAGATGCAGGCGCTGGGCTGGGGTCAGGTCACCGTGGTCAGCCAGCCGTGCGCCGGCCACGCAGTCTCGCTCTCCACTGGGGGCAGCTGGAGATGGATTTTAGCCACCCTGATGACCTGGCTGTAAATTGCCATCCAAATGTCTTTCATCTGTTCCACTGTGCTTTATATATTCCAGGGTTGTAATTTTGATAATAAAATAGTAGAGAAGTGCATACTAGAAAAGACATTTTCAAACGAAAGTGGAAGATGAGGCAGATTGAATGACACTGAAGGATGGTTAGTGTTTGTTTGAGCTGCGCTTTGACAAGTTGTTTAGTGTGGATGTGGGAGAAATGTTATTGGAAGCAGAAGCATTTTCAGCTTTCAAAGCTGGATTTTCATATTGGGTCAGTACCTAACTCCATAACTCTTCCTAATTGTGACTCTGCTCTGTGAAGTAACTGGAAAACTGGCACCTTTCTGCTTGACCCACAAGCTTTCCACATGTGTCTGAATGTCAGTTATTCTTTACTGTGGTTTAACTGTGCTGAACCAGCACAGGTTCGAAAGAATTAGATGACATAAAAAGATTAGATTGACAGGAGATTGACAGAATTAATTAGATCGTCTGAATTAGTTTGGATCTAAATTCCAATTCTGGGCACACCTATTAATTTCAGCTTACGCCCCTACTTAGACTTTTGTGACTTTGCTAGAGCACAGGAGGAGGGGTGCCTTTGAGAAGGCGTGTATGGCCTGGAGAAGAGGGATGAGCCATCTGGAGAGCTCAGCGTTGCTGTTCACATCCCTTGCTGAGAGACGGCGGCTGTAAGCTCTGCACCATTCTTTAATTGTAAGCTCACACCAGCCTAAAGAGCAGGGCTTAAAAAACACACAGAACTTTTGTGAGGAATCTCTGTATGGAGTACATTGATACCCACTCAACGTAAAAGCTTTCAAAGCCACCTATATAAAATAATGCATGGTGTCAGAACCAGGCTTTAATGTAAAAATTGATTGGATGGGTTTGGGAGACTTGGGTTCTTTTTCCAGTTCTGCTGCTGATTGCCTGTGTCTGTGTAACACCATCGCAGAGAGAGGGGAATGCAGTGTTTCATGGGGTCCTGGGAAGAGAATGTTTGAGTTGCAGCGTGTGGCTCTGGTCGTGGTGAAGGATGTTACAAACCTGGAGGGGATGCACTGGGAACAAATACCTCAGTACATGAATTTTGTAATGGTTATCCAAACTTGTCCTGTTCTGTGTGGCATTAAATTGTGAGAGAGAGAACACAGGAAGATGTGACGCTGCAGCAGTGAAGAAAAGGAAAGTCGGTAAATTACTACTGGCCTTTCATTTTACGTCATTAACAGTAGCTGTTAAGACCAAGAAGCAATGAATTTTCATTTTAATCAGTAGGATGTTTTCAGCAAAATGAGTATGGAAACGAAAATTTAACTGAAACTGTGTGTACCTAACTTCAGGTGAATGTTTGGGTCTGGGGGCTTCTTTTGTTGAAGTAAGAAGTCAGTTGGCACATCCAGCTGCTGCGTTTGCATCTGCCTGTGGGGTGGGTGGCAGGAGCAGGTACCCTGATCCATACCACCTGGGGTGAAGGTATTTTACCATCTCACTTCACCTGTCAGTACCCTCACAAGAGTAGATACATTAAAAGAATACTTTTGAGCAATGGGTTTCCCTTCCTTCTTGAGCCCACGTTAGTTTGTTTTACGAGATGTTACGTGGAAGTTTATGTATTAAAAATGTATGAAAGTGGTCAAGTGTCAACAGGTTTAAAATATGGTTCAGTTGCATGGTTCATGTGGTCACAGTACAATTAAGGCTGACTTACTGCAACGGGGAAATTAAAACCTTCCATTTATAATGGTTAGTTTTGAAGGATTCAAGAGAAGCCTGAAAAAATGGTAGACATAATTTAAAGGCAGTAAAAGCCATGGAAAAAAAAAAGGACTAGGTCTGATATTCCACGACGTGTAGAAGTTTTGGCTCACTACCTTTGTTTAGGAAGTAAATAAAAGAAGTCACTTAATGAGAGAGTGCTATAGAAGATGTGTATGAAATGACGAGTGTATGAGAATATCTAATACTCAGAGTTTGAGAATTGACACTGTAAATGCAGAAGGGGCAACTTGAACCTTATTTGGATGAATTTGAGGTAGTTGTAAAGATATTCTACTTACATGTAGCTGGATATGATCAATAAATTCTAAAACCTATGCATTTCATTAATTCTATGAATATTAGATAGTGTATTTACCTATTGATGATCTGCTTTTGCAGTCTTTTTCTTTGGTTATATTCTCAGTTGACTTTCAAACTTACAGTTTTTCCAGCAATAAAAGATTCAATTAAAAAGTCTCTGATGTGAGGGGGAGTTACATGTTGATATGGATACATGTTCTAGGATTATATTGTAACTAAGATGATTTAAAATAATGGGAGAAAAAAATGTAGGGAGAAGTAATCTTTTATTAAACTGGCTGACATGTTAATTTTTAAAGTGAAGTATAAAGAAAACTGTTTCAAAAGTTTTTGCTGAACAGAACATCAAAAGATCCCTTTTCATGTTTGTACAATTCCTGTATTAAGCTTTATTGCATAGGTAGCATGTTGTAATTGTATCCTGTTGTATATAATACATATCTCTACAGTTTGAGTAGGCTGTAGGGGAAAAAAAGGGCTGTGGGAAACTGCCTTGGAAAGAAAATGATAAATATCACATCTGTTAGTTGTTTGGGTTTTTTTTTTTCCATGTAACATAATTAGCAGAGGTGAACTGAAAAGTTTTAAGCAATAAGATTGGTATCAGATGCCAGTTTACTTTTTCCTCCTATAAAGAATCAAAAAATTCAAAGCTGGCTTACTGGGGCAAGTAGTTAAGGTGAAAACACTTGTTTTATTTATTAAAGAATTTAATAAATGAAAGCAGTGATACTCTAAAGAAATGGAATTGAGACAGCCCAATGTGGGCTGTTTGTTGCCTGCACATTCGTATTTACTTGTAATTAAAAAAGATGTATTAAACCCTTTAATTGCCAATAGCTGCTTTGGGTTTTTCACATTGCTATAAACCAAAGGTTCTTTTCTTTTAATTAATTGCATTGTATTTCACAAGCTGCCTTACACTATATTGAAAAAATATTTCTGTGTCTAATATTTCTTTATTATTGTTTTGCTTTCAGTTGATGGTTGCATTGACTGGTCAGTGGATCTCAAGACATACATGGCTTTGGCAGGTGAACCAGTCCGAGTGAAATGTGCCCTTTTCTACAGCTATATCAGAACTAATTATAGCATGGCCCAAAGCACAGGTCTTAGGCTCATGTGGTACAAAAACAAAGGAGATTTAGAAGAACCCATTATATTTTCTGAAGTTAGGATGAGCAAGGATGAAGATTCAATATGGTTTCATTCGGTTGAATTGCAAGACAGTGGTTTCTACACATGTGTTTTAAGGTGGGTATTGTGTTAAAGTCTAACTAAGAATGTATAGATTGTCTTGGTTACAAAAAATGTTTAAGTTTAGCTCTCAGGATTGAGATATTCTTCCAGTTAATATATACTCATTATTTTTATTCTCATGTGACATATATATGTCACATAATGCATTGTCTCAAAATTAGTTTCCCTAGTAATTATAGTTACCTCTTCCAATAGCTGTAATTAAACATGTGCTTTCATTTAATTACCTTTATTTTTCATCCCAACATTTGCAAATTCTCAATTTGCCATAAACCTTCAGAACTGGATACTTCTTAAATCATGAAGTGTTTTGGTTAAGTAACACTCTTTTTCAAATCCTCTGAGTTACTCAAGAGTTAGACACAGTTTGAATTATTCTGATGGGGTTAGGCCATGGGGAGTAACAATTCTGTCTGGTTTTGAAGAAATGTTTATTTTGATATACAGTTATGATTTGTCATAAATTTAAGGAGACCTTGTTTGGTAAGGCACTGAAATGCATGTCTCAGAAGTATTTCGGAACTGTTGGATGAGCCTTAAATTAAGCATGTGCTGGAGCTCGTGATTTTTGTCATGTTGATGTCAGCTCTGTAACTAAAACAGAGAGGATAAAAAAGGAGGACTCTTTAAGAATGAATGAATAAATATCCCTTAAATGATGTAGTTTTGAATTAAAAGGGATTTACAGATACTTTATGTCATTTAAACTATTTAGTTTCAGAGAATGAAGCTTGCTTCATATTTGTCTGCTATTCCGTAATGAAATTGTACCCAAGTTTGCTGAATTTAAAATCAAATATTTGCAGCAAAACAACAGCACTGTTCAGAGCCTAAAATTTCCTCTCTTGCCATTGCTGCTAAGTTGTGCTGCCTTGTCTCAGCTGCCTCTGTTCATTTTGATCCTGAAGAGCACTACTAAAATAGAAGATTGTGCTGTGGTACATGGTGGTTTGTACTGGGAGCCAACGTCCAGTACATCTGGCCTAACTCACTATTAATTTTGTGTTGCAGCCTTTGGAGTTAATTATTCTTTTATTAGGTGCTCTGTCACAGGTTCGGAGTAATATGAACTCTGTGATTTTGAAATGTTATGGGAAGATAATGATTTACATGTTTCAAGGGAGCTATACTTTTTTCATGAGAAGTCCCTGTTGTGGTAATCAAGTTTTTAGTTTCATACTCTGGAAATTTTAATGCAAATCCTATGTGAAAAATGATTAATTGATCTTGGAACAAATTTTTGGGCATAGTTTTTTCCCCAAAATTTCAAAATTTTTTGTTAATTTACGTGACGAAGTAGTTTTGGTAACAAAAGGGCAAGTTTTAGCTCATGTGTTCTCCTCATTTTTCAGATAAAAACTATTTGACATGTGTCTTGGAAGGCATCACACAGCAATAAGATCTTCCTCGTCAGTTATGCAGTTTTCCTGCTTTGGCTAGAACTTTCTTACATAATTACAGATGCTTTTCCCTTTTGCAGATTTATGTCTCAGTGCAGAATGTTGTATATAATGGTTACACATGAAAGACTATATTTCTTCTTTTACTGATTTAATTTTTTCTTCCAAAAATTTGGTAATGTACCCTTGCTGTTATTGTTTATGAAATCATAGATGACTAAAAATAACTGAGGAAATAGCAATAGTAATTTATTTTAATTTCATTAAAATTGTGATAGATGTAATGTTCTGAAATATGATCGCACTTTTGGGGTAGACTATCCACACCATTAACTGTGTAATTTCAGCTTTATTAATCCATTTTTTTTTGGAAGGGGATAAGCAGATGTTTGTGTTTTAGTCATTAACCAGGATCACCAGCTTTGTGAGAATTAAGAGGACAGAAATGAGAGCAGTAATTCTAGAATATGATTTTATTTTCTAGGAACATTAACAATTTCTGTTACAAATGCCTTCTTTCATAGACTGAATGAATAGAGACTGGTAGAGAGAAAGTGCAGTGGAAATGAAGAGGTGACTGTCCATCAGTGTGCAACACTGGGTTTAGGGTTGCATGCATAATTGAGTCCTCTGGTTTGGTAGCTGAATGAAAAAAATTAGGGAAGAAAATGCTTTTGTTTCCAGATAAGTGTAAAGCTTTTGAAGTTTTTCTCAACAAAGAAGTTTTCCTTTATGTCCTCTAAGAGAAAATCAGAAGCAATTAAAGTCTAAATTACTGTCTTTCTAGCCACTTATCGGAGATGTGGGAAGCCCTGGTGTAATTCCCTGTGCTGCCTGAAGGGTGAAAACCCACATTTGCGTGTCTCAGTGGCCAGTGTGTCCTGCGTTCAACTGCTTCAAGTCTCTTGCCTTAGAACCGTTCTGTCTGAAGTTTGTATTTGTCCATGCAAAACACTCACATGGGGGTGAGATGCTTGGATGTGGTGCTCAGGCTAATTGGGGACAAGAAGTCCCTGTCCCAGAAGAAGTTTATGGCTTGAAAGGAAGGATACTCTCAAGCTGGGAAGACCTTCTCTGATAGAAGGCAATTGAACACCAAAGGTTTTTAGCAAGTCGTACATAAAGGGTGTCATAGACAATAGTGAGAGCTATGCTAATTCTCTCTCCCCCAGCTTGTTACTTTTTTTCCAGTCAAAACAAAAAGGCAAATAACAAAAAAGGAATAGGGAAAATGGCAATTGCACATGTCACTGAATTTCCTATTTGTTGAAAAGGTTCTTCACAATTCTAAAAAAATTCCCTGCTTTTAAAGAAGCTGCGTTTTCTGGTTGGTCTCTGGTGCTTGTGAGGATCGAGACATGAGTATCTTTGAAGCAATTAGAAGGAATTTTTCAGAAGCTGCTTAAAAATAGTGGGTATGAGCAGGTGAACAATAGGCTGATATGACAGTGATTTGGAGATGGGTAGAAATTAAATGTGTCAGTGAATTCTTTCTCATGCAGAATTGTCACTTCAATAATCATAATGTCTGTTTTGTAAATGCACCTGTAATGCTGAATAAAATTAAGGAATATTAGAGCAGCATTAATGAAAGAGATTACTTCTCCAGACTTAAGAGGTCTGATATCATAATTTAAATACTCCCTCTCCTTTATTAACCAGTTAGTTATACATTGTTCCATAGGCAGGTGTGGGGGTGTTTGTATAATCGGAGGAAATTACTGTTGTATTAAAACTTACTTCTCTCTTCTCAAAATACATTTTGACATTGAACTGACACTCAGATGCAAAGCAAAGTGTGGTATTTTTCTCCAGTGTTAAGCATGGCTGTCACATATTAAAGGGTCCTGATTCTGCAGGGAGTTCTAAAAGAGTGTGGAGCTGAGCTGTGTTACTCAGTCCATGTGAAATCTATGGATCTGCTTAGTTCACAAGTGCCTTTTCTGTGTCAAATCAGGGATATTGCTACAGCAAGATCCAGTGACATCCAAAAGTCATCCTGACTAATGGATAGACGTGTGTTTCACTCAGTTCCCAGATAAATGCTGGGACATATGTATCACAACTTTACGGAAGCCCAATACAGAAATGCTGCATTCTGGAGGTCTCTTTGCAGTTCAGGTCCTGGGTATGCCATTAATCCTCCAGCACCCACCAGTGCTATTTCAGATAAAGCTGTCAGCATTTCTGTTACAGAGGTTTGTTGTTCTGGGATTTTCGCATCAGCAGTCTGGATCAAAGCATTTTCACTGAAGGATTCAGAGATGAGAGCAGCAAAGCCAGACACGGAAACTAAAATAGATCTATATGAATAGGGTGGCCCTAAAGTTCTGAGGCTGTAAGACAGTCATTTGCCAGATCAGTAAAACATTAATGCGTATTTGCTGTTAGTTAACTGTTGATGAAATAGAACAACTCAATTCCCATAATGTGCATCAGGAGGGAAGAAAGTCTGGGCCTTGTGGGGGTGCAAGAAAAGCAGGAGGTGGAGGTTTGTGGTCGCCAGACTGGCTGACAGAGCTAAGCCTTGATTTTTGTACAAGATGCAGAAAAACAAGGGAGTGAGGGCCTTGAATACCTATGAGGAAATAAGCCTGCAGATCTTTAATACCAGCATTTCATGCCAGAGAACTGCCAACAAATCAAGTTAGGAAATCTACACATCCTTTTTTTCCTTATTTTGTCCCTATCTGCACAGTTCTTAATGGAGAGCAGCATTGCTATGGACATGCACAGAAGAATCAAGCCTTTGCTGAGCCATTGGTGAAATACTGAGATATTACTTTCTGAGCAGTAATAAAATAGACTGATAGTAGATTTTAAGCCTTCAGGCTTCTGAATGTCTGTGGAGTGCATGACCAGCAAATCAAAATCAGATTTAGACAGCCTGGAGGGGCTGTCAGTAAAACTTCATTTGTGGCATAACCTTTGTGCTCTCGCTTCAGTGGGTGCTAGGAGGAGCTGAGGAACTTGTTTCAAATGCTCACAACCTGGACTGCAATATGCAGCCTTCATCCCAGGAAAAGTTGCACCACTTTCTGAGCACTGAAAGTCTGACTTCCAAGCGAAAGGAAAGAAGAGTTTTTTCAGGTCCAGAGACCAAACAGGAAAGTTGGACTAAATCATGATGTGAAAAAGTGTAAGGGGAGGGTCACTTTCTCTGCAGCCATCTCTCATGGTTCTTACAATACATGTTTTAATACAGTTACTCATTTTGTTGCTGGCAATATCTTCTCATTACAGAATGTTATGTGTTCAGGTGCTTTGGCTTTATTCAGTGCTCAACTATTCATGACAAAGGTGATTTTGTATCTCAAATCCCTTTGAACACAATGCAGTAATTCCTCCTGAATACCTCCTTACATATGCTTCACTGGCAAGTACTTTTTTTTCCCCATAGACTTTGAAAAGATCCAAGGATGGCGTTTCCTTGTGGGCCAGTGTCTTTAATGGATTACACACCTCATAGTTACCTTTTGGACTTGCACACCAGTACACAACCTGCTTTCATTTCACTGTCCCCAGCATGTCTGAAGAAGCCAGCTAGATTTCACACTTCAAGCAAGTGCATGGATTCAACATTGCATAGTCTTCCTAGGCTCTGTATGACACTAACATTAAATGTCACACGTTAAAACTGTGTGACATTTCCCACATTAAAAGTGACTGATTCTATATAAACAAAATCCCTGTGATATATGGTATTCAATACTTGAATACAGTTTTAGAGCGCATACAATATAAAGTCAGTATGATTCATGCTGAAATAAAATTTAACTTACTGAGATATAATATTTTGGCGTTATCAAAATGCAGGGGAAAGTAGAATCAGAATTCTTCTACTTTTCTATCTAAAATTGTGTAAAAACTGATGGTGCTCCTGCAAATCATTTTGATGGCATTGTCTTTATTGAGAGAAATCAGTTCTATCTGTTCTTTTGACACTTACACTTGCAGAAAAACAAAGATTTGTTTCTTTTCCCTGGTGATATATGTATTTCCGCTCACTCACCCTCCTTGTCTAAACCTTTAAAAGAGAAAATACTTATCCTCTGTCTTTCTGAAAGCCAGGGTTTACTATTGCTGAGAAGCTGCAGGAACAGTCAGGGCTTCAAGCAGAAATGCCCGTGTTGCTCTGTGCTTGGAGAGCATCCAGTGACTTCCCTGTTGCAGCAACACACTCAATGATGAGAATGTTGTGTATCCTTCAGTTTTTCTAATGGTAAAATCTCAGCTTTAGATACCTTTAAAATGTCTGGCATTACCTTCTAGTCCCGACAGACTATCATAGTGAAGGCTCCATGTGCTGCAGTGCTCACTGTCGCTGGTTCCTCATGGAAGAAGTGCCTTCCCTGGTGGACTTCAAACCTTGCTTGGTGGAGAGGAAGGATGTGAAGTGAAGTGACTGCTTCCTCAAGCAGTCAACTTTGCATGCAGGACACCTGTTGCTGAGGTGTTGTTCAGCCCTCCTCAGCCATCTTCCCTCTAACATATCAGGTAGTTTTCATATCCCTTCTGTTCTCTGTATAATATTGGAGGAGAATGTGCTTATCCAGATACCACTCCTGTTGAAACCCACATCAAGCCACCTGTAACCATAACATCTCAGTGTTGTATATGTCCTATGAGTGGACAGACAAATGGAAGGTTTCCTAAGGAAATCCATCATGCCCAAAGTACAAGGTCACAGAACCATTAGGTATCTTTTCTGGCAAACACTTCAGGAAGAAACAGCCAGGAGGACTCAGCTGCAAGACTCAAACAGCTCTCCGTGCAAATTAGTAAAAGGACTTTCACTTCCTCATTATAACATTCCTTGTATACCCTATGAGATAATAACTTATCCACTGGCTTATGTGCTCAGTTGCCCGTATACAAACAGAGAGGGGCTTGCCTTTCCTCATTGCATCTACAAATAGGACTTGCATGCATGAAGAAGGATGCGCTCCACAGGTTTTGTTCCCAGAGGCAACAAAATCAGTGAGGTTTACCAATGCAGACAACTCTGCTGGGTATCCTGAATGCAACTTTTGTTTTGTGTGCTAGATGTCTAATAAAAAAAAGCCTAGAGGAGTAGGTACACTAATTCACCTACTGTGTAGGTTGGAAGAAAGAAAGGGGAAAGTGTTCAGTACTCTCAGAAACAGGTTATTGCAAATACAAAAATTACTGGAAGGGAATTTCTTAAAAATTTCCTGGGAGCACTTGTCCCTGTGCCTCAGATTTATGTCACTCATAATGGGGCTTTTCAGTAAGACAGTATAATTTAACAGTAATATCCAGAGTTCTAATAGAAAATTATTAGGAAATAAATGAAAAGGGCTTAGTCATTTGCAGTAGCAAACTTCAGGGCAACTTGCTGCCATGAAATTCTTAAGGGCAAGGAAGAAATTTTCCCTGAGAGCAAACCCAGCCCATTACAGAATTTCTTCTGCTGGAACAGGATGTGCTGAAGCTGATAGAGACCAGATATTTCATGAACTTACGTGTGATACACTGAGATTACTTTTGGCTTCTTGGTGTTCTTTTGGCTTCTGCATTTCTTCTGTAATTCTGTTTTATATTTTCATATATTGATTTCTAATAACTAACATTTTTGAAGACTTTAAGAAAAAAAAACAAACAGGGAACACTGTTGACCTGTGTGATTCCATTTCAATGCTAGATTTTCCCTCTGTGCCTGAGCAGTCCCTGTTAGAATGACCGACTGCTGGTTTGTTTGTTTTTCAATTGCTTCTGTCACGATGCAGAGACCAGCAGGACCAGTGCCTGTGTGTGGGAAGGCAACCAGAAAAGAAATATCTCCTGCTGACCCTTAACCATGTGCAAATCAGGCTGACTGTCACTTACTATTCTCACAGAGGCTTAAGAAACATGGTACTCGAGATTATCCCTGAAATTTCAAATCATGGCCTTGCTGTTACAGGCTGTATCACTGCCTGTATTAGGCACATCCTGGCGTTTTTGTGTCAAATTTCCCTCTTAATATAGATGTTAGCTGAAGTCAAACTTTAATTTAAACTTGGCTCTAAGCTTTGGTGAGAGAGACCCAACTGTGAGAAGCTCCCAACTGCCAGATCCAACCATCTTTTCTTCTCTGTCCCACTATCCAAGAAGCCTGAAAATTCCCTAAACAGGGCTGAACTCACAGTGAGGAGTACAGGTCTTGCTTTTAAGTGCCTCTGGTGACAACTATGTTCCTGATGGTTAAGTTGAAGAGACATCTCTGGATATCTGTTTTTCAAGCTGTCATTAATGTGAGCCTTTTAAAATTACCTTTGAGTGACTTTGCTGAGAAGTCATTTGTTGTGAATAGTGAGGGTATAGGCTGTCTTCATTGTAAAACATGGGGCTCTGGGACATCTAGTATGTTTTAGTCAAGCTCAAATTGTCATCTTGTTTCTAGTGACTCGTGTAGTGGTTGAATCTCAGGAGAAAAGAAGTACAGAAAGAATAAAAATTCTTAAAGACTGATGGGTTATCTCAGCGCAAATTTTTTCTTCTTGAAGGGAATGGGTCCTTCAGTGGTACCTTCACCTGGAATCACAATGCAGGTCTTTGTTGGAGAATCCAAGGAAGTAGAGATAATGGAAGAACATTGGATTTTAAACATTGTATTGTTTTAGCACTTCATTTTCTGAGATCACACTTCCATGGTGTTGTCTTCTTTTACTAGTACGATCTTGAAAACCAGTCAGACATTAAAGGAGAGATAACATGGGATTAGGATTTCACTTTATCATGCATTGGAGTTGGTATTAGGATTGCAGTTGTAACAGCAATGAGCAAGCAAAATACAAGACAGGAATGTTTGGAGTTGTGCCAGGGCCATGTACCACACACAGAAGCTGCAAAATCACTGCACCTCTTGGCCTGTGGTTGAGGGAGCAGCTACAGCAGTGCCAACCATCTGTTGAATGTTCCTCTTCAGGCATTACTTTCTCACTTGACAAACTGATAAGAAGAAAAAATCTAAAAACTTTGAAGGATCTGTGATTTGTAACCTCTGAGAGTGATTTACACCATAAGCGAGAATTTGATCTTTTCCAGACAATGACCCCAAACATGTAGCAGTGGGCATCAGCAAGAAATAAGTTAGTACTTGAATGAAACCTTGGAAGCGAAAGTAATAATCCATTTTTTTTAGGAACGATATTACATTTATGTGATATGAAAAAACCAATAATAAATACCTCATTTTTCTTTAGGCAGATCACTAAAACATGACCTCATTGATCTTAGCAAAACATGCTCAGATACCAATGAACCTGCCTGGTAACCATTATGCGAGATGTGAAATTTAGACAGGAATTTTTTAAAATAAAATTCTCATGAAGAGAGAGGAAAAAATCAAATGCTCAGTTAAGTCTGAAAGCTGATAACACAGCACACTCTTATAGCAGCTGGTAGTGGATCTGGTAGTGCGTTAAATGCTGTGGAGCTTCAGATGTACAAAGATGGTTGGTGGTGCTGTTATTGCTTTAACTCAGAACAAGCAAAGATACAAGTAAGGGTTGACCTATACAGTCCCACAACCAGTATTTCAGTGAGCCAGAGAAAACGCCAGTGAAAATGCCAGAGTGTTTAGGTACATTGGAAGAGATCTGTCTGAGCTGTGCTGTGCCTTGAGCACTGCTTTGATAAATACACTTACCAGCTTTTGAATCTAGCACCATAGACTTAGTTCTAAGACCTAGTCTTAGAATGTAATAAAAACCCTAAAACTTAATGAAAAATGAACGTGCAGGAAAAAAAGTTGCAAATCTTCTTGTATAAATATGCAGTTCAAATTTAGGGACTTTTTTCAATCTAGTAAATATAAAATACTCAACCACTTTGCTACCTCCTTCCCCTTTGTCAGAAAATTGGTAAACGGGGGAAGGTTCCGTGCATACTAGAGACCAAATTGTTTTACTTGACTCTTTTAGCAAACCACCCTCACTTAGCAGAAACACAAATGCCAAAAAACTTTTTTCCAAAGTTGGGATTATTTCCTCTAATTTGAATTCAGCCTTAGGGCTGATTGAATCCAAAATTGTCTTGAATCCAAAACAAGCTGAAAAATAATTTAGGGATTGACACTTCAAATGTCTTTCTTACCCATTTCTTTATATCCTCCCTTTCTCCCTCTTGTCCTTGCTTCGAAGTCAAGCCAAACTCACAGTTTTGTTTGCTTTTGTTTTAAGATCTCTTAAACTCCCTTTGTTTTCCCTGAGGTTTTCTATTGGATTCTAAACTGGCTTTGGAGCCAGTTCCAGGTGGCCTAGGGATTAGAAATGCCTTGCCACCAGAACAAAGGGAACTGGTTTGTGAACTCTGGCAAAAAGAAACCCTTCTTCACATTTCCGGTCGAGAGTAGGCCCAGTTTATAACAAGTCCCTTGAAATAGGGAATTACAAATCTTAGTTTCACTGCGAAAACATAAGATATTTAAATTCTTTGTACTATGGAGTGATTCTTTCTTTTCTTCCCTCTTTCTGTTCCCCATATGACCACTGCTACCTACTATAGAAATGGAATCTGTTGGAAATCGACTCCTCTGGAAAATGAGTGGTTTGGACACATTTCAGAAAAGGCATATTATTAAAAGACCTGCTCTCTGACACATGGGCTTGTTTCCTTTACGTGAGGGAAGTGGAGTGTCTGCAGTCTGCTAGGTTCATTTGGGTTCCAATATTCTCTACTTACTTACAACTCTTCTTACCTGGCCTCACAGTACTGAGATCACCACCACAAGCCCTCCAGCATCTTCCTCATCCACCTGGAAGATGCTTCCTTTTTATTCCTTTCAGCCACCAATTCTGACAGAAAAACTTGGGTTACCAGCTTTGCTATTGTTATCTGTGCTTCTTGTGTTACAGCTTTCCTCATTAAATACAGTCATATAACCTTTCCTGCCAGTCTGAAAACTGCTGAGAGCATTGACCTCCCCTACCAAGGTACATGACCATGTACTGAAAACAGAAGTGGATCCTCCTTTTTATAATTCATAGGCCATCTGTTTAGCTTTTAAAAGAGGAAAAGCAACAAATGTAGGATTCATGCTAGTCAGTCTCCATACACAGAGGTCCTGAAAACAATTGTAAAGAAGCGCTGGATCCCTCCCAGCACAGCAACTCTGAGGGACATCTGTAGGTGAGGTGCCATCACCCATGATGTGAGAGGGAAGACAGTGCATTCCTGTGTGCCAGTGAAACCAAATGCGTGTTCTTCTGCAAATTACAGTTCAAATTACAACATTTTTTTTCTTTGTAGGAAAATTAACAGTTTCATCTACTAATTCCTGCATAGAATGACCATGGTTGATTCCATGACTAGATTAAAGGAAGGCTGCTGCTTCATTCACTGGAATTCCTGCAGAAGTTGCCCTTTTCTGAATTACCAGCTGTAGCACTAACATGAGTGGCTGGTGAAGAAGCATTCATAAAGCTTTCAAGTCTATTGCTGTTGGCTTAGTGAGGGCTTTTTTCATCATGAACCTGAATAGATTTATTGTCTTGGTTATGGAGAGTGAACAAAAGTGATAGCGCTCACCAGGCACTTAGTTTTCTCAATTCTACTCAATTCTAGTTGTAACTAATGAAAAGAATACTGCATTTTTAGGTTGTAGTTCAAGGAAGCAGTTTAAATAGAAGTAGCCTCCAGCACTGTTCAAAATACAATCTAAATAATGCAAGATTGTTAGCAGAAAATACAGCAGTATTAAATAACACCAAATAACGGACAGCTATTCAAAGTCCTTATTCTTGATTAGCCTGGATCATTATTACTGAGAACATGTGACCTTATTTGCACTCAGTAATACTCGTAGGCATTCAGGAAAGTTAAATAATCATTACTGATTAATTACTATTGATTATACTGACCGGTTGTATCCATATTTTCTGGATTTTCAGTGCTGTGTTAGGAAGTGTTGAAACTTTCCAAAGATGTTTTGTTTTCTTCCTACAAAAAAGGTAACCCTTTTCAAAAGCAAGTAGTTTGGGAGAAAGTTGACTTACGTTCCCTTGATCATAGAAGTATTTCTGAAAACCCCACCCTAATGATGGATTTTTTCAGTCCAGAGAACTAGTGTTTCAGGTAAAATAATATATTCTTTGTAGTTTGTGAGGATGAGACTTTTTTATAGCCTCTCAACTGAAACACATCATGGCAGTGTGCAGCATGAGCCTTTCCACTCTGAGAAGAGGGCTGGAGAAAATATCCATGGATTTTATTACATAAATGTACAGGTGGCATTTTGAAGAGGAAGGAGCAGGCAGGGGGAAGTCTGTGGTTCTGCTGAATGCGTAAAACTAATGGTGCTGAAAATGGGAGGTTTCTGAAGGTTGCCTGTTGATTTGCTTTGCAAATACGTTTTTCTGCAAGTACCTGCTCGTGGCACACCTGTGAGAAGGAGCCATTTGCACAGTGTTTTGTCAGGGCTTGTTTAGCATGAGGCTTAGTGCCGTGATGAAGTGGCCCTCTAGGCCTTTTTATTTTCTGTCTAGCTACAGGCTCGCTTGACAGGGTGACATGTTGCATAAGAAAAGATTTATTACGGAGTGTGTTGGATTTTTTTTTTTTAAATTAACAGCACTGTCCTGAGTGGCAAAGTGACCATACCTCCTGCAAGAGCCCTCCATGGCTGTCTTTGATGGACGCCACCACCCAGCACGTCAGTTTTACTCCAGGCCTTTTTTTTTTCGGTTGTGGCGCAGTCAGTTAAAATGACAAAACAATGCATGATGGCAGGAAGAGCCTCATTATATTGTCGTTTGTACTTTGTAGTTTGCTTTTAAAGGACTCTGTTTGCCATCACACCTAATGAAGGGCAGAAGCTGACAGTCTAGGTCGCGACGATCCTGTGCAAAGCACAAATGCTTCACAGTAACACCACAACAAACACCACTTTGGGGCTTTTTTACTGTGTGTCTGATAGCTCTGTTAAAGATGCAAGTCTGAAGGCATTTAATTTAATCCTGCTTTCACGATTGTGAGGCAGGGGAGCTGGGCTGGTTTTGTTTATTCCACCCTGATATTAAGACAAACTAGGTGTAGCTCGCAATCCACTTGCCTGGATTTAACTCTGTCAGGATTCTGTGGTGATAGAGCAGACAATGGTTTGAAGTGCTAAGGGATTACCTTTCTCAAGATTTTAAGGCCAAGATGTGTCCATGTAACCAACCACCAGTCTGACTTCTCGTCTCTCTGTGCTGGGTGTGGGTGCCCAGAACTGCAGGGTCCCTCTGAGGAGAGCCGAGGGGCTGCCCCACGCCAGACACGGACAGTTCCAGCGGGTTCCAGTGGGTTCCAGCGGCCCCAGGGCAGAGCTGAGCCCCTCAGCCGGGCTGGTGGCACCTCGGGGAAAGCCTGCTTGAGAAAGCACAAAATGGCGGCAAGGGGTGAGGAGAAAAGTGTGAGAAACAGCCATGGACACCGAGGGCCGGGCAGGGGGAGGGAGGATCCCCTCCAGGCCCCAAACAGAGACTCCCCTGCGGCCGTAGAGGGAGCCCGGGGAGCTGATTTTCCTGACAGGAACGGCAGCCATGGAAGGGCCTGCTGGAGCAGGGGAACATGTGAGGAGGAAGGGGAGGCAGCGAGGGGCTCTTACGGAGGCACCACAGTCCCCCATCCCCACCCTCTGTCCGCTCGAGGCCAGGAGAGGTAGAGGAGTAAAAAAAGAGGTGAGGGGAATGTGTTTTAGCTTCTTTGTTTTTCACACCATCCAAATCTATTTTCATTTGCAATTAATTAAAATTATTTTTTCACACCATCCAAATCTATTTTCATTTGCAATTAATTAAAATTCTTTTTTCAAGTTGCATCTGTTCTGCCCCTGATGGTGATGGATAAGAGATCTCATTGTCTTTATCTCGACCCATGAGCTTTTTCATCTTATTTTCTCCTTCCCATCCTGTTGAGGGGTAGTGAGGGAGTGGCTGGGTAGGCGGCTGGCAGCCGGTCCAGGTCGATCCACCACAGTGTCACATACTCTAGGATTTTATATAGCAGTTCCTACAGGGGGAGGAATTCTTCCTGCATGGTGTGCTTTAACATCCAGCACATAATCCTCTTCTCGAATGTATAGCACTGCGTACTGGAGTGAAATCTCCTGAAAGTGGGAGAGAAAGAGAGAGAGGAGAGTGTGTGTGATACATAGCGGAAATGGAACAGTGCGTCCTGACCAACATTTGATGTGCCAACAGGTTCCTGTGTTTGTAGACTTGCAAACTTGAAAGAGCTGCTGGACTGGGTTAGATCACTTGACATCGGAATTTCTACAGGGTTCTTGATAGTAAATCAGAAATCAGCCTTTGTGTTTTCTAGCAATTCCTCTGTGTTGGAAATGCACAGCATGACAGTCACTATTTGAACGTCACTAAAGTGTTTGTGAAGATAAGAGCTTAACAAAGAAACTTACTCTGCTAAAACAAACATGGTAAAAAGAAGGTAGGATAAGTGAAAATATTTTTCTGTCCCTGCAGAAACTCGACATATTGTATGAAGGTGTCCATGTCCTTGACGGTAGCTGAGAATGAATCTGGGCTTTGCTACAACAGCAAGATCAGATATCTTGAAAAATCAGAAGTCACTAAGAGAAAGACAATCTCCTGTCCTGATATTGAGGATTACAAAACAGCCGGTCAAGAGCCAGATGTGGTGTGGTACAAGGTAACTATTGCGGTCTTATTGCTGTTGTGCTGAAAATATACAAAACTTCCACTTTTTTCAGTCTGAGGCGTAGAGATGGCCTTCTCTGAGCCTGCAGTTGTTTGTGGCTGGTCTGGAGGATGCTGTCCCAGTATCACAGAAGAAATACTAAAATACAGACAAAACTACCCAACATAGTCATTGTCCAGCAGAAATCGACATCAATGAGGATGTTCTATGCAGGAGGTCACATGATTTCACTAACAGAAATACCACATTCCCAAACCACTGTGTGTCTGTACCAGTTTCCACCTTGGTGGGATGTCTCCCTACCTAATACTGTAGTAGAAACAAAGGGAGGCAATCTACAGTGGAGCCGAAGGTGCATGTATCGCCACCACCAGCTTCAGTAGTTCTACCCAATTAATTTTTATTAAGTCTGTTAGGTAATTTCACCAAGGCTTGTTAGTTTTTACCAAAGGCTGCTGGGTGGTTTCACAGAGGTGCTTTTACTTTTGCTGAAGTTCATTGAGTAATTTTGCTGAGGTCTGTTAGATACTTTTACTACTTGGCAGGTAACTTGGCTGGCTGTACCTTCTCCAAGGCCTGTCAAGTATCACACGTCACTTTCAGCAGCAGATGTGTAGGTGATGTGTTTCTGTAGCATCCCAAGAAAAAAGGAGAATGACTAAAATGTGGTTGTCAGGCAGATGTCAGGGACCAAGACCACAGGAAGGTCTGGCAAATTTTACCTATTGTCTGGACTTGGGCTGAAGTCTGATATATAAAAAGCTACTGGGTACAAGTTGGTGCAAGAAAAAATGGAGAAGAATGAAGAGCCGAGAGTTAGAGGCAACAAGAAATAGTTAGGCAAGAGGACTTACTCAGTGGTGTCCATGGAAAATAGACTTTGGATTGTAGGGATAAAGGCAGAATGAGTTTAGCACAAACTTGGTTCAGGTAATGAAGATGGTAAATCACAAACTACTTAAATGCTAAATTTTGAGTGCTTGGTTTGCCAACCTTAATAACATTCTTTAAATATAACTGTTTTGTTTGAAATAAGTAATATGTGCAGAGCTGCAGATTTTTTCCTCCTTAGCAGGTTGCATCAGAAAAGAGCAATTATAAAAGTTGTCATCTATTTCTATTTTTTACAGAAATCTCACATGTTCTATCTTATAGTAACAAAATGGGTGCCATAACCCACTGTTAATATAAACAAAGTTTTTCTTTCAGCCATTGAAGCTGTTTCTCTCAGCATATGGGTGGATATCTACAGTGCTGTTGATATATAAAATATATGTATTCAGTTAAATCTGAAATCTTGGAGAAAAAAGGGTACCAGAGAAAAGCTGTTCCTTGCCCTATCTACCTAGGTGTTACTGAACACCAGGTCACTGAAGATCTTATTTTTGTTTTTTGGCAAGAGCACACCGGAAAAATAGTCTGGCAGGAATAATCTTCAGCTGTCATGGAGCAGAAATCAGTCTAAGGAAGATGCACGTACAATTGCGCATCAACAATACTTTGTGCTGACCAAGAAAGGGAACAGAAGGGTCTTTGTTCCATATACCCACACATGTTATCTGGGTTGCACACACAGTTTGTGTGACACCACTGGAGTCTGACAGCTGACTGATGAGTCATCACCCTGGTGAAACTGAACAGAATTGATGTGGTTGGATGATAACAGTGAGACAAACAAAGTCGAAAACCTTTAGTCTGGCTTGATAATGAAAAGAGACATTACTACATATACGTCTTTATCCATAAGTAACAATAAGGTGTTATCATTTCAATTTCTAGACAACACTTGACCTGAGTCAGGAAGCTCAGTAATGTGAAATGTCAATATTAATGTTATGCAGAAGGTATATATGTCAGGTTTTCCCTTGAAACTTTTTCCTGAAACAGAGTTTTGGAAAAATATTCCAGAGGGTATTATGGTACTAACTGTTAATAGAAGGCTGCCTATTCAAAAAAGCGTAAGTCTAGTTTCTAGAAAATACATAATTACTTGCATTTCAAAATAATATGATGCATCCTGGGGTAACCCCTGCAAATTGCAATCTGGGATTTAAGATCATGTTGTGAGAGACAATGTGCGTAACAAAAAGCAGGTCTCTTCTCACAAAGAATAGTGTAAAGTGATATTCCACTTTAGGATCTGACCCTCACTTTCTGAAGGCGGCATCTGTTTCCAGTCATAGCACACTGGATCCTCAAGTTTTTCCTCCTTCTGCCTTTGTGATTGAGTTTGATGTGTCCATGAAGGTGTAATCAGTCAGCCATCTTCTTGTGTAAATCTGCTCCAGAGGCACAGGGAGGCGATTCCTGTTCATTATGCTGGAATATTTAGAAAAGGTTTTCATGCAGGGGGCGAGCATAAGTTGTCCAAAATAGAACAGTAGATAAATAAATATGAGGAAGCCTTCGAGGCTCCTTCTGTATACCTTTGTCTGAAAAGGGAGATCCTTGTGTTCACAAGAACCTGACAGTTCACCAGTGGCTGGAGAGTTTGGACTTGTCACCAATGAAATACCGTCAGACAGGACAGTGATGGTGCAAGCCCACCATATGTAGGACTTGCCCTGTCTTCTAGAAGGCTTCATTTTGTGGAGGGATTAACAAATCTGAGCCAATAATCACATCAATTTGCATGGAATTAACTGTAATTTAAACATGATCTTAAAACAGTTATGCCTGAATAGATTTCCACATGCAGACCCGGTAAGTAATAAAACATTTGCTATGAGGATTTGTTTTAAGAGTTGTATGGGCTTCACTTCTGGCTAGAATTACACTGCATGAAACATTTATTTTTAAAGATTTCCACAATTAACGGCGTTGATATACACGCAGCCCTGTTATGCCTCTTAGAAATGTTTTGACAAGAAGTGTAAGGATTTTTTTTTTTAAATAAGTGTATGTGTCAAGGCATGATTGAACGAATGGGATTTAACAGTAAGAGCAGTTTCATGAAAAATCAGCTGGCAAAGTATAAAGTATATTACATCTCGAATGTGGAGGCTTAATGCATTTCCGCCATCTGTTTCCTACTACTGGGTTGAAGGTAGGGCGGTGTAAACTCTCAAAATGTCAGGTGAAGGACAGGTAGTTGTTATCTACCCTGCAAAAATTAGAGTTGTTGAGGTGTTACTGCTTAAATTTCAAGGAAGAGAAAAAGAAGTGTAATAGTGCAGAACTTAATTATTGGGGGGAAAAAAACCAAATATTTAAGATGTCTAAGGAGAATAAATAGATTAGAAAAATAAACTTTCAGATTCTTCTAGCAGGTAGACATGGTGTAAAAGCAGAAAAGAGCAATTAATTGGTTAAACAAGCAACAGTCATACAATTGAGCACTTTTTTATAGAAATTGGCAGACCATTAGCAAAAAAAACCTAGATTGTTTCCACAAAATGAAGACAAGTTAGATTTTTTTTCATTGGTTTGTTTCTTGGCCATTTTTGTTCCTTAAAATACAAATTGTTACAATTTTCCAGCTTGTCTACTTTTTTTTTTAATTTTGTGGATTAAACTATTCTGTGAATAACAAGCAGAATAAAACAGGCCTTTTCAACATATGTTTAGAAAGTCTGCATAATCAGTAGAAGAAAAATTAATTAGGTAAAATTTAGGAAAGAAAGGGTTATAAATCTTTTGTAATATGAAGTGTTCTAAGTAGATACAAAAAGAAACAATTAGGAAATTAGTGGTACAGTTCCAACAAGAACAGTTCCCCACTGTAAGACCACAATAGCACAAACAATGTTTGTGCTAAATCATTAATCTCTATAGTAGTAAAGATGTTGCCCTTCTTATTACAAACATGTAGTACATAAAAATATAAAGCGTATGAAAATATATCTTCGATTTCTTTGCTCCTATACTATTAGAAATAAAATAGAGAATATAAAGCTGGTAACATATGATAGGGTCTTTCAGTGCTGCATTGAAAGGGTGCCTTTCTGAAATACACTTACTTTGTGCATTCTGGGAATTGTACTCCTTCTAAATTAGGATTGAATAGAACTGAATCATATTCTTTGCCCAGCGTTCAGATTTAGTTACTCCAAGTAGGTGGTTGATGCACCTTTAAATAGGACAAAAAAATTGAGTGCAAATCAGAAAGGATTTAATGGCATTTTCTGGCTCAGATCTGTCCCCTGCATGAGTCTCAAGCAACATCAGCATAATTTACTAACAAAAATAAGCTCTGATTCTTCTTAGCGTGGCAGATAGGATCTGGATTCTGATCATTCTCTATCATCGGTGCTAACTAAAGTTCACATGCAAGACAAGATTACACTTTCCTTACAACAGTACTTTAGAGACAGAAAGATAACCTGAACACCGTGTTACCTGCAGTACTATTGCAGAGTTTCAGAATTCCATATCTGACCACACTGTAAAAATGTATTTTCTTGTTTGGCTGTTTTCTTAAGAGAAAGCTTTGTTCTATTTTGTTTGCTGTATTTCTGACACTGCTGTTGCAGACAAGCAGAAAATGGGGCAGAGGTGTGGGCTATTTACAGGAATCTCTGAAGTTGATATGACTGATGTGAGATTGTTGGCTGCAGTCTGAGCGCCTATTCCGTGTTGCCACCTTGAGAGAAGGAATAGAGGGGCATTAAAGGTACTCGGGGCCTATGTTGCCTTGTGTGCTCTGAGTGCAGAATTAGGCAGAGCCTCCAAGGCTGTCAGGAGTGCTGAGTGGTTTAGAGAATTGAGAAAAGCATGATTTTGTTTGCAGGCAGAACAGGTTTGATGTTGAAGTCTTTGAGAGGCAATAAATATATAATCTTAAGGTACCATTTTAAAGAGACAATGATCAGATTGTGCCTATGCTTTTAGTTCAGAGCATTCTAGGAGGTATTCAATCATAAATACCGTTAGTGTGGAAGGTGACTGATCTGGCTGCAAAGATACAGTATGTTAGGAAAGGGAGAACCTCTTCTTGCACTGTATCACACACTATACAGAAGGACTCAAATGCTGTTCCAGTAGGACCACAATTCATAGTGATAAACCTAAATCTGCCAAATAACAGCTAAGGTCTGCTTGGGGAAGTCAGTGAGAGTTGCAGGCTATCAGTACCAGGCACTCCATCAGAGAACACACCTGGGGGTGATGCTACAAAGAGCCCAGTGATGGGAAAAGGTTGAATCAGAGCTCATAAGGTGCCAGAGAAGCCAGTGATGAAAAACAAGACTGTAAGGAAACCAGGCTTCCTGAATTCTCTTGCTCACAAAACTGTTGTTCTTTTGGTTTTCTTCTGTTGGTAAATGGTTCTAGCCTGAGACTGTGTGTAAAGCTTGCCTTCAGGCTAACTCTTTAACAGATGTTGCCCTTACTCCCTTCAAACAGAGATGTATTTTAATGGTCCATCCTAAAACAGAGGTCCTGGCAGTTGTTGATCATGAAAAAGAGAAGATACTTAATCATTGCTTCAGGGCACCACATATTAAACACGGCCCATGTGATACAGTGGGGATCACTGAACCTTAAAAACATTTCTGTTTAATTTCTGTCTCTAAATCAATTCCAGTTGCAGCTTTCTGTGCTTTTTGATATTATATTTTAATTTGAATTGCAAAATATATTGAGATGGTTGTTTACTTACATATAATACTGAAAATGTGATCAGGCAACACTGTCTTATGTCATACAAGCTGGGTAATTGAGGCAATCGACTTTTTTTTCTGCAGGAATGTAAGCCAAAAATGTGGAGAAGCATTGTAATTCAGAAGGGAAATACTCTTTTAATACAAGAGGTCCAGGAAGAGGATGGAGGAAATTATACCTGTGAACTGAAGTTTGAAGGCAAGCTTATAAGAAGAACCGTTGAATTGAAGGTTACTGGTAAGAGTCTTTGTTCTATGCCATTATTAAAGATTTCAAATAATAAGAAAAAGTGGTTTTCACATGTCAGTGAATCTATTCGATAAAATTAAGTCCAAACTAAATTCCAATAGCTGAGCAGTCCCAAACTAGAGCAAATTATTTCAAGATCTTATAAAATTCCATGGAAGACTACTTCTACCTTTTGGTCTGTACAAAACCTGGAAATACTGGTAGCAAAAGCAAAAGGTAGAGAGGACCTAAGTCCTCCCTATACACTGGAAGTAATTCAGACTCCATTTTTGTCTTCAATGCTAAACAGAGGAAAGGTTGACTAAAGCTGAAAAACGGGCTTTTAGTGAGGTTTGTACTAGAATAAAACACAGCCAAAAGAGACATCTTGAGCCATTAATATATTTTTTGAGTGATTGTTCTATATCTTTAGGCTTTGGCTTACTTTGTGATGATCAATTTCTCTAGTCTTCAGTAGTCTCAGTCTAGGGTTTGTCTTCAGTAAAGATCATGGCACAACCTTTTCCAAGAATGAAGTTAGGAACATTGGACTGTTAGGGGGAAAGTAACCTGCTTATCAGGAGGTCATATACTGTATGTTTCTGAGTCCATGTAGTAATCTACTAGTCAAGAGCATTTTTATGTCTCTTTTTGTCAGGTACCAGAAATTAATATGTAAAAAAATATTGCCTACCAATATATTCCTGATCCCTTTCCATTTCACTGTGCAGTATGACATCTATAATTATTATTTTGCCTTCAGTATCTGTGGAACTTTGCAAGTGTCGGAAAACAGTTGAGGTTTTTTTCAGCCTTTTGCACAAAACCGTAAAAACAAATGAGTAGGTATTTTCCTGTTTGTGTTTCAACATACTGATTAAAATGGGGTCCTACATCAAGCACTGATAAGTAGAATTCTACTTTCTCATATCAAACTGAATTAGTCCATATATTTCTAATATGTTCTTGGAATACAGTTCTTCCCTTTCTTTTGAGTGAAATAATTTTTTCTTTTCTTATCATTGTTCCATTTAAATGAATTCTTTTCCTTGTGTGCCAGATTCATATATCACGTGACTCTTTATGGTCCATTTTTGACCATGGGCAGATCTCTAAAGTATTGATTTGACCTACCTGACCCTAGACCTGTCAAATGAAGATATAATACCTGCCTTGTGGATAGTTGCTATCCTCGGTAGCATGCTGGTCTTCAACCAGAATATGAACTAAGTTTGACAAAGTGAAAATGAGATGCGTCTAATTCAATTCCCCATGATGGATATTCTTTAGATAACAGATATTCTATACTCTCCCTCTCATCATGACCTTGCTAAAACTCACATGTTCTCTTCATTATTTGAACAGTGTCGTACATTCATACTTTAAAATTTAATGAATTTGTCCTAAACTAACTATAGTATGTATTATAGTTAATTAGTTTATTAAAATGTTTATGACCTGAATTATTAAAAATGTAAATATGGAATATGCAGGTGTTCTCCTTTTTGCAAAATGCTTGAGAATCAGGAGATTTTTCCCCTTGTAATTTGGTGTGAAATTCATATTAAATTCGATTTCCTTTAGTATATAAAAGCAAAAATGTTAGTAAACACCTTTTCCAGATTTAAGGGTTTGTGAGACATATCTGATGTTACGTTTTCTGGTTGAATCTGTAGGTATCTGGAATAAGCCAATAAATTTATGTAGATGACGACCTGTAAATATGGATTAGAACTACAAATATAATAGATAGAACCATGTAAGCATGTTATCTTATAGCTTGGTGCTTCACCAGGTTTCTTTCTCCTTTTTCTGTTTTGTTTCAATTTGTGAATTTTAAATGCGTGTCGGTTTAGATCTTTATGGGGGAGAGGTCAAAAATAACTCATACAACAGAAAGCAGAGGACTACTTGTGTTATGTGGCTGGCTATGTGGGGTGGAGGGTCCTGAGGCAGATCAGATCACAAGCTGGGAGCAGGTACATGACATCCTCAGGGATTTTGTTGAAGAATGCGTCTCATGGGAGGCAGCAAGAAAACTACATACTGGTGTAGCTGCTGACACACATCCTGAGAATTAGCTTTCCCTGGGCTAGTGCAGATGTAGGTTGGAGGCAGCTCTGGAGCTCATCCCATCCAACCCCCAGCTCAAGGAGAATCAGTTACAGCAGGCTGCCCAGGGCTGTGCCCAGTCGGGTTTTGACTATCTCTGAGAATACAGACTCCACAACCTCTCCAGGCATGGCTGCCACAGTGTGCAACCATCCTCGCAATAAAAAAGATTTTTCTCATGTTTAAACAGAATTTCTTTTATTTCCATTTGTGTGCCCATTGCCTCTTAGGCTTTCACTGGGCACCACTGAGAACAGTCTGGATCCATCTTCTTTACAGCTTCCCACCAGGTGTTTATATGCATGGATAAAATATCCATGAGCCTTCTTTCATCCAAACCAATCTACCCCAGCTCTCTCAGCCTCTCCTTGTAAGATAAATACTCCAGCCCCTAATGATCTTTGTGGCCCTTCACAGACTTGTTCTGGTATGCCCGTGTCTTTCTTGTAACGGGATTGGTGTTGCACTGGGCCACATTATTCACCTGTCTGAAAACTCAGTTCTCATCAAAGTACTGTACCAGGAGGAGCTAGGGTGGGACCAGGGCTTAGACTGCGGAACCTACTGGTCTTTGTAAATCACTGTTGACAAATACTGCTGAAGGCTTACCAGCAAAGCTGTGGTATAATTGTCTTTGCTATCCTGCAATGCAGATGTGGAGAAAAGGATTTTGCCAACTGTTTTCTTCTGCAGGAACTTTATAATGCTGTTACTTATTAACATGCCTGAATTGGCATTTATTGGCAAGTGCCTGAGTTCCTGTAACAATACAGATTTTGAACAGCAAGACCCTGTTGGCTGCTGCTAGCAGCTGTGGTAACCTGAAATTATAAAAGAGTTATTCTGGAAGTGGAACAGGTAACTCCATATCTCCCTGGAGCAAGGAAGCTGCACTGCCATGGAGACAGAAGAGGTTGGGTTAGATTCCTTGTAGTCTTTCAGGCATTTGCTAAAGTACACGATACTTGAAATACCAATTAAGTCAATTACCAATTAAGTCAATTAAGTTATTTATTTTATCTCTTGATTGTAAGACAAGGATCATTCCTTTTTTAGAGTTGCATCAAATCTGGTTTTTTAGTCCTTTTTGATTATGGTAGTTATGGAAGTGGCAATATGAAGTGAATGGTATTCATATGTAAATGCAGTATGGGCATCTAAAGAGTGGAACTTGAAATCAGGATAAATGCAGTGCTGATGTAGCAGAAGTTGGAATAATGGAAAGGTTCAGGAGAAGTTGAAGATGCAGGAGCCAGAAGCACCATTTTAACTTGCTGCTGGAAAAGGTAATCTGGAGAGTTAATGATATCCAAGGCCGACGTAGCAGCTTTACTGAAGATGTGATCCCACAAGGCAGCCTGATCAAAGTTGTTTGCAGAAAAGAGAGAAATGGTGGACTAAGTGAAGGATGACTGTGTATTTGGTATTCACATTTAGCTTTAGCTAAGTATGTATTCCTTTAGCATTTATTTCAAGTAGATACTAGGTGAGACTTTTAATTAGGGGCAGACCCCTTCTCTTATTAGTTATGCAGCAATTATTTAAGTGAACTTAGTAGGTGCTGCCTTAATTTCCTGTGCCAGAGTGTGTCAGGGCAGTTGCCTGGGTGGCTGTGGCTGTGCAAGGGAGCTGCAAGGACAGCATGTGCCAATCGTCAGTCACCACTTTCCTCAAATTCAGTCTTGCTTTCTCACTTCTGCAGACCCAAACGGAAGATCTCAGTGGCTCAGTTAGAAGGGGAGTTCGTACTCCCTTTCTTCTTCCTGTGACTAAGTCATGATACTAGCTACTATGAGATAATTTGTAACAAAAAATCTTTGGAGTCATATATGGAAAATGAAAGCTACCAGCGTGATGCCTAGCCACAGTTAAGACAAAGAGATCTGAGTTGTGTTAGCAGATGAGCAGAGCACAAAACAAACAGGTAAAATGGCATTTGTAGAAAGGGGTAGTTGGACTATGCATGGAGTACTGTAAGTGGCTGGCAATGTTATCATATAGCTTGGATGGTTAAGGTACAGGCGAGTGTGCTGAAAATGCTAAAAGGCTTCAGAAGCTGTAGCTCTTTGGGGTTGTAAGGAAAAGGCTTGCAGCCTAGAATATATTCAAAAAATATTTTGACACAAAGTATTTATAGGGACAAAATCCTGAGCTACAATACTGCGCTAATGAGCAGTGCCAAAATCTTGGTGTTTGGGTGCATTTAACAATAATTGTCAACAAAACAGCTTTTTCATCACTAGTTCTTCATTGGTTTGTTATATTATGCAGACAGATGTGAAACAAGTCTTGTCAGCCTTTTTTCCTGAAGGAACACGACAACAGAGTAGTGTCTTAGCAAGTAACATGGAACCCTTCAGTCTGTGTAAAAATAAATTTTGTTGTGGACAAACAAGTGACATTAGCAACTGTGACCCAGGATTCTAAACCCTAGAAAATGTAACAGAAACTCAGTTTTTAATTAGGTAATAAATTACAGTGCAGCCACATAGAAAAAAATGAACATTCTAATATAAAGTTACAGATAACCAACAGTATCAGAATTTATCAGTTTCTAATAAAATTACATATATTCAGAAATGTCACAAATCATAAGCATTTTAATTAGTATTGTTAAATGCTAATGTTTATTGAAGAGCAATTATAGATAAAAAGAAAAATGCAAACATAATAAGTCGTGTTGGCTTTGAAAGGCAATTTAGGCAACCTCCTGCGTTCCCCAGCTGTACCAACCATTTCACTCTGTCTGATATATAGCAATGTTTCAATAGCTTTTTGGATGAAAAGGTGTAGTTGAGAAAAATACCCTATGTTTACCTGCTGTTTCAGCACTCTCTTTTGTTTTTGGAACATTGGTCTGTGAGAAAACAGGCTTAGAAGAAGATGTAAACAGATGTGCATTGGAGGTTGGGGAAAGTGTTGCCCCCCTGAGAAAAGAGCAAGACGTGCTCTCATGAGGTGGCCCAGGTGTCCCCTGGCAGATGGAGCTTTCTTGCAGGGATATGCTTTTCCATGAACAGCTATGCTAGCAGGAGACGTTGCCTTGTTCTTTCTGCTCCTTGTGAAAAAAAGTGATTTGTGAACTTGTACTGGTGAATTATTTTCCAGCTTGACAGCAGAAGGTGGCCATCTGACCAGCTTCATAAACTGCTGGTGATGGATTGGAGTGACAGGCAGGAATTATTGGACCACTCTGTCTGGCAGCACTGTCCTCCAAGTTTCCTTCAACCTCTACCCTGTCATATTCTTCATAGGCTGCTAAAATGCCTGGCTCTTTCTAAAAGTCATTTATGCAGCAATATTTGTTTTGACCGTTGTAAATGACAAATTATTCCACATGGCTACATGAATTGAATGATTCTGCCTGAATTCACTCTTTGCTCATAGTTTTTCAATTAAATTCTTTCAAATCTCATTACATTGCTCACTTTTCAAATTACACCTGCTGCTCTCACTAGATTTTGTTTGTGTGTTTGGGACCCCTTTATTAGCACAAGTAGTTTATGGTGATTTGCTATTGTTAATCCAAGGGGGTGAATTGGATTTAAAAATGTAAACGATTAGTCATACTCTCCAGCAGCTTTGGGGACATACAGAGACATGCTACCACAGAGTTAAATGAGGATATGAGCTAAAAGTATGTCCACTGTTTGGTGATAGTTGCTTTTCTGCACATTTTTAGTCCTCTGTAAGGTGAGTATGATGTTTTACATTATTTGTAGTGGAGTCTAGTGACACATTGGCAGGAATAAATGAGTGTTGATCAGTACAAATTTACACCTACAGCACTTATAATTGCACTCTAAGCCTTATCAGTTTACAGTAGATAAAGTATTATCAACAGAATCATAGAAATAACATGTTGAATGACAACATTTTTGACTGTTTACAGTTTCCAGAACAACATAAAAGGTGTTAAGATAAATTAAAAGCTTATTTGAACTGAACTGAAACATGTCCTTTGGAATTCAGACGGTTCTAAGGGATTTACTTTTGTAATGTAAAATATAAGAATTGTGATTCGCTGAAAAATCTGAAAACGTGTAGTTAGGATTCTATCCTGATGGCATTATGTTTTGGCACAAGCAGTTTAGTAATGTGCAATGAATTTGCGAAATGCTTCAGTATTGTTTAAGTAGTTACTTATCCAAAAAAACAGTTTAGCTCTAAAAGGTCACTGAGTTCTGAATGTCATTGAGCTGATGGGAACTGGATATACGTAAAAGTAGGGCCATCGTAAGACACAGGTTAAAAAAGCATGTGGCTAAGGAATAAAAGTGGATGCACTGACCATATTCAGCAGAGTTTTCTGCAGCGGGAGGTGCTATGCTAAGGACATGCCCGTTGCACAGAGCTCTGGTCTGTAGGGATTCCCAAGTTAATTGTGAAGGAGCTTTTTCAACAGAGCTAGTTGACATGTTTGTATGGCTTTTGGTACCCAAAGTAACTCTGACATCTCTGTCTGGTCTTGCACTCTGCAGAGAGGGCAGAGTCTCCAGGTCCTGGTGGAGTCTGGACATGCACTTACCCTCCCGTTGCTGCTGCATAGTCTAAGCTCCAGAGCCTTTTCTTTGGGGATGAGATGAAATAGCTGTTGTTACCACCATTTTATCATCAAATAAGGCAATAACATGTCAGTTAGAGCATTGTGTGGAATTTCGGTTTATGTAATTTTTACATCAAAGATCATATTGCAAAATTTTGTTTCTTTGTTTTGTAAAATTACTTCTTTTTTGTGAGCTGAGAGATTTTAATTTGATTTGTGGGTGTATAATTTTTAATAATACAAGTACAATAATACATCTAATAATACTAATGTGTATTGTTAGAATCTTTCAGCATTCCTGAAATTAAATGTTTTGATAGTTCTTATTAAAAATCTTTTCGGAATTGATATTATAAAAGAATGAAATTGATATTTCATAGGAAATTTCTTGTGAAATACCAGACTTTTCACCAAATGCAGACTCTAGTTCCTGGCAGCACTAGAATTCTCATCTAATCCCTGAGGTATGGGAGTTGCTGGGAGTGCAGAGGTATTTTCATTCCTGATTTTGACCAGGGGATCTGATGAGAGCTGCTAGATCCCCTCTATCATCTTATTTATTTGTATTTTCAAACATAGGTCATAGTGCCTGTTGTCTCAAATAAAGCAGAAATCATTTCAAGGAAAGCCTAAGGCAGACTGTGCATTTTCCTGGTAAAACAGACTAAAAAGCACTCCAAGGTAAAATGTGGTGACATGCATATGATGGGAGTTTAGCCTGGACTCCAGGCTTTGCTTCTCCTCACATACATGCATAGCCAGTGCTGATGGGGATGGGAAGTGTTTGCTGTATTTGGAGCCGTTTTCCTGAAAACAGCTGCTCCTTCTAGAGAGCTCTTTTTTGAGCTCCACATCTTCAAATGAAAAATTTCCCCTATTTAGAGTTCACCAGAATTGTATCACATCTAAAGTGGTGTTGAAGCTGTCAGCAGCTGTTGGACTCAGGAACATGCTTTTCCTTCTTTCTCTTCTCTCCTGGCTTGGCAGCTTTAGCCCTTCTTTCCCTGCCATGAACAATGTTCAGTTTACTCTCAGTGCTTGGCAGTCCTCTCCACTCTTGACATATGGCCTAGGGTGCCTGTCCCCCGTTGTATCCCATGCAAGTGCTCTAGCTAGAGCTCACTCTTGGCAGGAAATTTACTGTTTCCAGCCGAAGGCCCAACTTCTGCTTTCTGTTTCTTCATGGGGAGCTGCTGGAGTGCAGTCAGAGAACATTGGCACTTTGTACTTTAGAGCCTGATTTTGTACTTAACAACCTATTTTTATCCATAAGCCATGACTCCCTCCCATAGTAATATGGACAGCAGAGCACTGTGCAAAATGCTTCTGGAGTAAGGGGGTAATAGATGTTTGCACCCTGTTTCCTTGGCTCATGTGAGGCCGTATCTCTTGCCTCGGCCTCAGGACAATACAGAGAGAAGGGGGCTCCTGCTATGGCTTCCCTGACATATGCCTGTGTGCTGCATTGGGCTTTAATATCATTCTCTAATAGTGACACAAGGTAAGATATAATGATTAACTGATCAGAGCTGCTGGGCTCAAAATAAGTATGCATTTCCAGATTTTCTTCAAACATAGTATAAGCAGTTAGGGTTGATAGTAAGCTCGTGAGATTTACAGTGACTTATATTTCCTTTTTAATTCATGGTGTTAGTACATGCCATTGGTCAATGGGCTGTATTTATAGTGGTAGAGGCAGCAGGGTCTTCTTTCTTTCTGGAAAACACCTTTTAACATTTTTTTGTAACAGAACTTTTACCAATATTTGACTCCAAAAGTGAATAAGTGAAAAAACCAAGCAGAGAAACCTATTGTTGAGGGGAAAATATTTACAGAAACAAAAGGCAAAGAGAAAAGCAGCGTGTTTGTGACTACAGTTCTAGTAACTGTGAAAAGGAGATAAATTTTTAATTCAAAAGAGAAATCTTAAAGTGAACAAGTTAAATCTGCAGAAATTCTCTACTTTTGGGAGGGATACTACAGATTGTTTGGGAACAGAAAATCCTTCCTGTTCCCTTCTAATGTTGACATGTTAAAATATATAACATTTATGTCATATCTGAAGTGACATTTTCTTGTTGCTATAACTTACACATTTCATAGCAAGACTTCATCTCTTCTCACTGTTTGCAATATCTTGACAGAGTCAGGGATTCAGTTTTTCATTAAATGCAAAAGATAGAGAAAAACCTGCCCAAATTAAGTTTCTGTTGAGAGTCCCGAACTTTAAAGACCTTTAGTGGAAGATACTGTTCTTAGCATTTCCTCTGCTGCATTTTCATATAAATGATGCATTGCATCTTGTAATATTTTGATTTTCTAAAGGAAACCTTCCTTTTTGTCACAGAAACCAAACCAGAAATGGGTTAAGTGCTGACAAATACAGTACTACAAGACCAGGAAATGAATTTCACAGCTGGGTTCTCAAACCATTGCAGAAATAACTGTCTATTTAAAGCTACATATAGGAAGTGCCAAAAATTAGAATTTTCTTTTGATATATTTTATGCGATTTGTATTTTTTTATTAAGGCCTTTGTTTTGTAAATATTAGGTTTCTGTTTCTTACATTAAAAAGTATCTTGAAACTCTAATTCGTATTCTGACTTGTTACATCTGGCCAGCAGCATTCCATTAACTGCCTGTAGGCAGCTAAGCATGTTTCTGTGGTCAAAGCACACTTAATAGCCGCTAATTTCTATAGTGACTTTAATTTTTCTAGCTACCTCAGGCAAACCCAGTGTGATCCAGAAAGAGAAATGTGGCCATTTGCTTTTGACCACATTTGGAAAATGGAGCAATTTCTCTCCCTCTTTCAGAGTGCTCTTTGTTCAACCATGCAAAAACCCCAACATAAATCTGCAGGAACTTCTGTGTCTGCAAAGAGTCAACAGGAAAATGCAATCCAGAGCTAGGTATCAGTACAACGTGGGTGCCCATTCACCTGGAAGAAGTGACACAGCCAGTCATGTTCTGTCTTTTAACATCTCCTTTTCACCTGACACCCAGCAAGGTCCTGATAAATTCATCCAGCTCTGCTGGTTTCAAGAGCACCTCATCAAAGTCAGTAAGCTGAGGGTCAGGACAATATCTGAAGGATGGATGCATGTGCCCTTTCGTGGTTGCTGTAAGAACTGTGTCACCGTTGAAGTGACAATACAATCTATCCACAAGGATAAAGGCTCCTTCATTTTTGGTCCCTCAAATGGTCTAGATTGATGACTTTCCCATTCACCAGAGTGACCTGTTAATACAGGGCTCATGAAAAATGAGTTTGGAAGATAAACATTAAGTATTACCTCCATATTTCCTGGAGAAAGTACAAGTTCTAAGGGCAATGAGAAATGTAGCAATATGCTGCAGTCTATGAATTATATATAGTGTCAGTACTCTTGGCGCTTTACTTACAGCTTCACAAACTGCCTTCCTAGCTCATGAACATGCGAAGTAATTAGAATGGCAAATAGTGTTAGTTTTTATTGACCTGTGATGCCCCCTAGTTCTCTGTCATGTTCTTGAACATCATCTAGGTTTTTTCCTTCAACCTCAAATCAGCATTTTGTAGTTTATAGCATTGATTATTTGGTATTGTCTAATTTATTGATGTGGACAGCCAAGGCTTCCACACTTGTTATCGCTTGCTCGTTTATCCAATGATCTGTCATTGTGCACAGCAACTGTAGCTTGCTGAATCACTTACTATATACTGTAAATGTCAGATATAAGCTCCTACTTTAAGAATTGCCTTTTATTCTGGGAGCTGCTGAGCCACATTCTCTAAGTGTATTGTGCTTTCAGTAGTGGAGGTGATTTAGTGTAAATGATAGGATTGTGGGGATTTTGCCCACAACAGTGAGGTAAAGTGCAGCCACTGAAATAAACCTGTACGTTTTCATTTCCTATATAAAAGAGGCTTCCTTCATCATGAAAGTGTAGGCTGGATGCTTATTCTTCGTTATTAATAATGGATAGGCAGATAGATGCGCAGACCCAGAGCAACGCTGCCCCTGAAACCATTTTGCTAATGGTAAAATAGATACACATGAGTGAGCAGATTTCTTTACCCACTAAAAATGCAGCCTTCCCACCCTCCCAGAGAAACACTGCGAATGTTGAATAATGTTTTGTCTCACAAGAAAAGTGAGAGAATAGGAAATAATGACTATCTAGTTCCCCTGAAATGACTGGAGAAATTTTAATAGGTGAACTGTAGTAACTTGAGCTGGGAATTAGGGTTATGTTTTTTCAGCACAATGTTGATGCCTTTCAGAGCTGGTTTGTGCTGCATAGCTCTTGTGGCTGAGTATCTGAGATGAAAAGTTCTGCTGTGGAAGGAATAGTGCTCACTACTGAATTGTCAGCATTATTTCTTGCTGCACTTATGTGATTCTCAAAGGTGCCTTATTCAAGTGCCTGTTTGGCCTGACCCTGTTTAGCTTATGAGATCTGACAGTAGTAGTATTGCTTCAGGCTCTGATGTTACTACTATGAAGTTCACCAGAAGACTGAAGCTAATAACTTACCAATGTTTGTTCTGTGCCTTGCAATTTTTAAGTTGAAAGGACATACAAAATATGGTTGCTGTGTTAAGTACCCTGTCTGTCTTTAATACTGTGAAGCAGCATGGAATATATGCCTTAATTTTTGTCACGACCAACCAGGCTATTTTTTGTCTTTGATAGTATCGATTGACCTCTTGTAAGCAGGAGAAAAATAAGCATTCGATTAAATTTGTATGTAGGTGTTTAAGACTGCAGTCTATTTCAAAGGGATAGGTAGCTACTAGGTTACATTACACTTTCATGTACTGACTTATTTACTGTATGTGTTGAGTGGTTTTTGCAGTGCAAGCAAGTTTCAGTAAATAAAATCAATTTGCAACCAATAGGAAGGGAACAGTAGGTGATTTAACTTTTCATCTTTTTCTTTGGCTAAAAATTAAAAGCTTTCAAAGGTATTGTTTATGACAAGCCCTGTGGGCTGATGTACTCTGAGAAAGAGCAGGAAATACAAAGCACAGAACTGCAAACCAAAATGATTAAACAGTAAAATTAATAAACAGCAGAGCTGTAAATTTGTAAAGCAGCTTTGGGTTCTTATCCTCTGCTTTTTCCTGGTAAAGCTCAACTGTGGACCTAAAGGACTGTTTCTACTAGTAAAGGGCAGTCTGCGCGGTCTCTGATTTTATTTTATCTTGGCTGGTGCCAGTTCTGTTGTGTGGGTACCTGTCTGCCAGGAATTGGTCTAAGGTAATTTCATAATGTCTTGAGATGATAAAAGGCCTCTGGTTATATCAAAGCAGACTAGATTCAAGCACCAGATGGCTTTTCATCTTTATGGAGTACATATCACATTAGCAATCCAGTGGTGGATAGTTGAGTTGCCCATCCTGAGCCATGAGTGGTTATAGTTTCTGGCAGGGAAGGAGCCTATTTCCCATAAGCCATATATGCCCCAATGACTTCTGTGGAATATACTAACATGCTTCTTTTTCTTCCTAAGGGGAAAGGAGGTGCATCTGGAACAAGGGAGCTGTGACCCTGTCATGGCTCTGACAGCTCTGTAACCTCTAAGTGGCCATAGCAACCATGTTTAGGCAGATGTTTTTAAGGAGAATGTTGTTATCTGAATATATACATGTACACGTGACTGTGCAGTAAAGTGATCTGATTTAGAGCTGTCATTTCAATTGTGTTTCTTTTGGGACACATGATGTTGCAGAAATACAGGTAACTTAGTTTGTAAATAAAATAGGAATGAGAGGTACTCAATAAGTTTATCAGCATGTTGTAGACATGAGAGGAAGGGGCCTCAGAAATACAGGGGCCTGGAGGAAAGATTGGATGGACAGAGAGAAAGACCTTTGGTACTTGGTTGAGACTTGTTTTTTTTTTCAAACAGACAAAAAAGTCTGTTTGAAACTGGTGAAAAACCTAACCAAAGCATCAGACTGATGAAGAAAAGTGAGTTTTCTGAAAGAATAATTACTTTTGTCAAAGGAATGTTAGCATTTGCCCTCTTATGAAATACTTTTTTCCTTCCATATCAAAAATTCCATTCTGGGATAAACTGCAACTTTTCCGTGGTGTTCTGCAGAGGGAGACAGTCCACTATTTTCCTGACTAAAAGACTTTTCCCACCACTTGACAAGGAAGCTGCACTAGAGCCTAGGGGAATGCTGCACTCAGAGGAAATGCTGGGATCACACTGTGGGTGGGAAGAAAAGATGTTATAGAGGCCAGTCTGGAAAGGTAGTGGTGCTTAAAGGCACCTAAAGGTGCCTACCCCTGCAGCAACGACAAAGCCAGCTTATGCAAAGAAACGTTTCATGAAATTTTTCATAATTTACTCACACAGTGAAGTTAATTCACTTGGGATTGTTTGTTTTTATCAAATTTATCAAAGAGAAATTCCTCTTCCGTGTTAGTGGCTTTCCATACAGAATAATTCAAGTTCCTGTAGATTATGGCAACATGACTGTAGCAGTAAAGCATAAAAGTATTTCCAGCCATCCCCTCAAGCATAGTTATCAGTGCATTCACTCCAGAAAAGCAGTCACAGAAACTGGGCATGTCCAAAATATACATGTTGTGTCATTGTACCTGTAGGGAAAAATGCCTCTTTTTTGGTCTTTATTTGTGATTTCTGCTTTCTCTCCACCTCCCAAACACAAATAATTCTATTTCCCACTATCCACTGTTCTGGCATCACAACTGGAATTGTGTATGTCATAAGCAAATATTGAGGTTTGTTTCAGCTGGAGCTTTTGACGTGGGAGAGAGGTTAATGTGACCCACCATACTCTGAAGATAAGGAGTGGAAATTATATGTATTAGGTTAATGGAGAGGATATTGAGTGAAAAGAATTAAAGATGGTTCCTTTTCATTAAGTTGTGGCAGGGTCAGAGCAACAGCTTTCAGCACCTCCAAGATTCCTGGCTATCTGCCACCATATCTATGTTCCCCATCAGTCCAGACCTCATTTTAATATTTAAAATTGTACTTGTTTTCTTTTCCTAGCCCTCAAAAGGGCTTTAATTCTTTTCCTTGTTCTGCCAGTGCTCTAGCTGCTACAGCTGTTGCTGTCACATTTAATAAGGACTTTGTGGAGTTTAAATATTGCATTGCTGTACCAGCTTTCCTTTGGCATAAGAGAAGAGCTTTGTTCATTAAGATGAGGTGCTCCTCACTGGCTCTGCTGCTGACGTGTGGGTTTTGGCTGAAGGTGACAGGAATTTGTAACTTGCCGCGGTGTGCACATGAAGCTCCCTGTGGTACAAGTGCTGCCTGAGACAAGTGCAGCCATCAATGGAGCTAGGAGCTTGGCATGCTGTGTGATAGACTCCATCCAGCACAGAGCTCTCGCCGATTTGTCCCGGGACTGTGGTATTCACAAACTTATGTCTTTCAACTAAGAATTTTAAATTGACCACATTATACTTCCTGACCTATAGTTGTGCCATTACTCCAACTTTGTGGTCACATATTTCTCATTTTAAAATCTCCAGTGATACTGTGGTTCCTTTTATGCAGTAAACAGGTAACTTTCCTTTGCTCACTGGCAGACTAGGTGGGAAATAAGGCCACAATGTGGACAGTAGCTTGACATTTTAAAATGTCAGGGGGAGGAGGAAGTGAGACTAAAACTTGATGTCCTCATGCCTACAGTAACTCAACCGCTTATTGAAATATTCTTCTCCCCAGCCTTGAGCTCTGTATGTGTCAATCCAGCTGAATATAATTGGGGCTGTTTATTTTGACAGACAGCCAAAATGTAAGAAAAACATGGGAAGAAAATACTCAGCCCCCGATCTGCAGTGTACTGCTCTATACCCTCCTGTGTACGTTGTGTCTCCTCCCATTCTCCTTCCCCCCAAACTCTCCCATCTGTCTGCACAAGAAGGCTAGATATTTACATTCGTTCTCAATGTTAAACTGTGCATTAAAAATGCCTACTTCCTTTCTGAAGCTATTCGTCATCACCCAGGACCTTTGATGACATCCCCTTCCTTTGATTCTGAATCATTCTCATGTTTTCAGTATGACAGAGAGTGACTTTATTTTTTTTCCCCTAACATTACAAAGAAGACCAACCTCTCTTGTTAGAATTTCTTTTGAAGTATCCGGGGTGAAGAGCGCTAAGCTGTGGGATAGAAAAGTACTGCTAAAACATGACATTTTAAAAAATAGATAATAAAGTCTAGGTTAAAAAGAAGTTACTGTGCAGTGCATGAATCTTCATCTAAACATTACAGGCTGTTCTTTTGTTTGAATTTTCTGGGCAATGAAGGCAAGCAGATGAGTGCTCATTTTGGTAAAAATACATTTCAATAATATTATCGATTTTATTTGGACACCTCGTGGCATGTTTCTATCCTTTAGATAGGATTGGTCTTGTCTTAGTGTGCTTGTACTGCTCTGATTCTGATTTAATTCACAGACATTTGTGTTTCTCTGCTTTCACTGTTGGTAACATACTTAGTGAATAACAGCTTGCTGGGTTTACATTATGAAAATAAGAAAAGGAAATGAAAACACAGATCCTTATCTTCAAGCAACGATGCCTAAATTAGAGCAAATCTTTTTGTTGTTCTTATGTTTGCTAAATATAAGGCGTAGTCAAATCCCAGAAGCTGACATGAGAAACATCTGCAGTATGGAAAGTGGCAATTTGAATTCTCAAATCCATGACATAGCCATGCCTGTTAAACCTGAACCAAATAAGAGTTAAACCCAGAGATTGTTTCCATGCTTGCATTTGAGATTCGCCTTCATTCTAGTGCATGCTTTCATTTCTAGCTGAGATCTTATAACCAGCCAGTGCTATATTGTCAGGGAGGGAGAAAGAGGGAGTCTCCAAAGGGCAGCTGCAATCAGAAGTCCAACCGGTCCAAACACTTGGTGGAGAGGTGGAAACTAAAACAGGTGCCTAAAAGCAATCCAGAGCCTCAACTAATGCAAATCATCAGTAAAAATCTAGGAGACAGTGCTGCTTTGTACTGACCAAGGGCTTTTATATTTAATTCTCAGTTGCTTATTATGGAGGTGGCTTTAAAAAGTTGCTTGTGTTGATTTAGATTCAGCTTGCAGCTTGTCATCTGTGCCAAGGACCTTGCCACTGGAGAGGGCATTGCAAGATAACACAAGTAACAACAAGAGCAATTGTTCTTCTCTCATCTGAAAACCTAGTGTACCAATTACTATGTAAAATCGTTATTTAAAGTGTTTGTCATAAATCCTTTCATAGCAGGAGCCCTTTTGAAATATTAAGGGCTATTTTCCTTTTAGCCAGAGCAAGGATTGGGGGAGAGATGGAGTCACTTGGAAGCACGTGGCTGCAGTTTCTTGTATGAAGCTCATTTGTCACCGTAACAGATGTAGTGTTGGGGTGGTTGTCGTGTGTGCTGTATATCACTCCAAGGGTTGTCCTGGAGGCAAAATGCGCATGTAATATAAAGTGGTGGAGGAACGTAGCTCTGTTCCGTCTCTGTCAGAGGGCATGATGACTGTCCCAAGGGCAGGGCAGATGCCACCATGCTGACATTGTGCCGCAACCTTGTGGCACAGTGTGGTGGTAAGGCTAATGCAGGCACTGCTTGCTGAAGGCTCTCTGTGCTGCAGTCCATCGCATCATATGGACACACATACAGTGTGCTCGTTGTCTGAGCAGTTGCTAAAATCGAACATGTAAGTGCAAGTGTTTTTTTACAGCCTCATTTTGATTTTCTTAAGACAGTCATTTGTATTAGAGGTGGGAGGTGGAATCCTGATCTGCAAGGGAGCTGGTTATGGTTTCCTTTATACTGGTTTGTGTGAAGAACAAAGTCAATGAAATTGATAGTTACATTGGTGTAAATTTCAGGGAAAATTGGTGCTAGGCTTTGAATATTTTCCACATATTTTTTCTAAATTTCACCTTGGTTTTGAATTTCTGACCTCCAAAGGGAAAAAGAGCATCTGAACAGATGTTTTTCTTGTTAACAACAAAAAAGGCAACAGCAAAATCAACTCCAGGCTCTGATGAATCCTGAGAAATTTAAGCCCGAAAGGGGAAGATTTTTAAGTCAATAACTTGGCACAGAAGTGCAACCCTTGTATGTGTACTTGTATGTATAGCTGTAGCTATGCTAACAAAGGCTAACATGCACTTACCAAAGAAAACTCAGAATGACAAAACGTAATGTGAGAAGTGTAGGAAATAGAAAAGTAACCAAGTGAGTAAATGGTACATGGTTTGCAAGAAATCTATTGCAGCCTGAAACTGAAAGTATTTGCCAACTTCCTGAGATGAAGGTGAGTGTGCTCTAGAGAGTTAACATCAATAGCAAAAATCTAGGATTCAAAAGGAAACATGTATATGAAACTGATTTTATCTAATCTATTAGCAATGGGTGTGCCATTCCTAGACTCATTCCCTGTGTCATTGGAGGGGCAAACCACCTGAAATAAATAGTCTGGCTTCTATTATTATTAATCAAAGTAGCTTGTGTTGTACTCAGTGATCTTCCGCAGGTTTACAGTTGAGCCTTTGGTCCATTGCAGACATACCTGATATTGCTGGAGAACAGCTGTTTGGATGCATAGGCTAAAGAGTTAGAAAAGTAGGAGCTGAGGGGAGCAGGCCAAAAAGTGCTTCCATTTCTGTGGAAGTGAATGAATTTTTGGTGGGTGTTAGGTTTCCTTTACCACAGAGAGCAAGCATTTCAAGCCATGCTTTGTTCCCATCTAAAGAGAAACATGTGCAGTTCCAGCTGTGAAAATTATCATGCGGTAAACTAGTCTCAAATGACTGCTGCTTCATTTCATAGTTATAATTTTGGAAGCATATCACAGCAAAGGCCTTCATTCAGGACTAAGTTTAAATCAAATTTTGAGTTTTGAAATTGAAGTCAGTTGTGAAATTCCCAAGCATTTAAAAATGCCCCTGAAAAATTTAACAGATGAACAGTGTATTTTTTGTTAAACACTTAATTCAAAAGGTAAGCAAAGAGGAGGAGGGAGGCAACAGTTGTTTCTCAACATCAAATTAATCCACTTGATTTTTGGATTGACTTTTTTACCTGTGCAGAAAAATGTGAGGACCTTAAAATAGAGGTAGAGATGGGAATGCATTGATAGCAGGAGCAGGCATGCACCTACGTCCTGCTGTGTAGTGTGGAAATGACGCTACATGCATGAATTTACTCAGAGCTCCTCATTCTCCGTCTCCTCATCTTCCTGATGGTATAGCTGCCTGTGTGGAGGAACACTTTGTGAGCTGCTTGAGCTTTCTAATCTCCATTCTGACTCATACTCAAGTCCCATACTCAGAAATGTCAGGAGGGTACTCATGGGCCTGAATTGATTTCTGTGGGACCAAGGTTAAGCATGAGGCTATTGTCCATCCCTTAATCAATTGTCTGTTCAGCAAATGTTCAGCAAAACATAAGCAAGTGTTTATTCTCCTTGAAGTTGATGAGATTTAAGCACAATGGTTAAGGGCAGTCACATAGTGTAAGACATCGGTGGAACAGGAATGGCTTTTTCAGAGAAGCGATGCGTGTGAAAACCTTTGCAGGGTCCTTCTGTCTCCCAAGGCTGCCTCTGTTCACCTTCAGCTTGGCTATTTGTGGCCGGCACATGTCAGAACGCAGCTTTTCCAGCTATGACAGCACCACAACTACCATTGCTGTTGTAAAACATGCAGCCCCTTTCTCTAATGCTTTCTACTCCCAAACACTTGAAAGTATATTGGAAACTTATGCTGAATCAATTCCTTATGAATAAGGAAGCTTTTCTTACAGACCTGATGATAGAAGTGAGTCTTTGGCTCTTGTATTGAACAAAGTGTATTGTGCAGCAGTTTCATCTCTGAATGACATTTTTAGCTGCAGCCACTAAAAACATAAATGGCAAAAAACATGCTCTCTTCTGAAGGCCATGTTGAAAATAAAACTTAACTTGTACTCATGTACCAAGTAATACTGATAAAAAACCTGTTTGGAAAGTGGTACTACTTGAATTAGGCCTGTCTTTATCTAGTTAAAGTAAATGTATTTATTAAGTATGCATATCTTTATCTTTTATGTAATGAGAAGAACAGAGCCATATCACAGATCTGCAGTGTCTTCTGTGCTCTACAAATTTGGTGCGACAGTCACCAGACAAAAAGTGATTTATACTGTGTCTTGTAATGGGTGGAATAATTAACAGTGGTGGCATCCATCACTTCTACAACATGCTTATCTCAGAACTTTCCCATTGATTCAAGAGAAAAGCAGGAACAAAACACAGAAACAGAACAATAAAAGTCAGTTACGTACTCAGCCCTTTAACTTTATGTGCTTAATTTGGACACCTGATGAATAAATCTCTCCCGTTTGAACAAAGTGTCGGTTAATAATGTGGACACAGTCTGGGTTCAGTTTGTCAGAAGTTAATTCTGCGCGGGTAACAGCAAGGGAAAAATAAGCTCCCCAACTGTTTATAGAATTTGAAGGCTCTCCAATGAATTTCAGTTCTGCTTTCCACTGAGACAATTTCTTCAGTGGGAGCATGTAATAGCTAAAGATTTTGGAAAAGTTTCCTATCATTGTAAGGCATGTGATCTTGGATTTGAAAGAAGAGATGATATCTTAACAAAATAGTACACATGAGTAAATGATTGTTCAGCTCTGGTGTAACTTATATCTGATTTCCAGCATCTATTCACTTGTTCAAAACTTCAAGTTTTTAAAAGTGAGACTGATTGAGAATCTGACTGTCTGACTTCATGCGCTTCTCTTGCTCTTCTGGCACAGGCATTTGGGTTACTGTATCTTTCTCCTTTTTTTTTTTTTTTTAATAGCTTTTGCAAAGCTGCTTGCCAAGCGCAGTGACATCAAACTGCATGGAAGTGGCAATCCATTGCAGTAGCACCCTCTGATAACAATTTGGGAGAAGAAGAATGTTGCATTAGATACAGAGTGTAATCCACACTCCTGTGCATCTGCCTACAGTTCTTTGATTGTTTCCTGCCATCAACAGTCTTCTATTGAAAAGTAAAGTTTATTTGCTAGCTATTGAAAAAATAGGGGAGCAATAAGACACTGCATAATTCTGTACAAGATATGGAGGTAATGGCTCTCGGAGGACAGTTGTAAAAATCAAGATCACTAGGATTAGTCTTTTTTTTAGAGTAAAACAACACATTATGAATATGGGAGGTGTCTGGGAAGTATTAGATACAAGATTTATGAGGAGCTTAAGTGCAGTATGAAATTGGCTGGCTAAAGATAATACCAAGGTTAATAAGAGGAGGAAATAGGTTTCTGGCAATAAATCACATTTGTAATTATGCAAAGTAAGGTTAAGAGGGCATTTGGATCTTGGACTCCATCAGCTGAGATGGTTCCCTTAGCACTGATGTATTCCTCAGCATTGCACAATGCTATGTGATTTGGTGTGAGGTGAAGGAGGCAAGCAGAGTTGCTTAGCCTGAGTACGTAAAACCAAATCAGATTTACAGATTTTGGAGATTTTAGACAAGTAGATCTCAGTTTAAGGATGGGACATTTGCATGCTTCATCTCTAGGAAAGGAAGAATGAGAAGTTTGTTAATTTACAGGAATGCCTATGAGAACTCAGAGGAGGAAGTGCAGTTACATCTAAAGCACAACACGAGTTGTGTCTAAAGAATACGTTCAGAAGAGGAGGAGGCAATAGCACATGTCATTGTAGAAGCCATTATACATTGTTATGAACCGGTAGAGGAGATTTCAGTCTGGAAAATCACAGTATCTGTTTGCAAAGGAAGGAACCCAGGGAAAATATTTTGTTCACTTTTATTAAAATTGCTTGTACAATTTGCGGGTTATTTCCATTATGATCTGAGCAGAACAAAAATTCCTTTCAAACAAGATCTTTTCTGGCTGCTATAACTCAGCTCGCATTCAGATGGAAAAGGAAGAAAATTTTTAGTTCTGTTGCCCTTGAAAAACAATGGCCTTTAATTGAAGAGAGTTATTTTTAGTGAAATACAAAATAACTTAATGAAATATAAAACTTTTCTAGTTGTTGAAATTCAAAGCACTCTGAGTTCTGGCATTAGCACAGAAAGAAATGTAATATAAGTATGTACATACTGTCTGTCCCTGCTCCCATGCCATGTTGGTTGTGTTCTTAGAGCACGTGCAGCTTTCTGTGAATTTGCTGACTGCTAAATAATAATGTCATTTACTGAGTTCCTCTAACAGTAGACACATAATCAAATGTTCAAAATAATTATATAAGATTCTGGTTGATCTGAGGAAAGTTGTGTGGCTTAACAGCTCTACATACTTGCCAGTTTTGCTTTTTCATGTAGAAATAGGGGAAGTTGCGTATTTTATTACATTTTTTTCTTTGCTGGGAATCTGTATTCCAGACTCTACAGGAAGCTGTGAAGGATTTACACACTTGGTTCTGTAAAACAGAGCTTGAAAAGATATTGAGTTTCTATGCAAGGGCTTGCACTGCATCTCCCTAAATATCCTTTAAATTAAAAAAAAAAAAAAGAACATAAACATTCCCTGAGGGTGCAAGTACTTCTGCTTTTAGTGGATGTGAATCTTTGTCTGTTACTGAGATACTTGTGATTAGTGCATTAGAACAGATGTAATCCACACTGGTAGATAATGAGTCTTTGTCCCCCACTAGTGGTTGACCCAGGATGATAAAAATATATCACAGCTGGTTGCAAGTGGCAGTACTCCCTTAGTGTTGATGATAGGTGTCTCTGCATAGAGGTCTGAAGCTGCTAAAACTTAAGCCTTCAAAATTTCAGCTCTGCTGCTCACACTGTTCAACTCACAGCTTTATTAAATTTGGAGGCTGTCCTTTTCCCCTCCCAACAAAGGCTTGAGCATACATGCTGTTTGCGCAGAGTGAAGAATAACTGGTGAATTCATGCTTCCAATATTCTGTAGGTAGAAGAATAGAAGCAAAAATAATATTTTTGTTATCCACTGGGGCTGTAACTCCTAATTCTTCCTGCACTTGGCTTTAGCTAAAAGTTTTCACGTGTTTGGGTAAGTATCAAGTAAACTCAGAGGGTTTTTTGGCTGTGAATGTGGAGGTGATTGTAAGAAAGCCCATGCCTCCACAAATAACTTATATAATTGGTAATATGCCAGCAGGACAGCGTTCAACTAACTTAGATTCACACCTGACCTGAGATATAAGCTAGGGATGAATAGCAGCTATATACTGCTGTAAAATATTACAGTATTTGTCCTGTATCCAACAGTTTTGAGACAGATCGTATCAAATTCAGGTCTCCCCTGAAATCAGAAACATGGTGATGGATTCAGAGACATTAAATCAGTCAGACAGGAATGTGAGGAGGATTGGTGCAGACCTTCCAGTCTTGGCCTCTCACTTCAGGTTCAGAAATGAAGGGTACCATGCTGCGAAGCACCTGATCTAGGGCTTCCCCAGCTTCTCAGGGGATAACACAGATGCCAGGGCTGTACACTGCAGTAAATAACAGCAAGGAGTCTATACCTCCTGGTGTCTGTGACATTAGCAGTCTTGTTAGAAAGGCAGCTTTATTCGATTAGTTCCATATTAGCCATTTTTTTCCTAGGGAAGAAAAAGATCTGGATGACAATCATAAGATTCAAGCCTACTCGGAAGTTATCCACCACAACAGGAGTAAAACTTCGCTGGAGAGTCCTACTGGTGTTAAATCTTTGCGCGGACAGTGTCTGGCATCATTTTATTAACAGACTAGATGTGCTCTTAAAAATTATATCTATTATATCCATCCCAGAGGCGTTCATTCAGAAGAGAGTAATGGAGCTCAGCTGACAAAAGGGATTTGTCCATTTGGACATGCTGAAGGGTCTTGAGATAAGAAATAATTCTCACATAAGCAGTTCCTGAGTTAAAATATTAATTTATAGGAAATACTTTAAAAATAGCTCTTTTGAGGAGATTTTATATGGCTCAGGTTTCTCATTTTTAGAAGCTTTAGAGCTTACCTCACCTGGTTAAGAGTTTGCAAATCCAATCCCAGTGATTTGTGTGTCCACATTCACGCTTTTCAAGGCACAATAACTTCCTGAGCAAGGAGTATGTTTTACTCGGGGCATAGCCATGCTATGTTTTTGGGGATAAGCTCAGGGAGCACTTTCCTCCGGCGGTTTCACTGGACAAACCTTGACCCTGATGCAGGCTCATTCGCCTTCCCTGAATGGTGCAGTGGGACTGGACGGGCATGACTGCAGAATCCTGCCCTTTTGTTTATTCTGTGAAAGCCCACGCTGAGGAACTAGGCTGTGGGCAATTCTCTGATAGACTGAGCTGTTGCTTTTAAAATTGCTTATAGACATAGGAAGTACAAAACCAACACAGAAAGCACCCTACTTTTCTCTTCAGAGGAGCCCTGCTTCCGTGATGCTCTATGCCCCTCTCCATGAACCCTCTCTGTACGGGGCTGTTCTTCGTTCTGACTGGGGACAGAGTTTATAACTTCACTTTTACATCCAACTTAGCACCGAATTTCAGCTCAGCTTAAATGCCAGCATACATTTCTTGGGAAAGTTTATATATATTTTCATAATTAATTTATAAGCTGCGCTATCGGGTACTTTGCTAACATCTGAATTTATGAACTGTGTGGCTGCCTGTCTCTACTGTTATAATTCTGCCCATAGAGCAATCAGTTTGTCTGGCTTGGTTTATGCTTTATGTGCTATGCTGCCTACTGCTTTTGTATCCAGTGGATATGTGAGAGTGGTACTTTGAGGGTTGGAAGAGGAGGAGGTGTGGGGGTTATTTTTCTCTTATACCTTGCTAGAGACACTAAAGAACCACAAAGTTTACTGTGCTTTTGTTGAGCTCATTCTTCGGTTGGTGTAGATCTTGCCACTCCTCTAAATTAGATTACTGTAGCTGGTCAGCGTGTACAGGAGGCGAATGTATTGGTTTGCCCTTTATCTGTTTTTGTGTTTATTTCTTGTTAACTTCAAGAAGGAGTCTGGTTCAAATAATCGAAAAGATATCAGGAATGTAGCTGGTAGGAGAAAGTGCCCCTTTTCAAGAACTGCTTTTATATTAGTAGATTTCTAGGCATTTGGATTATTGTCTTTTCAATGGAAGATACAGTGTCAAAGCCTCATTTTTGCCTGCTTGCTTCAGATTTCAGGTTAAGAGTGCTTTTAAAACTGTTTTTAAAAATGCTATTTATAAGAAAATGCAAGAAAATCAGACTGTGTAAAAAGTGGATTTAACCCATTTGTCAGGAATGAACGGTAGGGAGCTCAGAGATGTGCATTGTAGTGGACATCTCTCTGGATTTTGGTTTTGGAAACATCCGAGATTAGTCTTGACTGCACAAATGAGAGAGAGCCATCCCAAATCACTGCAGATTCCTCCTTCCTCTAAGGTTACTTTTGTATTAATTTCATTTACAGCTATTGAGAATAGTTTCCTTAACTGTGGTCTGTGAAATTAAAGGTTTCTCTTTGCTTTAACATAGTTAAGAGGCCAAAGCTTATAGGGACTCAATGAAGCACTCAATGAAGTCCAATTTTTTTTTCTCTGGTCCTGATGAAAGTGCTATTGCATTTGGTGAGACATTCCCAAGTAATATCTACTGTTTACTCACTGTTACTTGCTATTGTTCAGGCAGAGTGTACTTATCTCCTCAACCTGCAACAAATATGAAATTTGCCTCAGGTCCTTTAGATTTTATATTAACCTATTTTTCAGTCTTTAGTGAAGAATATTCTTTTATTGCTGCTCTCTCCTTAGTGCTGGAAGTGGCAGCAGTCTGGTCCTGCCATCTTGCAGCCTCCCCATCAGAGAAGATCCCCTTCTCTGCTCACTGTGAGATTTTTTTTTTGTTCTTCACTGTGTAGCTCAACCAGAGAATCGCTGTCAGTCTTGAAGCCTCTCCATAATGTGCAAGAAGTTGTTATTCTCTGCAGTTGCCATGTGCTGTCTGTCTTTCAGTTGTGTGCACAGAGGTACTGCTTTCTGTCTGCTTGCAAGGTGAGGTATCACGGGTTCATGAAGGACTAAATCCTAAACCTGATTTTCTTGGGAATAAGACATGGAAGCCTCTTCTTCCTTTGTGCACAGGCTGGTCTAGTCAAACAGATCCGGGAGGCCTGGAAATGTGGGTATTGGTGGCTGGAGCAGCTGGTCATTTCTAGTGCCAGAAATCTTCTTACCCTCAGATGATGCCTTATTGTGGCAGTAGCTTTGTCTGCCTAGGACTGTCACAGAGCTTTCCTGCAGCTGGGAAGGGGGATGAGGAACAGGAGAAATATGGAACTAGGAGCAGCAGCAGGTTTTGACAGCAGCTGGAGAAGGCCAGCTTGCCTGCGAATCCCGGCAAGTCTACTTCTAGTTCTGAAGTGAAAACGCATGATGAAATCTCAGGCAGGGAGCACTTCACACAGCCTCAAACACAGAGAGGCAAGGCAAAGAGAAAGAGGGTGTGTTTCTTCGATGTCTTTATGAGTGATCCCACCCAGTATCCCCCATTTTTCCAGTTATGTGAGCAAGAATAGATGAATAATTTCTTCACATCCCCAGTATTTACTTAGAGGGGAAGGTTCATGTACGTGTACAGACAGACACACAGACGTAGGTGTGCAGAAACATGAATAAATGCTGCGGGCTCAGAAATGGGCATCAACAGTGGAACTATTTCCACAGGTACAAACCATGAGCCTACACATGTTTTGGCATCTGCCTAACTTCACTCAGACAGAATACTTCATTATTTTCCATAAGGAATAGAGGCTTTTGAATCCGGGTATAATGCTTTTCAAAATGAGCTCTTGCATGCAGTGGCACGCCAGGAAAGGCTGCTGTGCTCTCATTCTGATCTACAGGTGTTTCGGACTGTTAGTGGCTCTGTGTTCCCATTTGCAGCATGTTCCCTTCAGGTGCTTTTTATCCTGTGAGTTTATTTTAATTACCTTGCATTGACCGTTGGCTATCTCTGTAGTAACAGAACTACTGAAGTGATCTCTCATTATGCAATTTGGTGTATGCATAATTATGAAATTACAGTGTGTAATTTATTCACTTTGAGACAGGCCTATGATAAAATTCACAGCTGCTTCTTTCTGTAGGAAACCCTTTTTTTAACTTTAAAGGTTGAGTGGGAGATTCCACAAAGCAGGTGAGGGGCTGTCTTTGCCTGGCAAGAGTGCACATCACATCTGTGCTAGGGCACAAGAGGCCAGAGCGGGTGGCTTCTGGGCAGACAGCACAGATGGCACACAGAGACTGGGGCAATTCTTTCTAGCCAGTGGGTGTGAAGATCTGCAGGATGTGAATAGCCATTGTGCAACCTTGCCATGCATGGGCACCCTGAACTCCTGCATGTGGGTCAGTCAGTGGTCTGGTCCTTCCAGCACTGGTGCATCTTCTGTGTATGTAGCACCCCCACAAGGAGCTGCTGCCTACCCCCTCTGTCCTAGCCATGAACAGGAATAGGAACACCTCTGCTATCCCATGCAATCAGATAATTTATCTGTCTTAAAAATAGCCCAGGTAAATATTACACCAGCAGTGGTTTTGCACTTTCCTGGCAAATAGCAGCAGAGTTACCTTCCACGCTGCCTGCTTCTGCCCCACCAAGATCAGGTAGGGCAAGGGGGAACGTACAGCAGCAGTCAGTGATCCCTGCGTTTTTCCAGCAATCACTATGGCTTATCTCAGATCTGACATATCTTTCCACAGTTGGTCTTAGTGCAGGTTTAGCAAGCAGATTGCTGTAAAATTCATTACAGAAGCCAGGCTGTTACTGCATTCCGGTTTTGATAGGGGAAGAGAAATGTGAAACATCTTTTCGGTGAAACAAAGGAAGCTGATAAAATGTGCCCTGTGAATTGAATGTTAACGCTCTCATAGGGCAAATACTTGAAGGATTGAGATGTTCTATTGAGAGCAGATCTGATCACAGGGCTTTAAGTGAATACAGTGCCTTTTAACTCCCATCTTATTTCCATTTAGAAGTAATTAAATGACTTTCAGATTCAAATGTGAATTATTTTTTGGTGATTTAGATTTTCATACAGACAAGGTGTGAAAGTGTTGCATTTTTTATCCTTTCTATGTTTCAACAGAAATTTATAATAAAATTGAAATGTTGCTTTTTATAGAAGCGTTAGGTATTACTCAAGAACCCTTTATAATTGGGATTGGTTTAGCTCCTAACATCAGCAGCTATGTTTTAACCCAGCCTCATACAATTACACATGGTTAAGAGACAGAGTTAATTTAAAAGAAATAAATATTTAATTGACAAAATCTATCAAAATCTTAAATAAACCTTTTCTTTCTGGTTTGTGAAATGCTGTCTCATCAGTATGGACCTGCCCATGGTAATGGATATTGGTGGAAATGTCAGGGTACTGGCCAAAGTGAGTGCATTACAGGAACAGCCAGGAGATGATTGTTCATGCAGTTGCATCAGAGAGACTGAAGTTCTCCTCTCCAATTAGCTAGTTGTCCTTTCTACCAGCAGCCTCTATTCTGGTGTCTCCTATTCTGATGTTTACTCAGTGTTTTGGGAAAGAAAGATTGGGATTTGCTTATAGGCTAGAAGCAGTTTTGGAAAAAAAAAATGTTTCCTCCTACTTTTCTGCCAGATTGAATTGCTGTTTTCTGATCACCCATAAATCATTGCGATTGTAAAGAATGGAAAATGGACATGAATTATGTTTGACCCAAACTCTCGGTCTCAGCTTGCACATTGTACACATATCAGCCCTTAGGGTATCCCTCGGTGTCATAGCTTAAATCGTTTCAAGGTCTAAGAATCATTCCATTTAATGCTGTTGTCATAGGTGATTAACATCATGAGCATCATCCCATTGCAGTGTTTCATTATCTGCTCTCAGCAGTGGAAGGGGAATTGCTTCATACCACCTCTGCTCTGGGTCAGGTGCATCTTTGAGTGCTCTGCACGGCTGAGCTGACTGCTCCCTACATGGCATGGACACGTGTGGAAGGGGACAAATGCCTTCTGGTGTGACTTGCATTGTAGCCCTGGGAACTGATACGGGAGCCTGTTGTATACGTTCTCTAGCTTGTGTGCACGCTAGTGCAGGTCAGGTGTTTTATGTCCCCTGGAAAATGAATTAGCAAGTCCCTTACTGGTGTTGGATGACAAGAGGATAAAGATTTTACTAGAGTCCAGAAATCTCAGTAACTCAACGCAGCTCTCAATTATCAGAGCAAACCTTGCCCTCTCTTCAACACTTTGAGTGAAGAGTGAGTATTTAAAAATCTGAAGCAACCAATTAATTAGGAAGAAGATTCCTTTATGGCTGGATATTTCTTTTCTTGCAGCATATTTCTCCCTAGTCTTAGGCATTATTTTGTTGTCTTTGATACCTCTTGATTGCATCTTGTTATCATCTTGTCTTGATTGGCTTTGTGGCTCGTTACACAAAAAGGGTGCTAATCTTTGTTAATTAGTTCCTTATTAGAGTCAATTGAGATTTGTAGCACAAGAAACGAGCTGTATTTCTGATGATAAATAATTGGCTGCCAAGGAATTCTTAGCGTGAAGTCGTGTCAGTATAAGTGATGATACTTTAATATTTTATGTGGGTATGTATGTGTTTACTACAGTACTTCTTCTTGGTTATTCCAGCTGCTGTTCCCAAGACTTCTTTTTTTTTGTCCTGTGTTTGTGCTATATTTGTGTTATTAGTTTGAATATAGCTTACCTTTCCAAAACATTTCTTTCTGTATTACGTTCTATGATTTCATTACTTCATTGCTAGAGAGCTATTTTGTTCAGAAAATTGTCTTCTGTACAAAGGAGATTTTCAAGACCCGCCTGGATGCAGTCCTGAGTAACATGCTCTAGGCAATTCTGCTTCAGCAGGAGAGTTGGACTAGATGATCTCTATGGTCCCTTCCAACTCTAAAAAAATTCAGTGAAATTCAGTTCAGTAAATGGCAGGATGTACTTTTATTGCTTTTCACACTTGTCTTTATTCTGTCCTGGTTTTTGCTGTGTCATAGGATGGGATATTGTAAGGTCTTTGGAGAGCATTACCACCTGAAATGTTTTCTGGAGAACTGTTAATAGGAAATGGGATGAAAGGTTGTAGCACTTCTTTAAATCAGTGGGGGTGCTCCAGTATTTCACCAAAAATCAAAGTCATTGCTCAGTGCCTGGTCCCACTGGTGATGACCAAGGTCCCATGTTGTGGCATCACTCACAAGTTACCTCAGGTGCTGCTCCTGGCTCAGGAGGGAGAACTTGTGGGAGCTGAGTGTAAGGAGTAAAACCCTTCTGTGCTTGCTCAGCTCTGGGACATACCCCAGAAATGAGGCTGAACCCAAACCGAGCCTTTTTTCTGGACTTTCTGGTATGACACAGGGCTTTCCTGGGAGGCAAAAGAAGATATGCTTTACAGAATTAATCCATATCAAAATAAACAAAACTTTAGGAGATTGAGCATTTTACGAGACCTCTGTTGCCACCCCGCTCTGCTACAGCTCCGATGCATTGGCCTGGGTAGTTCTCCTTTCTCCTCTAAAATAGGAATATAGACACCTGTGGGGGTATAGTGGTGAACTGAACTATGAAGAGATTGGGTCTCGGGTTTTTCAGCCAGTGCAAGTGGAGAATTGTCTCAGGCCAGGGTGGGCACATCTGCAGCAGGACTTCACTGTCCTGGTGTTTGTACAGAGAGAAGGAACTACCATTGTATGCTCATTAAACCAAACAAGAGGAACAAGCAGATGGGGAGAATGTATTTTTAACCTCTGTCTTGGTTTTTACTCTATTTTTAGCCTAAATATTTGTATCTGTTTTGATAATATGCAGGGATCGGTGAGATGCCAAGCATCCCAGCTGCTGTGTCACAGTCAGCAGGGCTATGTAGAAGCATGGGACTTCCCTGTGTTCATCTCCCTGATGGAGCCAGGCACAGCCTGTTGCAGCACTCTGCCTTGCTATAGTGCATTCATTTTAGTAGAATTCCTCATAATTATGTAGATTACTGCTTTGTAGAAGGGGGGCTCTTGATATGGGTATCCTGATCTGGGAGATACTCAGATCTTGGTGAGAGCTTTGATTTAACATGTTTCTTTTCCCAAGGAGAAGCAGAGAGAGCATAGTATGGGTAGTCTTTCATATTGAAGGTAGTTTGCCACTGGAAAGAGAAGTGGGGCAAAAAGCCTGAAAAAGGTAAGAGAGAGAAGTGTCAGTTTGAGCTATACTTGGTTAAGAAATCCTTGGGTTACATGTTCATCCCAAGTACTGTAATGTTTTGCATATCATTAACATACATTTTGCAGAGCAGAGCAGAAAAGTAAGTCAATTATTTTAGTCCCAATGATAAATTTTGAAGTAGTTTAGGTAGCTTACTGCTTGTTTTCTATTTCCTTACATTGTGGGTGGAGACTAGAGAAGCCTCCCAAATATATACTATATGATTTGCTTTTTATTGTCCAGTAGTACATTAATTTTATAAAACTACCAGAAAATTTCTTCTGTTCAAATAACACTCATAGAAAAATTATTATTGTGACTCTCTACAGAATCACATTTATTTTGAAGATTGCCTTGAAATGGTGAAGGGGCATTCTGGAGTGGGTTAACTCTCTCAAGTTATATAGCTGGATTTTTAAATCTTGCAGAAAGGTCAGATCTCTCTCTTGCTAAAATCCTATGGGGTTTTTACCTTCCAGGGACTGCAGCTTCAGTCCTGCATATTGGCCCCTAGCTGCTTGTTCTCTAAACAGTAGGATTTATCTAAGTAAATATTGAAAATCAAAGCAGGTGGAAATCATGCTTGGTATCCAGGGAGTGCGCTTGCTTCAGTACAGTTTCTTCCATATTCTGTGCCATGTTGAACTCTGCTCATTTAGCCGGTGTGTACCTGCACGAGGGAGGACACGGACCAGTCAGATGCTGACACTGCTCCACAGGCAAGTGTGTCGGCAGCAGTATGGGCTGTGCTACAGTTTTGCAGCTAGTTCATATGACAAAGTATTTCTAAAAGCATCCACTATACCTGCAACTGATATTGATCATATTGTGTACAAATCAGTAGAGCCTTGTGATACAAAGTCTACCTTTACTTTAGTCATAAAATTATGTTCTTTCACTGCACAGTGCATAACCTGGTTTGTACCAATTTATCAGTCTTTCTGCTTACCTTTCTGTCTCTAATCTCTCTAATATACTGTGTGAACCATGGTCTCTTCATGGAGCTTTACATCACAGTTTGTAAGTTTTACCATTTCTTTTGAGCAATATAATTTCACAACAAACATACTTTAAAAAATCAAATGCTTATAAACAGGCTAACCTCTGGGCATTCCATTTTACTGTGTGGCGGTTGGAATTCATCTGCAAAATAATGCTGTGTTATTTCTCAGGGATATGTACCAAAGTCTAAAATAGTTTCAGGATTTGAATTACTGAGGAATCACAGTACACATCAAAAATGTTTTTTGCTTTCAAGATGCTGCATGCAGTGATGCAGTTTTAAGTAGTGCATAAGATATTTTGACAATGAAATATTTTTTAAGACATAAACTGAATGCTTGTGAGTTATGAGCTTTATCCTCAGTAGACAGAATAATGCATTTATTCCCATTAGTGCAAAAGAACTCATAAATCAGAGTGGCAAGATGCGATGTTCACAAATGCTCGTGTGTATGCAGATGTACGTACTCTTCCTACTCCCAACTGAATAGTTGTATTTAGTTCATTATCTTAAACCATACTGGTGAAAATCAGTGTAGCTCCCATTACAGTCTACTGAGATAAGCCGCTTAGCTCCAGCTGACTCTCTAACCCATAGTGATAAATAACTCAGAAATCTTATGGTCTTGAATTTTGAATTAATAGGACAATTTGTGGCAATTTCTCAAATATTATTTCTGTGCTATAAGTTGAAAGTCCCTAATTGAATTAAAATAATACCTGGTCTGGGCATACTGGATCTTTCTAGTGCTGAATATTCCAACTGTGTGTGCTTTAGTGAGTGCTCTTGCTGCTGGAGCACAGAATTTTAAACAAAAAAAAAAAAAAAGGAAAATTCAGTGTGGGGTATCCAGTATCTTGGAGAAATGTATATATTACCTGTGCTTTTTAAGCTCTCCTTTGAAGGTTTCTATGAGATCCTTCAGTAACCTAGTTTTCAAAATGAGATACCTCTGGCACTGAGCGGTTTCAGCCAAACATGGAAAATGCTGTGAAGCCAAACCAAGCAGTGGTTGGAACAGGGTACTGCCTCTTTCCTCTGCATGTTGTTCTTTTGCTGGTTCTTGCTGCATGAGTGTAACTTGCTGCACTGTTTAATAGAAAATGTCACCAAAAGATCTTCTTAATCCAGCGGTGACTGCTAATTATCAGAAGAACTTGCAGACCGGGCAGTCAGCTGCTCCTCGGTATCCATTCTGAGTCTTTTTTCTGTTCTGGACACAGAAGTATGTGCATAAAATGAACATTATAGTCCAACATTTGAAGCAAAGGTGTCATCAAGGGACAATTCCTGTCAAAGGAAGACTCCTCATCTTAATGATTGCCTATCTAACAAGTTAAGAGCATTTTTACAGTGAAACTAAAGAATTAAGCACAGTGCAGGACAAAGTCAAAGTCTTGTAAAATAATAATAAAAAAAGATTATAAAAGAATACATTAGCACCTGTCATTTAAAAAATGATGAATCCTGAACTGAAGACTGTCTTGAATAAGATAAGGATGCAGCCCTCCAAGAAATACTTCAGGGGATTTCTTTTAATAAGACCTGAAAAATATGCCTTGGGCATAAGACCACAGAACAGAGATTTTAAAGCCTTGAGCCACTTTCTCTTTTGCCATTGTAATTTGACCCAGCTCTTGTATTTAATCACTGAGTATGAGGCAGCTACAAGTTACCGTCCCTCAGATAACTTTTTCGAAGTTCAATAATTGGAAAAGTTTCAGCTATTTCCCAACATGGCTAAATGGTTAGAAAAATATAATTTAAGTCCTTTCTTGAGCATTTCCAATGTAGAAAGGCACTTAATTGGGAACCACCCATTCCCAGTTGTTCATTAATGGCATGTGAAGGGGAAAACAGATTTCAGAGTATTAAGACATTTCAGTGAGGTGCCTAAGGGAAGGTGGGGAACACTTGACATGCAGTGAACCCAAACTTACAGGAATCCAATACACTTATCTCACTAAAACCTTAGGTAGTTTTGAGCCAGTGGGAGCCGAAAGTGCTTAGCCTTGTGTGAACAATCTCAGAGACTGCAATTTACTCCTGCACAGAGGGCTGCTGGAAAGGGCCCGGTGGTTACAGTGGATGCCAAGTTGAAAATGAGACAACAGTGTGTTCGATTGCAAATAAGGCAAACCACACACCGAGGTACATTGTGAGGAGTAAAGTCGGAAGATAAGGGAAAAGGCAGTGCACGTCTGTGGACAGTTGACCCTGGCTGGACACCAGGTATGCACCAAAGCCGCTCTATCACTCCCCCTCATCAACGGGACAGGGAGAGAGAATATAATGAAAGGAAGGTAGGATTGTGACCAGCAGTTGTACAATTGATTTCAATGTACCTTATTCTTAGAAATGTGAACATCCTGTTAGTTGTTTATAGTGGGATCCTTTGAAAAAGTTGCAGATTAATCTACCTTTTTATTGTAAAAGTCTTACTAACAGGAATAACATCCAAATGCACAGTTTGTTTGAGAGTTAATAATGTCATTCTTCATGCTGTCCTCAGGCAAGCAAATGACATCTGAAATATTAGATTTTAAAAAGTATGAAAGACCCTGCACCCAAATTATTGCAGAAAATCAAAAACATTGTCTGTTACATTAATGTCTTGATTCCAGCCTCTGTGAAACTATTTTATGAAATTTACAGCCACAGTTCTCCTGCAGACAATCATGATATATTAAAAAGTTCATGGAAATAGACAGGCTCTGTGTGAACTTTCAAAACAAACCCAAAAGGATTATGAGTTTGAGTTTGGCTGGAGAACACATTAATCATCTTTTGGAAGTTATTGTTTAACAGTAGCGTGCAGGACGTCTGTTAGAATTTAAGTCAAACATGTTTCAAGAGGGATTTATTTATTTATTTGCAGTTTCAGTAGGGGAGGCAACACTTATGGAAGCCACTTCTGAAATTGTGAAGTTTTTTCATTCTGAGTTTTGCCCTGTGTCTGTGAGGGATGGTTGGAAATACCAGAATGACAACCTGGATATTTTTAGGCTTAGGCTATTTTGTAATACTGTATTTACACAAACCATTGGACTATCAACTTTATCAACTAACATAAAGTTGCGCACTATCACAGCTATGCTAGGGCAGCTGTTACTGGATGTGATGTTTCTTCAATCTTCCACCTATTGCATCTTTCTAAAACAAAGCCAGTGAGGGAATTCATGTTTCACTTAGGCTTTGTATAAAATATATACATCTGAACAATGTGAGTTTTCTCAGTTCAGTAATAATCATCTCTCCTTGGTGGGGTTGAAGAGCATCTAAGCCAACCGCAAATTATCTTGCATATCATGCTTTTAACACTTCCTATGGTGTGCCTAGGAGCCCAGCAGAAAGGGTGGGCTCCACTTCTCAAACTGTGTTGTCCTGGGGTAGTTTTACTCCGCCTTATATAGCTGCATTCCCTGTTGGCCTGCAGGGAGGCTAGCTGCCACACTGCAACGTGCACCTGAACTTTTCCATTTTAAATGGCTCGAGAGAATCCACAAACACAAATGTTCAGGAGGCAGGCAGTCTCAGGATGACAGTGAGAACTGTGAGAAACCAAGATGAAGAGACAGTCTTTCATGTAGCGCTTGCACAAAAATGAGGTGAAAAGCAGGACATGCACTTTAGTTTTTCAGTTTCATAACCTTCATACTGACAATAAGCCAATTTTCCTTCCTTCTGAACCTGGAATACTTTGAACTCAACAAGATGCGGTGCCTCTTTACAAGGACACTTCTCATGCTATAGAAAATATTTGCTCGGCGCTGGACTCAGTTGTTTTCTTTCTAAGATTTGAATGTGTCATGGTTATCTCGCACACTTGTGGTAGATCCTTGAAATAAAAACTTCCTTAAGGTTCAGATTTGTACAACTCTCGTGTAGATCAATGCATCTTATCTTCCAGCATGAGAAAATTTTTACCATTTGTACTCCTCAGACTAGAATTAATGTCAGTGAATGCAGATACCTCTGTTTCTGGAAGGACATAGAAAACAGTGAAAATTCTGAGTACAGTCCTCAGAAGAAATCCCTTCTCCACTCATCTTGTAAATCTCAGAATAAAAGCTGGATAATAAAAGGGACCTCAATGTAAAATTGAAACGAACTTAGGCCACATTACTAACAGGTTTCAGATTTTGTGTAAATCTAAAAATGTTGGAGGCTGCTGGCTGGACTTCGCTTAAAAAACAAGTTTTCACATAGCTTTGATGCAATTGCTCATGAAATGAAAATGGAAACCACTGCCTACTGACCGGTATGGATGCACAGTTCAGGGCTGTGAGTGGAAATTTGTTGGGACTAAGATGTTTCCTCTTTTCACCTTTACCTTCTGCTATCCCTTGACTGTACTCAGGACTGAAATTCTGATTTAATTTGGAATATTGCAGCAGCTCGTGTGCACTGTGTAATTAGTGATTCTGGACTCTGTGGCCTGACACTCGTTATTCTGCATGCAGTGTTCTGTGACAAAAGGGCAAGAAGGAGCATGTGCTCAATATGGATGAACCTATCTGATGAAAGTATCTATGCCTGTATCTGCACCAGGGAAGGATGAGGCCATTTGGTAGTCACAGCTGAATTTTGGCTAAGTCAAAATGTTTCCTTGCCTGCATGTTCCCCATATACCGGTGAAAAAACATCAGCATAATCAAGCATGAAATAAGAGCCCCAGTTCTCAGATGAAAGAGCGAAGGCAGATTTGCATTCATCACCTACACAGGCATATCATTTTGGAGATGATCCTTATCTCTGAGATACTGCGGAATATCTACAAAAGCTTCTGCAAAGCACTTTGCTGCAGATTCCTGCACAGACCTTAAGGACTCCTTCTCTGCATGCTCATGTAAATCAGCACAGGGACTGTGTAGTTCTCTCTTTACAGCACAGGGATAGGTGAGTGACACGTTTTAGTAAATTTTACAGTATCCAAAAGGCGAAGCTACCATGTGATACACTTCCACTTAGGAGGCATTAGTTTTTGCCACAGAATTTGTGTTTCCTAAAGGAAAACATTATTCCATGGCTGTGTCACATAAGCAAATGCAGGTAGTAGAATTGCTCCCCACTTTGTTGTTTTTTTTCCTGTTTGAGTGAGTTTTCTTTCTCAGTGGAAATCCCATTTAGTTTAAACTTGGTTTTTTTCTGAAAGTATAACCTCAAGCTAAACTCTTTTGCTTATGCTGCTTTTTTTTTTTTTTGAAATGGTTTAAGCTGAAGCTAACCTTCCTATTAGCATTTTAATGGAAAAAGAGATTCTACCACTTAGTAAGAAGTTTAGTGTGCTTTCAAATGGCAACATGGTAAAGGTATGAAATGCTGCTTTGCAGTGTTCTCAGATTCCTTCTTTTCCTACAGCAAGACCCTTTTCTCTTTATTCATACAAACAAGAACAGCATTTAGCAGAGGCTTCCCAGGTTATCTGTTTCAGACACATCCTTTATAATGACATCAAATATTTCACATTATAAGCTAGTCAGTCTTGTTTTAAATGAAATTGAGGGGGTTTTGTCCCTACCCTCTTTTCTTTAGTCAAAACCTATTGGAAATGCTCGCTTTTCTGATGGTTAAAATACATCTTCATAGCATAAATGAATTCACGGTTAATTATAGCCACTTGTTCCAGTGCTAATAATGTCCTTTAGCTGAAGCATTGTTCTTTTAAGTGAAGATGACTTTCCAAATAGGATTTTGTTGCCATAGTCCTTTCTTAGAAATGTCCCCATTGTGGGACACTGTATGGAGAGCCCTTTCCTTAGTGGGGATCTGAAAGTGGGTCAGGACATTGTATGCCTAAGTAAATAATACTACATGTACTGTCAGCTTTCCAAAGGTACTGCAGGGTCTTTCTAACACCATCCCAAAATAGTGGAGGACAAGCCATGTGGAAATCGAGGGGCAAGTAGTAGATTTGTTATACAGGCAAGAATTATTTATTAAAAGTTCCCAAGACAATAAAGACTTTAAAGGAAGGGTTATAATAATAGCTTTGCTCCTGCTTTGCTAGCGCTTCCATTAGACTTTAATTCTATTATTAAAAATTAAATTTGTTTTATTTATGATCCTGTTTTCTTAGAAGATACATATTGATCAAAACAGACCTTGCCTTATTAAAAATTCAAAGCATTATTTGGATCAGTTGTCAAGCTGGATATATTAAACCAGGATATGTTTTAACACTAGCAGGTACAAAGTGATGTGTCCGGCAAGTAGGGGAGCCAGGCACACCTACAAAGTATATACCAAAAACCTGAAGCACCCTCAGGGGCCCCAGGGGTGAGAGCAGGTTGTGGCACTGTGCCGATGGAGCCACAGTGGTTCCTTGGTGTGTGACCAGGGCAGTTGTTTGCAGGAAAAGGCTGGTGATAAGAGCCTGTCGAAAGGGCTTAATATTGAAAGAATTTAATCTCTCTACTGATGAAAGTACTGGGAGCGTGCATTTCTGGTGGTGTATTTAGTGCTTTTACATAGAAGGGCTCAGTAACAGTCACTGAAAAAGGTGAAACAGAAGCTAGAAGGTGCCAAGTGAAGCCAGACAGATTCATACAGGATGCAGCAGGGAGTTACTAACACTGGAGGGAAGTGTCCATGTAACAGTGACAATGCTGTGTCCATCCCATGGCTTCTCCTTGCTGGAAGGCAAGGATGAGCATCAGCACGTGCAGCCCCTGGGGTCCAGCAAGAGAGGGCTGGCATCAAAAATGTGCACTTAGGTGGAGATAGAATGAATGTGTCGGCTTTTTACTATGTTGTCTGGAAAAACAGTTGATAGAAAGCTATGTTTTTCTTGTAAATTGGTTGAACAATGGTGTATTTGGGGAAGATGTTGGATCTTGCACACAGGTATCTGATGAGGCTTTGTTAAAAGATAGAAACCTCCATCTGCTGTATGAGAGTAGTTTAGCGTAAGTGTCAGTACAGAAGGTCATCAGGGCTTGTGAGACTTAACTGTGCCCAGAGTTATTTATATTCTCTTACTGAGAGCAAGGTCCGCAAAGCTGCTGTCCTGAAGAATCAGAAATTTGAATAAAGGAAGATTTCTGACCAAAGGATGAATACTGGAGTGGTAAATTAAATTTAGTTATAAGAGGATAAACATATGTTGTCAGGCACTACATCTCTTCCTATTCCTGCTGTTTTGGGATTGGGGTGGGTTGCTGATGTTGCATTACATTAACATGATTACATTAACATGAAAGTCTTTTATGAGGCAGGGTGACTGTACCTGAGATTATCCACTCTTACAGAGGAGAAAGTAGCTGTTAATGTAATGTATTTTCTGGTTTGGATAAACCATTTTGGACAGACAGATTGTGGGTTTTCGAAATCTCCTTTCCTTCCTTTTAAACAAAAAATCATGAGGAGAACAAAAACACCAAGACTGTACACTGGGTCTTGAGATCACCCTTACTGCAAAGTTAAATAGTTTGAGTCGAGTAATGGTAATAACAATGACAATAATTTTAAGTTACACAATATTTAATATTTTAAAAAGAATTTCTGAAAGAGGTGATATCTTTGCCCATTCTGCTATTCAGTGTTGTCAATTTTGTCCAATTTTCAAAATGATTCATTTTAAAGAAGACATTCACAGGTTGTTGGTTTTTATATGTTGCGTTAAAGGATTGTAACCACAGTAACCCAAATTCCTTCATATAAAACTCTTTTTCATTTGAAATAGCTCAGAAGTACCATCTCAACCACTTGATTCACCCCAAGTTTGTCTCAATTAGGCTCAGGATTTTGACCTATGAAGCTGGCAGTTGTGTCCTAAGCTGTACTTGCTTGATTTGACTGCATTCAGGAAGCAAAATTAGAGGCATGTAACATGACTTCATTGTGGATCATTTACACAAGAGGAATGTTGTTAGTATACGGGTGCAAAGGAACTGGTGTTTGCCAGCTGCTGTTCTTTGACTCTGCTGTGCTAACAGACTGTTGACTTTGTTTATATATAATGATTTTTTCAAAGAATCAGTGATCATTGAGGCATCAATAATTGGCACCAGGGAAACCTTTTAGCAGTCCTTCCCTAGCAGTTAGCAATGTGTTGATTTTCACTGGTTTTTGAATAGCTAGAAAACATGCTAATTTTCAGTTGTGTAGTAACACTTAATCAAAAATGCTATAGAGACTTGGAGGGGTGGGCATAATGTTGGGCAAGATCTTGACAAGTGGGCAGTGTGTACTGATGAGACTGAGAATGAACTATTGTCTCAGACTAACTGGGAAGTGGAAGAATAGGAAGTCTTGTTTATAGAGAGAAAGCAGCAGGAGGAGAAAATTTCACAGCAAAAACCATTGTAATGAACTGAGAACGGAAGCACATGATACAAACTGGCCAACTTGGATTATTTAGGAGCCAACCATCCTATCATGCTGTTCAACAAGAAACCCTGGGCTTCAAAATGAAAATCCACTAGATCCAAAGCCCAGGCTTGGCATGTTACCAGTTTAAGGGTGTGTTGGGTTCTGTGCATGCGTGACATAGAAGGGACATCTGAAAATGTTTCATCTGAGTGTGGGGTTATGTTTACTTAAAAGCCTGTCCACCATCATTATTTATCACTTAAAACATCACAGCCCACAGGCACAGAAGCCAATGATTGTGTCTGGTGCACACCAGGGTCAAGAACATTGCACTGAAAATAGTCCTCAACCAGCTTGCATTAGTTCAATGTCTGCGATGGCTGTGGAGAGCTGCTGACCAGAACCCTCTGTAGAGAGAACATTTATGCAGTTTTCATCAGAGTAAATGGACTGAGCTGTGTTGGTCTTGTACCTGCCTGCCATCTTTTCTAGCACCAAGACTGAATATTGCTTCTCAGGAAGCAGTGCAGGCTGGAAGTGACAGGAATCCTGATAAATTTTGGATCTCTGTGTCAAGATCCACGTGGGAAAGGGTTCCACAGATGTGTCTTTTTAGGACATAGATATAGATATTGCTTCCTTTCCTAGTGAAGGCTCCCTTTCTTAGTGAAGATGAACGTCATTTGGACCATCCTTGTGACCTTACAGTTCATGTGAGAGAGGGACAGATGGTTTATGACACGCTCATAGCTCATGAGTGACACAAGCTGATGCTTCATACTGCTTCTGCTCATTCTGTTTGAATGTAAGCAGAGCATAACACCTTACATTGGCGAGAGATCGTGGACCTTTTCAGATAACCCTGTCTTGTGTGTTCTACCTGTCACCCAGATTTACAGCAGAGCTGGGATGGGTTAATTTCCTACCTGTCCCCAGATCCTTTGACAGAGTGGTGTACAGCATTGTTGGGTCTAGTTCTGTTCAAAGTAATGGCCTCCTTTACCCCCTGGAAATAGGCCTTATGCCTTTTGTGTGATCTCATAAGGGAAATAACACTAATGAAGAGGAGAATGACGAGTTGTTTTTTCTTTAGTTGTGCCATGCTAGTATGTTATGCCTGCATAGCGAGTATGATGCGCTAGTGTTAAAGTCCTGCTGCATGTGGGTTTATTATAAATGTGCTGGTTACAATAGCTTGACCTGTATTTTGGCACAAGCATATTTCAGCCTAGGAGTAGTCATTTACTTGCCTGCATTTTGGAATTTATACATTTCAAATGTACAAAAGAATTAAGGGAAACTAAGAGAGTCACCATTTGGGTGTCCCACACATTTCAGCTGTACGCGAAGTGCATGTCCAGCCCAGCAAGGTCATTGCAAAACAGAGAAATGGTTGACACTTCTGCTAAATGTTAAGCATATGCAATGGCTGCAAGTCTTTGAGTGAAGACTGGACTCAGGATTTAGATAGGGTTAGGACAGAGACAAAGCCCACTGCTCTAGTTGGAGCAGGGCTGAGGATGGGCTGCCAAAGGAAAACAGACCATTCTTCTGGAGGCTCCATCAGAAACTTCCGTGCCAGAGCTGGAGCTTTGCCCTTCAGCATGTGCCAATGACTCCTTTCTCACAGAGGCCACATTCTGCACAATGCTACGTGGCACACCGTCTTGGCTGACTGGTTCACAAGCTTGGATCACAAGTCGATTTTGTTGCTTATTTTCTATACCAAGTCCATGGTATAGCTCTGCAGCTGTAATTTCATTTGAGCTGGTATGAATGTGGAGCAACCCTGTGCCATGGTGTTCAGGAGCAGAAATTATCTATCAAGTGGTGTCACTAAGTAGAGACAGGAAGCACTCCCCTTTGTTCCATTCTCAAAATACTGCTGCAGTTATCTTACTCCTGCTTCCCCCAGCTATAGCTTTAACAGAGAGTAGCGTGGAAGTTCACCCATTTACCTTAAAAGTTGGTATAAAACGGGTATCATTGGGATAAGTGAACAGGGAACTCTCAAACTGCATCTCTGCATTTTCCCATCTTCTCTTTCAGTTTAGGCACTACCTCAAATCTATTTGTGTTTTGTGTAGGTTTGGATTTCAGCATAGTGTTTTCTTGAGCCTCATTCACATAAGCATCAGATCTTGCCAGACATCCAATTTTGAACGGCTCTTGTCTTAGAGGCCTTAATTTGCCAACTCAAAGGAAGCCTACTTGTCCAGGAACAGAGACTTTATGTAAGAAAGAATACCTACAGCTGAGTTCTGCAAGGGATAGAATATTCCTCCTTTGAAAGCTGTGACATGGGAGATACAGATAGTAGGTTAGTTTTCTCCAAATTCCTCCAGAATTTTGGGGTTCTTTTAAAGAAACAAAAGCAAAAGCTAAGGCTCTTAGCTGCTGCAACTGTGTAAGAAGCTTTCAAAACTAGCATGAGTTTAAATTAGGAAGTTTTATCTGCCTGAATCTGAAGCTTGAAAACGTACGAGTCACTTCAGTCAATTCAGTTGCTTAATGAAATAATGAAAGCATCATATGAAATTATGCAAAACCAGAGGAAATTCAATATCCTGAAACCCCACACCTAGATTAATTAAATTAATGGCAGGGTATAAAAGGACACATTTGGGAGATTATGTAGAAATTCGTCTGGGTAGCATTTTAAGAGCCTTTGAAAGGGAACACGAGCCTTTGCTAAGTGCTGTATGGCAATTTTCTCAGTACAGTAGTTAAATGTAATATTTTGGGGAAAAGAAGTGATGTGATTTTTTTTTCTTTTCTTTTTTCTAATTGCCTACAAACCTCCTCAACACATTTGTTTTAGATTGGAGGAAGTTAAATATTCTTTAAAGATATCATCTTAATTTTCTGAAGAAAAATATATAACTTATGTTTCATATAAGACAAATGTCACACCAAGGTGTTCCTATTTGGGGAGAAGTAGTATATTACTCTTCCTTTCTTTTTTTTTTTTTTCATCTAAAACTGAATTTGACGGTAATTTACAAACAGTTTCAGGCAACCGATAAAACATTTCTTTTCTTTCATGAACCATTTGTCTGATAAAATTAACTAGGCTCCTACCGTTAGTATTTGAGAACTGCTCAGTGTTCAAACAGTGTGAAAATATAATTGGAATCTCCTAGTTTCTGCTTCTTCTCACTGTCTTTATTTAAATAGAACAAACAATATGTAGAAGTGAAAAAAGAAAGGAACTAAAACCTGAGAGGGGTGAAATCTGGGAAAGGTCGTAATACACCCAAAATTTACAATGAAATTTATTAATTAAAAAATGTACTTGCCAAGAGTACCAGCAAAAACATGAACAATAAGAATCAGACATCTTATTGCCAACCTATTACCATCTAAGAAGTTGGAATTCAGGTGTGAAATTTACTCTCCTCTGTGACAGACTGCTGTGCCAGCACTCAGAGTCATCCCGTTCACACCACAGAAAATCAAGACAGTCTAAAACCATAAAGGATCAAGATAAATAGCCACATGACGTTAATCAGCCCAAAGCTTCTGCTTGCCCTGAGTGTTCTCGCTTGTGAGACTGCAGCCTCATCTCTCGAAAGAAACATCTCCAGATGAAATTTACTTCACTAGAGGGATTCAGACTGGAAAGTTTCCTGATCTGAGGGTTTTTCCCTTCTCTTAAAACTGTGGTCCCCCCTCCAGTAGTCCAAAAAACACTGATTAATATGAGACTAGGCCTTTATCTATGGCATGAGGAAAGCACCGCTTCATTGGTGGTGGAAAGCTTGCTCCCATAAGGGCATCTTGTCAAAGCCCACATCTCATGTCTCAGTTTCTTGTAGAGAGTCCATCAAGGAAATGCTCCATCCCCAAAACTGTGTGCTTATCTCAGTGCATCTCTGACAGTCCCTGTGGCTTGTACTTGTACTGTACACGCCTGTCCTGTTCCCACCTAGGATCCTTTAGATTGGTTTCCCAAAGGAGACATTTCAGTGTGTGGTATTAGTAAATCATCGTTCTAAGAGGCAGAGGGCAATGGAAAGGAGGAGGAAGGAAGCTTGTGTGCCATTAGAGGGATGGAAGGAGCATGCTCCATTGTGCTGTTTGCTCCTACAGTAGTGTAGATTTTGGAGATTCCCCAGTAGATGCCACTTGCCCAGATCCAGATTTTCCAAATATGCTGACACAGCAGAGATGAGCACCAGAAGGAAAAACGTGCTCCTCTGGGAACACTTCAACAAAGCCTGTTAGGACTGTCATCAACAGTGATGAGTGTACAAGAGACAGTGGCACCTCGAGTTAAGATAACATGAGGAAAGAGAGAGAATGAGCAAGTATCCTCAGATGCAGCCTAAACTCCTACCAAGCCAGTTTGCCTGCCTTGGCCAGCTCAGCTTGGTCACGGTAAAGAGCATCTCCCTCAGCCACCATGGTCAAGGCGAGCACAGAGACTCCTGACCCTGAGCTGCCTGCTTCCCTTATGACTCACATCAGACTCTGTTAAGTCAGGTTCTTTAACCTAAAAAATATGGCTGCGGAATAATCCTTGTTGGTTCAATTCCATTTCAAGTAAGCATAAATCCTGTTGCTAAGTCCTCTGTCATAATATTGTGAGCCTTGTGCTGCTGGGGACTGGGTCTCGGGGAGAACGCTGATTGCCTCAGAGGTAGTTCACATATTATTAAAGGAAATGTCAGATTGCCATACAAAGATGGAGAGGTGGTAGTTTGTGATGGACTTGTTTGTAAAATCTGGGAGGAAAATACTGGGAAGGAAGAATGGGGGGGGAGAGAATTTGCTGTGTTAGACATCTGTGTATTGAAAGTGACAACATTTAATATTACTAGCAGGGAAATGTATCAAGTATTAAATTAATGTACAGTATTATGGGGTGCTTTTATACAGCAATTTGGCACTCTTGGCGAAGTTTTGTATTGAGAATTAATAAAGAAAATTCTAGTGTAAAATATGCTACCTTCAGTATTCATAAAACATGCCATAGTTTAAAGGACCCAATCCCGTACATATCCACAGAAACGGAAGCTTTGCCATTGACTTCTGCAGAAGCAAGGTCAGCTACAAAATGATCAATTAAATAGGATTCCAAGAATGATTTATTGTCCCCACGATATTAATTTTCACCCCATTAATGTTCCTTTTCGTTAGTGTGACCTTCAGTCTTGCATGGTGAAATGCTCATTGCTCTAAACCATGACGTAACATGATGAGAATACAACTGATAAGGCAGTGATCTGAATCAAACAAGATAGTACCAGTGGGCAGGAACTTTTTGTACAGTACAGTGCACTCCTGGCCCATACCTTGTACTGGTTTTGGACACCCTGACAGTATAAAATCTGTATAGTTCTAATAAATTAGATAACATGTAGGTTTGAGGAATAAGAAATATCTTTTATAAGATCTGCTTGATTGCTAATCATTTTAAAATGCTTCAATGACTAAACTGTAGCATCCAGACATGTATTTTCTTGAGGGTGGAATTCATATTGGTTTCCTTTTCCAAATAAAAATATCTAGCTTTGTATCTATTGCACAAATGGAAAACTAACGAAGGGATAATCCTAGTGGCACAGGAATTCAGTTATGAACCATCTATATCACAGGCCTTGGAAATCTTGACTTGCAGTTTCCATGGAAAAATAGAGATGTTTGATGTAATGACAGATGATATACTATACTGTATTTTCTTTTTCTATTGCTGTTGGAATTGTATATTTAGTGAATTAGTCGTGATTGATGATAGTGGTTTAAGGACTTGCTTGTTCTTCCTGGGAAAAGATGGCATATTTTAACTATATTAATGGTTTGAGACTTAAGGATAGCACCATATATTTTTGTAATCTTTCAGCAGCGAAGCCACAATTTATACAAATGGATTCACTCTGTCTTTAGCTCAAGCAACTCTGACAAAAGATGTCATTTGAAGTAATGTTGCTCATCATTCATAGACCCAAAAGCTTAAGGCTCCATTGCTTTGATATGAAATTATGTTGGAGTTTTCAGCTCCTTGCAAGATCAGTATATGGTGTTAATGATAATTTAACTGGTTTATGCAGCTCCAGATTAGACTATTTTGAACACAAAGGTGCTTATTTACCAACAGAAAGAGATATACTAACTTGAGAGTATGTAGGAGGAGAAGAGAAGCATTCCAGCAACAACTCAGAATTCCCTAAATGTTAGCTCTGGAGCAGTTAAAAAATAGTGCTACCATGCATTCAGTCAAAATTGCCTATTTACAGTACAGTATATTAGATCCCTTTACAGCACCTTGGTAAGGAATCACATCATTGCAGTATAATACCAAGGGCACGGAGAGGTCTCTGACTTTTACACAGGTGTATTAGCTGAAATGGAGCCCAATCCTGCAATTGCATTTGAATACTCCCTTTTGTTGTGATATCAGTAATGCATGTATAGGGACCCATCTCTGGATGGGTAATAATCAACAAAAGGATGGTACAAAAAGTAGTCTTTAGACACAATCTGAGACTAATAACAGATTAAGACAGACATTCTGTCTTAAAAGCCTATCTAAAATTACTGCTGTACTGTGTTTTTGTCTCTGTGATCCAACATTTTACAATGCTACTATGCTTTTACTACTAAAAAAAACCTCAAACAACAACCAAGCAAACCCCAGCCCTTCCTTTCTCTATTTAATCCACAGGTTCTGTAAAAAGCAGTGATATCATATAGTTTGTAGATAAGTGATAAATCTTTATATAGTACCTATTTTACAAGTGTGCTGACACTCAAAGATTTTCTTCAATTATTAGTTAAAATCTGGGAGAGAAAGTGATAATATTTCTCACCTGTAATCTTGATTATCTCCTTGTTACCCTGTTAAAATACTTTGTTCTGTAATTATTAATCAAAATATTGTTCATCTCCTGAGAAATTGTCATGCTCTTTAGCTATGCGTCTCATGTCTTTCAGTTTAAAATTTCTAGAAAACAGACCCTAGAATTGAAGGAAAAGACTTGATGAACAAGACATAATCTTTTTTCCCTGCAATAAATAAAACATGATTGATAACAACTGTGCATCAGAAGGAGTTGATGGACATGTACACATTGATTAGAGAGAACTAAATGGGGTGATACATAAAACAATCACACATACCTGGGGGAGGTTATCACACTCACCGTATGATGAACGTGACAAGTGATGAAACTCTGACTGTTTCGTACACTGTCACTGCTGAATTTGTGCTCAACTTCTGCATCAGCCAGTCATTCCATCCTTTGGGACTGAATTATTATAGATGGTTGTAAATTTATATTTTTTATTTGGGAGGAAATTTGTGGAGTTGTTTCTCAGATTTTACTTTCATTTTACATTGGAACAAAAGCCAAAATTCTCCAAATTCCCCTCATAAAGTCATGTCTGAAGAATGCCACTTGAGAATACTGTTTCAGAAAGAAATTGAAGTTTCAGAGTGGCATTATTGGAAAATTTCGGGAGGGGGATCTTTTTTAAATTACTTTCTTTGTTGCTTGAACTTTTCTCCGTGAGCTGCTGCAGTAGTACTACATAATCATAGATGAGATATAAAATGGCAGTCAAAATAGTGTGTTGAGTTTCATTTGAATGATGTAGTTTAAATGTAATGGCAGTTACTACCTAGAACAGATTGAATCGTCTTGTTCTCTTGTTGAAAATGTCAAAGCAAAATCTTAAATTGCTTCAACACATGACAAACAGAAGACACTTTCAACAGGAAAATGAAGTGTCGAGCAGGTTCGTTACAACAAGCTGACACAATTTCATGAAAAATTTCTCAGAATTTACATTCCTGGTGCAAAACTTATATCTCTCTGCGGGAAAAAACCAGCAGAAAACCTAAAAGCTGGGTAATGAATGGTCCTCTGAGAACAGCAGAGGAATGTAGCAGCTGAGGAAAGTGATCTCTGTTTTGAGCTGCTTCACCAACAGTGTCTTGGTGGCTGAAGGGTAGGAGCAGTGCTGATTTCTGTCCTTGCAGTCGGATGGAGAAATTGCAGCAGAATGGAAAAGCCCTCTCGGGAGCCTGTGTATGCACAAGTAGTTCAGGCAGAGGCAGGTGCAGTATCTGGCTCTTTGGGCAGCCCATCAGTGTCGGGTCCATGCACCGTTCACAGAGAGCTTGTACTGCCTTGTTCACCAAGGCTGGGGGGAGACAGTTCCCCTTCCCATGCAATTTGTTAATGAAAACAGGGTGGTGGGTGCCCCTCCCCTCTCTGGCTCTTTCCATTTTATTTTTTTTTTTTCTATTTTTTTCTTGATTTAAAGATTATCTTCATCTTGTAATAAAGGATGGAGGAAATATACTGAAGGATTAAATCCTTATCTGCAGCCATTTCAAGTGCCTGTGGGACTGTTTAATCACACATTTCAGGGGATTTGGAAGCTCGGCCCTCCTACAGTTTCTGCTGCATACAGTATAACCTGTGCCTAAATTGAGCCGTGGGACAGGTACAATCCGTCGCTTACCCTGCCGTCAAGTTTATTTTAGGCTCCTCTGATATAAACATCTGGTGTGTTGACAGTCTGCTTGGCAATGGTCACACAGATTCAAAATTAGTATGCTCCCAAAGACATTTTTTTGGCCGTGTCTTCACTCTTTTCCATTGCTCTTAGTTTTGCCACAAGATCTTTGAACTGTTTCACTGGGAAGTTAATTTCTTCCTCTCAACTGTGCTGCATGTCACTAGGGTTGTTAACGGAGCTGCACAGAGATGCACCAGTAGGCACTGGAATGACATTTGTCCTCGTGCTTTTTGTACATATAGCTCTCTATGCAGCCTTTAGTCACATTCCCTTTGGAGGTTTGCTTGCCATTCTTTGCATCTCCACTGGACCATTAAACATTTTCAAGTAATATTTTAGTCTTAAAATACTATAATTTAGTGTTGAGTAGTTCCCTCCTGTAAACCTACTACATGGGGGTGAGAGTGTGCCCACTGACTTAGGATGTGAATCATTTATCTGGAACTTGTTTTATCAAAGCTGTGAAGTTTCCTGTAGCATCTTTCTTTGAGGCAGTGCTTTGTGCGTGTTTGGTATATTTTTGTGAAAAAGTAATTGCATTCTCCAATCAGAAAAGTGCCCTGTGTTTGATAGTAGCTGATACTGAAAGACTCGGGTCCCACAGTGATCACCAGGAGGCTATTCTGCTTCCCATCACCCGGTATAAACTCTGATTAAAGTGGTGAAAGGCAGCAGTGCTGACTGAAAATGGGTCATCCTGACAGAGATTTCTGTGGATGCTACTTTTTTGTTAATTCTTTTAAATCCTTTGCCTAAGATAAAATGACGCATTTCATGGGATAACTATCTCCTTCATTTCTTAAAGCATTGTCTTTCATGAGAAGATTTACATTTTCTTGATCTTCAGTCATGAGGCAGGATAAACAGTAGCGAGCATATCTATGATTTCTTTACATGCCTATATTATGCCTGCTTTTACTCATTTTCCTGCTCATTCAACCAATAATGACATGATTTGGCCCATTTTTGTCTCAACAGTGCTATGCCTGCTTAGTGAAGAATAGAGTTCAAAACTTCTTCAGTGGTAAAATGAAAAAAATAATAGCAATACCTGGTGGAATATATCTTTCGGCTTTTAAAGGCAAATTAGAGACAAAGAACCTACATAAATATTGCATAAACATTTTATGAAAAGGTGTTCCTTGTCAAGTATAGTAACATTTTTCATCATCGTAGCAAGCTTTCAAAGCTGGGGTGCTAATCGAAAGAATGCATCAGAATTAATAGGCTGGATGGGGCAGGGTGAAACCTACTCATTAAACCCCTACAGAGCGAAATCAATTGGCAAGAGATGACTTAACAGAAGTGTCCATGTTTCTTACTTGTGAATGCCGTTAGTCTAAAACACTTACAATTGAAATTCCGTCTGAAAATTGTTTGCGGTATGGCTGCTTTCAAATTGTAGTGGTCCTGCTGAACATCAAAGTAGGCTGAGCTGTTACATTGTGTAACATCTAATAATGTCAAAAGTACAAGTTTTAAATGGGCTCTACTGCCTTTGAGACTGCAAATGAAATACATTTTTAATGTTGATCTTCAGTAGCTCTGTCCTCTTCTTTGAAAAAGTACACAGAAATATTTGGTCTGTAGCAAAGGTTTTTGCTCAGGGCTATCTCAGGGCACAGTAAGTCCTGCAGTTGCCTGAAACAGCAAACGAAGAGAGGTGGCAAAATGGCACCGGCTCCTCCTTCACTGGATTGCGGTGTGCATCAGCTGGAGGCTGCTATTGAGCGTGGAGATGGCATTTCCCAGCATGAAAAAGAGCTCCCATTGTTTTGCCTAAATATAGTACCATAGGTACTTAATGCTTAGTTCAGCTGGCCTTCATCATCCACAATAATTCTCTTTTGATTCAGTATCCATATTTAATATGAGGTTTTAGTTTCAGAGAATAATGGATTGCTTTAAGTTTTATTAAAGCAATACATACAATCCACTCCATGATAATTCATGTTGCTGGGGTTGTGCTGTGGTGCAGTAGTTCACTGTACATGAGTGGTCAAATTGATCATGGAATATTAAATGGCTGTGGACTGTAGACTTTTGGTGCTCTGGCTTCAGGTTGACAAGAATGATAGCTTTCATTTGCATGCAAAGTCTCCAGCTGTCCCTTCAAGATGGATGATGGGATCCGGCTTCATCTTTCACCACTACTTTACTTTTTTATAGGACAGAAAGAAAAAAGAATTTAAAAGGCCAAAAGATAAAATGTCATAAAAAGTTCTTTGCAGATCTCCTTGAAATAGAGGGTAATTTCAGGCATCTTATTTCTGCTCAGAGTCCAAGAGAAACATTTTGAGTGCAGATGAAATGATGTATCCTTTGTGTTAAATACAGTCTGTTCATTAAATAAAGCACAGTCCATTTGAGATTTTCATGAATTATATTGCAGGGAAATGCAGTCTACATTTAGTAGCAATTTATTACACTTTTTTTTCTGCACTTCAAAGGGAACTCATGCTTGTTTCATAAAAGAAAGCTGCATGATCCACACTTAGGAAAGGATTAAAATGATCTTGCATGATCTAATCCAATCTGTGAGAATTAGAAATGCAGTGGAAAGAAAAGTGTGTTGGCCGCCATAGGAGTAAGGAAACTTCATAGCATCAGTATGTGGAGAGCCCTGCTAACACGGAATTCTTCTACTTTCCAGCACCCACCTTGCAATGACTTGATAGTAACCCATACCATCAGTGTCAGTGAATGTTTCACATCAGGAGATGCATAACAATCAGCTGCTACTGGCATTTAACATGTATATTGCAGTGGTGTTAAGTGTTCAGCCCTGTTGTAATTACTTTGTGATGGGCACCTTGTGGGATTTTGCCATCTGTGCTTCAATAATGTGCTATTGTTTTTATTGCACTTCACCAGAGTCCTCCTAAGTCGTGTTCTGTTGTGTAAGTTCTACCAGAATCTCACCATTTCATTTTCTATAGCCCTACATGACTTGATTGCCTTGTGAGAAGAGGGAAGAAGGTCATGCACAAATCTGAAAACTAGAAGATCCCCAAATGAAAATCTAGTTCATTTTGACTTTTCTTAACATTTCCATGAATTAACAAATACCTGGTGCTCCTGCTCTTCTCTCCAAAGCACTTTGGCTATCTCCATGCACTCTGATAGCACCCTGTGTGCAGTAGCTAAAAACATCTAAGCTGAGAAGACTGGCAGCAAGACTTCTTTTTCAGAGATGATTTCACACCTGCTCTTTTGCCAGCTGCTCTTACTAGTTTTAAACAGTTACCATGGGCTGCAAGGTCATGCCTGCAGCAGAAGCTGTTGGCGTGGCTGCCAAGAACAGGACAGACATGGCTAGTTGTTTAGGATTTTGACTGCTCTCAAAGTCAAGGGGGCTACAGTCATGGCCAACTTCTTCTTGGTGCCAGTAGTATGACCTGTCAAACATGGGTCTGTTCCAAGTCATTGAGAACTTAATGGCTTACAATCAAAACCACCAGTAATGATCCAAGAGCATCTGAGTGCCTCAAAATTCATTTCCCTTGTGAGCTGCATTTCAGCATGGATACAGTATCTTCCTTAAAAATGTGATTGTTTTGCCCTTCTTTCTATGTCATAAAAAGAATCCATGTGATGAATTCCAATTATTTACTGCTAATATAAAAGTGCTAAACTCCTTCTTGCAGAAAATTGTCCCACAGTGGCAGACCAAACAGTGCGTTAAGGCACTCTTGATCCTAGGTAGAGTTTTCAAAAAGTGATATTCATGGTGATGGTAGCAAAGGGAGGGGGGCGTCCAGTTGCTGTATCATTTCGCCCCATTGTCCCAAAAGATGCATTTCCTGCTCAAATAATAATAAATGGAGAAAAAAAAAAATCTTTGTCCCTGGTTAATGACTCCTGGTTTTCACACAAGTGCTGAGTTTATTGAGTTTGAGTTTATTGAGGGTAAGTGTTCAGTGTTTATTTTCAAATGTGGAGACATTTATCCTTTGACAGCATTTTGTTGCAATGACTTTATTTCAGTTACAGCAAGTAACGGATGGAGGTGCAGTCATTTTGTCGGCTTGATACTGTGGTGAAGGAAAGGCAGCACAATAGCTAAATGCTGAAAAAGCATGTTTTGACTGATTGATAGAACACACTACAGCTAATCAGGAAACAGTGTCCCCACATAAACACAGCTTCACAAAGTTGCATTTTTATGAATGAGTTGGTTTTCCACTGCTTTTCAGCTTGTGTGGTAATCTACTGCTGTGCAAAGGAAATAAAAAGTGTTTGTTTTGATCAGACAACAGGACTTGCTGGTGGACGTGTGTTAGAGGCACAGTCCACAGAGGGTACTTATTACAAGTCCAGGTGGAACCCTTGGCTCTTTAGACAAGCTTTTAACTCTGCAAGTGCACAGTTCAGTCCCTGGCAGCTAAGACTATAGCTGTCACATTTACATTTACATCTGCACAATTGGCTAACACGTTTGCTTAGGTGTAAGCAGCAACATAAAAGATAAAGCAGTAGCAGGTCAGGCCTGAAGCATTTTTCTGTCAGCCATTGAGAAATCTGTTGGCACAAGCTGGTATTTCAGATGAGCCAAAGGGAGTTAGGTACGTATTTTTTAAAAGGTGTAATGCTGAGCTTCTCTTAGCAACATGTGCCCTCTGGTTAACATATTGATTTAGCATTTTGCACACAGTTAGTCCCATCTTCGTCTATGGTATGAAAGTTGCAATGTCACTGCCAAGACTTCTAGATGCCAAAGTAGATCTAAGCCATGCCTGGAAGCATGTGTGTTTGAACTAGGAGTGAACAAAAGCTTAACTTGGGGTATGAGCTAGTTTCAGATTAAGGAATTGGCATGCTGTTATTTGCCCCAGAGGATGCTATTCAAACAGATCAGTTCTGCTGTCAAAAGGTTAGCCAGATCCTTGATTGAATGATACTAGAGGCTCTGTGTTAATTAATGGTGGGAAAATGCCAGATCCTTTGATTGAAGGAAGTAGGTTGGCATGTAATTGCCTCATAGAAGACTTGAAACAATTCTGTTAGATTCCCTGCATTCTGCTTCATATTTGGATAATTGTTCCTTTCATCACTGCAAATTACATGAACAAATGTCCAGGAGGTACATCAATAGCAAAATTATAGAACAGCAATGTACTTTGGGTGCTTATCGAAACAAGAGGAAAAGACGTTATCTGCCCTGAGGAAGAAGAAGAAAACCCTTCCCCAGGATTAGACCAATTCTAAGCCACATGTCAGTTAACATTTTTAGCCCTCTGCCTTCATCTCCCTTAGAAGAGTTATCTGGTCCGGAAAATGCTCCAGCTGTACTGAGTCACAAGAAAGAGGCCCTTCAAATCATAAGCAGCTGGATTTCAGTGCGTGACCCTGATGCTGACTGGCTTCACACTGGTAGCAATTCAGGTCCTTGGAGCACAGGTGATGCCTATTGGCTTTGAACATGGCTTTGCATGGCAGAGGGGGAAGGAAGGTGATCTGCGTTAAGTTCAGAAGTTGCGTTTAGCTGAGCTGCTCAAAAATTGCAGTAAGAGCCGCGTGTTCGTTGTAGTAACAGCTTGGGCTGTCTGTCTCTCGCTGTGGTTGCTGTAAAAGAAGCCTGACTCGGGTGGGGAAAGTACTGTGAGGCTGCTGCAGAGGGAAGGTAGGAAACAGTGTAGGGGAATAGAGATACATCAAGTGACAGGCTGTGAAGGAACTGGTGCTTATGGAGGTGCGTGGTAGTTTTTCTAGCTGGTTATCATTGTTTATCCCTAAGTAATGATATTCTAAGGCTGTTTGTTTTCAACTGTTTTGTGCTTTTTCTGGAGAGCTCATTAGTGTGTCAGATACATGTTTGAATATGGAATGAGAGAATTTTGAAACAGTAAGGCTGTGGTGGGAAAAAATACTGCACTGGCACTGAGAAGCAGGAGCTGCTCCTTCAAGTCTGCTGTCTTCTTCAGGTGGTGCTGTAGGTAGCCAGACATTGCCCTGTGCAGCAAGTTATGCTCTCCCTTACCTGCTAAAGATCACTGTGTAACTACTTGAAGAGACAAAATCTTTGGCAGGTCTCTATCTGCTTTTCTGAGGCACTTCTCCTGGGACAGTGTATTCCTTGTGCCTACAGTATAAAAGAGAGTATAAAAGTGTCATGTGTTCCAGGAAAGAAAATACACCTGGATGAATGGTTTCAGAGGATCAGATCAGTGTATTGATTTGTACAACACTCTGCCTTTAAATTTCTTATGGAAAAACCCCATGGCAAGTGTTGTTTAAATCACAGCAACTTCATTATTGTTTTAAAGTATGTGTATTACTTTCTAATGGGGTGAATATAAGCATAGGAGGAAACAGCACTTTAAACAGTCTCCTAGTAGTGCTGAACAGCCTCTGGCCATGTCCGCTAAGCTCTCATGGGAGGCACATGTGTTGCCAGGTGCCTCTGGTTAAAGAAATGTCTTTCCAGCTTATCACCCAGCACCTGTGACTTCTAGTGATGCTCCACGTAGTGAGTGTGGTTACTGTGGGACAAATCACAGAAGCCTTGTGCAAGCCCTCCTCTCAGTCTTAATTCAGTAGTGTACTCTATCAGCTGATACATAAACAAATGCAGCCAAAGCTGTCACAGCCTGTTCAGGGGATAAAATCCTAGAACGGCAAGTAAAGGCAAAGAGACCCTTAGTGTGCTTCGTTGTCAGACCTAGTGTCTTGCAAAGGTATGTCTGTCTGTGGGGATTGTTGCTTTGGGGAACCAATATCATCCTTGTTCTAGTGGCTTCACCATGTAAGTATTCGTGCTTCGAACAGCCCAGGGGCCTGGCATGTTCCAAGGGGTCTGAAAAAACGTAGACAGCTCTATCCCAGCTCTTCTTGTGACAGTTAATGAGGTATATTCATATTTCTGTGCAGAAGTACTGCTGTGCCTTTAATAATAGGAAGAATGTTTGCAGTGTGCTTAGCTGTTTTAAATTAAAGTGGTTTTGTGGGAGGTGAAGAGTTCCATGAAAACACATAATACTGTTAGCTTGTTAGACATGTTGTCACAGTAACAATATTAACTCTTTGTTCTGCTACCCCTTCTAGCAAGAATGGAAATAAGAGTGCTGCACGTCTATAAAACTGTTCTGAGAATTAAAGAAGCTCCTCTTAGAGGAATGAGCATTTGAATAAAGTTTTTTTTTTTTATGAACTTCTATCAAGTACAGAGATCATGAAAGATTAGAATCCCTTGTAGCTGAGAATATCTTTTACAGCCTTACTGTTTAAGAAGGGCAAGAAATGAATGTCATAAGGTGAATAAGTGATCGGATGCCTGACCTCTAAAATAAGAATGGCTTTTGTTTTCTGTAAACGCATATGACATTTAAGACCCGGCAGTTCATTGCCTTCTAGACTCAAAATCCCTTTGGGCTATTTCAGCTCCTACATAAAGAGTTCTGACAGGCTGCCAGTTCATTATAATGATTGCCATCCAAGAACAATATGGCAAAATGTAACAGTTTAAAATGTGACACACAGGAGCACACTTAGAAGACATCCAAAGACTGTAAGTAAAGCTAAGGCAAACAGGGAAAGCCCTGGTCAGAGTGGGTTGCAAGGAGAGCAGGTGGGAATGAGGTATGAAAAGAACATTAAACAAGGAAAGCCTGAGCATGCTGGCACCATGTGGATGCAGCTACCCCAGAAAGTTTTCTCCATGTCCTACAACGCACACAGAGTACAATTTAGTACCAGAAATGAAAAACAATAATACAAGAAAAGCCTAACGGTAGCAACAAAAGCCTGAAAAAGTAAGGGGGGGGGGGGCAGGAACTAAGAAAAAAAAAAAAACTAAGGAGAAAAAGTGTTGGTAATATACCAGAAAGTGAAATTGTTTGAATTAGGATGTGATTTGTGAAGAAGTTGGAGAAATAGTTATCCATCTTCCCCTGGATACAGTGGGATTTTATGAGGAAGAGCATCTCAAAAGCTTTTAGCAATTTAAAAGCATCCGTTGCTTAAAAAAATCATCAGTGGAATGTGTTCCAAAGCCCCTTGGGTTTGATGCCCCAAACTCCTACTCAGAAGTTTTCTGCTTTGGTTAGGATTGAAATTCCATAAAAAGCAAGTAGTTAGACTGTACTTACACATGTAGATTTGGCAGAAATTTCTTCTTATTCTCTAATGACATTTAGATGACTTAGGTGCATTAGCACACAAATTAATTATTTGTTTCTGCCAGAAATTTTCTACTCGCAGGCTAATCCCCAAATAATGTGATTGTACAGGTAGTCTTGATGTTGCTTCTGGGTCAGCCTTACCACTTTGTATTGGATGAGCATTTTTGAACTGCTGAATTCTCATTAACAGAATTTCCCATTTCTCTTCTGTTCTGAACCCTGCTTGTGGTTTTAGTCTTAATAACATGCTGCTTAAATCACTTTGGAGATTCCTGTGTTGTCCTTGCGGGTAAACAGTACAAGGAGTTCTTCGTATGAACACACGTGATTTTGATCTGAAATGTTGGCTGCTGGCTTGTTACCCAGGTGCTTATTTTGTGATAAGCAAAGCATAGCTGTAGCATCAGTGGAAGGAACTCCATTTTCATTTAAATGGAACTGGGGAAATAGATTGTGCTGACTGTCAACTGTAAAGGAAAATCAAACAGGTATTTCTCTAATGCAGTTTGTCATTTCCTGTAGATGTGGATGTAAAGTGTTTTGTAGGTTGATGATTTTTATATTTTTTTTTTTGGTAGTGGAATAATTCAGCTATGTCCAGTTTTATGCAGCTGTCATTTTGATAGCTGGTTATCAGAGCCCCAGGAGTGAAATACGTAACTGCTGCACCTCTGCTTTGGCCACTCAGCCAGCTTGTTTTAAAGCCCCAGGGAAGGTGTGTTGAACCATTGACTGATGCTGAAGCAGACTCCATGGGGGAGAGATGTCCTTCCAGTACACTAAGGGCTCAGGCTGAGCTGGGAGTATAGGCCAGGAGCTTGCAGAACTCAAGCACCCTCTGCTTGGTTCAAGGAGATCTGCTGCCCAGACAGAGGCAACTTCAGCTTGAGCTACCAAATCAGTAAATGCTGAGGCTTCTGAGGACATCAGGGTAATTTTGCTCGAGTCTTTTATTGAAAAATGCAAATTCATTTACAAACTCAAATCAAATAAGTTTAGGTGATGAATTTCAAGTGGAAAAGTATTGAAGTAATTTTGAAATGTTTAATTTCATGTTGTGCAAGATGCTGTATTTTATGAGAAACAGTTCTCCCCATCTCCAGGAATACTCAGATATTTATTTCAAGTTAGCCCTAGCTTACAAAACCTATTTGCACAGGCTGGCACTAAGCTCTCAAACCAGGTCATGAAGCCTATCTCTGTAGGTGTATCTTTCAGTAGCAGTATTATGTGTGACCTTCTGTCCTCGTGGCTGGAGCAGTACCCTGGTAGGACCAGGCTGGGGTAATGTTTCCTGCTCTCAGATGGAGATACTTCTCTACAGCAGAAAGCAGGGTCCCCACTTGGGCTTGGAGAAGAGGGTCCAGGTCCCCCACACGATTGTGTGGGAATGTAAGCTGGGTGTGAAGCTACTGGGGTTCATCAGACAAAATTATGTGGCAGTTTTCTTTGAGCATCTAAACACTGTTTTGGGCAAGCATAAAGACATATTGGGACTGGTCACACTGAAATAGATTTGGATGGTATTTAAAATTAAGTGTGTAACTTTGCAAGGTGATGATCTAAAATGCTTGATCTAGTTATTATATGTAGATTAAAAGTGAGGAATTGAGTTTGTTTTGCTACTTTGTATTAAAAATGTAAATCTTGAAGTAACTTATTTCTGTTGACTCTGCGGGCCACCAGAGCCACCAGGAAAGCGGTAACACATTGACAGTGTAACAGCCACATTATATAATAAATGTTTACATGCCATCAAGTGTACAAACATTTGATTGCTTACATGACAGGGCTTTTCTTTTTTCTCAATTTTTCCATTACATTTTCTCATTTTCTTTTCTAGCTTTACTCACAGACAAACCTCCAAAGCCATTGTTCCCCATGGAGAACCAGCCAACTGTTATAGATGTCCAGCTGGGTAAGTCCCCTTCTGGGAATAATAGATCCTAAACACTGATAGCAGATGGGAAAAACTGAAGGTGATAAGAAAGGTTTAGTGCTATTGTTATTACATGCAAATCAATTTACAGCTTCTCATTTATAACTGTAGAATTTACTGCGATGGCAATTTAAGGGAATGAACTTGTGTAACATCAGGGGATGGCAGTACTAATTGATTACACTGGGTATTAAATACAAAGCGCTGCTGCTCTTTTTAATATATGATTGATAGAGTAATATATATCTACCTTGGTGCTGTATTGATCAGTTGATATACACCCTAAGACAAATATTCTCATAAAAGAAGTGCTGATTCCTTTAAAAGTTAATGTAAAACAGTGCATTTTCAAGTTGTTCTGAATGCTTCCCAGAAAGGGCTTTTGACTAAAATGCTTGTATGCTTTTCTCACTCCTGTTATATATTCTTCTGTGAATGCATATCTCCCAATCTCAGCCGGCAGCCTGTATTTTCTCTCATGTTAAGAATCTCTAATGTTAGAGAGTTCTGTTAACTTTGGGGAACTGTGGGGCATCTCAGTGCTGAAGGAACAGCTTGGCTTTGAAGTTCCAGAGTTTTTTTTCAGTGACTTGAAACTAGATTTCTAATTTTGAGAGGCAGAATTGGAGTTGCTGTTGAGCGTGGTGTCATGAGTTTAAATTACAAGAGATGTGTTTGCAGATGTGGATTTTTCACTCTGTGCTGAAGCTGTGGCATTTTCCTTCTTCTTGAGCTTGACACTCTTCTTCTTTTTATACCAAAACTGGCTAGAATTCAGTGGTGGAATGTTGTTTAAAAGCAAGCAAGGTCATAATGAAACATTTTAAGTGGGCTGATAATGTTGTGGTAAAGCTGTTTGTTTGTTTTTGTGAAACCCTACGGGGTCCTACTTGAGCTGAGTATAAAGGCACATCCTTGTTCTTAAACCAGGTGACTGACAATTTCAGTGAAACGCTTAAGATGCTGTGAAGTATTTAAAAACGGGGCTTGAATTCTTGAACGTGGTTGTTGAATCGTGGTGAGAATCTGAATCATTTGTGACCTTAGATAATCTTAAAGATTAGCTTTCTCTCACGTGCCTGAGTTGACTAAGAAGTCTGTAAGGGCTTGCACAGGGAAGAGAGCAGTGGATCTGGGAAGCAGTCAGTGCTAGATGAATTCTGCAGAAAGGCTCAAATGTGCATTTTCAGGTTCCCTTCCGCAGGAGTTGCATGTCTGTAGCTGAGCAGAAATTGGCCCTAAAAGGGGAAAACACAAAATGGGTCTGAAGCCATAACCAAAAGCCCACCAGAATTAACAGCAAAACACAGTGATCATAGTTTGGATCACCCCAAAAGGCTGAATTCAGTCTCCTGGTGCAGCTTCTTAAAAGTTATCCTTCTAATGATTTCCTTTGGGAGCAAATTGTCCCTGCATACATCTGTGTAATACAGGCACTCAAAGAGTACACATCTTTGTTTCCTGCATTTTTATTCCATCTTCATTTTCTCTTCCAAATTCCCCTGTTCCATCAGGACTCTGTTGTTTTTGCACTGAATTTCTTCCTTTTGCTGCATGAAAACATTTTGTTCTGACTGATTAAAAAGAGGTTTGATTAAAAAAAAAAAGAAAACAAAGAAACCCCCTCCTTTCCTTGGAGATGTGGCTCAATAATAGGATTTTGGAATATGTCTAGAGGAAAGTATAAATCTTGCATCTTTATATGCTGGAATGTAATCCACTAGTTGTCCCCTAAGATCATGGAATTTACATATGGTGCTTTTTTTCTCATATTTTAGTGTGTTTGGTTATTGCCATTAAACCATATACATATTATGTGCGAAAGATTCATGCTTATGAAATAACCTGAACTTATTTCTTTAACATACAATGAAGTTCATTGATTTCCCCCTTGATTTTAAATAGCAAATAGATTGAGGTAGAAAATTCTCAGGGAGCACCTTCATCTTATGGAGGCCACCTGCAGCTTTGGGCTGGGAGGCTGTGCTGACCTCTGCAATGTGCTGCAGACCCTCACTATGTACTAGAGTTTTGCAGGAAAGTGTATTATTTGAATGCAGCAAAGTAATGGAAGAGAAAGTAGTGTGTAAGGTCATCTGTTGGAATACTTATCTGAAATCTTGTTAAGCTCCTAGGAGTTTTGAAAAAGTGACATGCTTCAGTATCTTACTAGAAATCAAAGCAAAGATTCTGTCTTACAGGGCCTTTAGCACATGGAGTCAAATCACCCAATCTGCTGGCCTTTTCATTGGTTGTGCAAGTATGAACATGCCACCAAACTACAAAAGAAATGGAGTTTAATCCATCTACTTGTTCTGCAGAGATTATTTTAGATTTATATTGGAAAACTAATCTTTAAAGAAATAGCTGTCTTTGCTCTATAAGCAGAGGAGACTAATAATTATTTACTGTCTTTATCCCTGGTGATTAGCACAATGCAATGCAAAAATCTTCCTAGAACTCTAGACAGTGGCCTAACTGTTTAGCAGCTTATTTGACCTGATTGCAGACTTCAGTATTCACCTTTTTGCTTTCAGCTTTTATAAGAAGATTCAAATGAAAATAGGTATGCACAATTCTTATTGACAGTGGATAAAAGAGTTCCTTCAGGCTTCAAACACGGCCCAGAGCCTGCCTTGTTCTTCTTAAGGAGCATGAATGTACTTTTTGCTTTTTCCGTTTTTCTTTGGAATGAGACTGAGATCAAAACCAACCCTGTCAAGGTTAGAGAAAAGCAAAAACTGGAATTTGCGCCTTTCTTGTTTTCTGTATTTGCTTTTGCTGGAGAAACAGAGCCAGAGAGAGGAGGGTTGACAGGAGGACAAAAGAGCATCCCAGAGGACTAGAGAAATAGTCCAAAACAATTTCACTGTCTCAGATGCTTTACCAGGTCAGATAATCACTTCATCTCTGGGCCTAACTAGAAAATAATGACAGATTATTTTTTTTATTATTGTTAATTTGCTGCTTCCTTTTCATAAATACAAGACTAAAATCCCCTTTTTATTTGTTTTTTAGCTCTTTGCATTGGGCTCAGCATGGTAATAGATCTTGATTGCATAGTGTGTAACACATTTAGTCTTATTATATCTTGGTTTTAACAAATAATGTTTAATTGTACATATAGTATGTGTTTTTGCAAATATATGGTGTTAATCTGATAATATCATGTTCTTCCTGAAAAAAGATATCCCTGATTTTTCTTTATGATATTAAAAAAAAAATTGGTAGTATGAGCCAAAATATTTGTTGGTCTTCTGCCCAGGAGAAGGCGTGGCTTTAGCAGAAGGCCCTTCAGATTGCACTTGAAGAGTTTTGTACCATAACTCTGTACTTCTGCAAACTCTGATTGTAAAATGCGACTATTTACCATGTAAAGCTCTGCAAGTAAATTTATGAAAGCTTATGCTGGTGTGACTCAAAGTAGTTGTTCAAAGACCCCTTTTTTAGAACAGGAACTTGCTGTTGCATTGATTGGCCATATAAACATAACCATGTACACGTAACCTCCCTGAGGTTAGAGAGCTCCTTGTGTGATTTAGAAAAGTAAAGATCGGAACCCCAGTCAGAAGTCTTGAGGCTGTGGTGCAGTAAGTTTTAAAGATCTATTATCTATTTTCACATACAGCCATTCTGACAGTAAGTAGAGCATGCTGTGCTGTAAGTCTTAAGATGACATTTTGGTACATCACTCTGCTGATTTCTTAATTTATTTTTAAAATTCTTTTGCAGCTAACTTTGTTCATTCTTAGTACTTTGAGAACATGGAAAGAAAGATAGCCAATCCTTTTGGTTTTGATTACATGATTACACAGTAGGTTTCTTCACTGAACTAGCTCCTTTGCACAATTCTGGTAGCACCAAGGAGCCAAAATCTGACTGGTACATAGGTAGCTGTGAGTTACTGCATTGCCAGCTCTCAGCTGCTGTAACAGCAAAAAGGCAGGAGCATAAGCATTTGTGGAAGAAAGGAAGCACAGTTGTGCTCTGCTGATTCTTGGCTGGACAAGGATCTGTAAGGATCTTGTAGGAGCTGTATCTAGCTAGTCTATGTATAAGCAGCACCCAGAGTGATCTAGCTTGCACCACGGCTGCTATGTCACACTTACGTTTTCCACAGAGTATCAAAAAAGCCAAAAATACAATATCAAAATAGAAGCTAAGTCTGTTAATTCTGTACCATGTATTACAGTGACTGCAAAGTTAAGTTAGTCTTTTCCTTATAAATGAGTTAGTTGAGACGGGAATGAGTGTTTACGTGCTCATGTCTATATTAATTTAATATATCACTTATGGATCATTTGCTTTTCAACTATGTACTGGCTTTGTTTTCAAGCATTTACTTAAGGAATGTAGCAAGAGTCTTAGAAAACAAAACAAGAAACATCTATGTTAATTCATTTACTGAACAGGGAAAATGTCTAATGGTTTAACTCACTTTTGTTATGGTAGTTTCTCTGCTTCTAAAGATGCTGAGGAAAGAGAACACATAGTTATGAGAATTCTCACTTTTCCTAATAGCTGACCTGTTCAGAAAGATTTTGTTTCTAGAAGATTTAACAGTGCAATTCCTTGGGACTAGTTATTAAGCAGATCAATAGAGCTACTGTAAAACAAGTGCAAGGGAGCATACAAAGTCATATCTGCTGACAGGTATGGGAATAGAATGAAAACGATTTTTTTAAAAAAAGGTCTTTTGTGTTTGAAGCATTGGCTGGAAGGAGTCATTTGGGAAATGAAAATGCATTTGCTGACATTTTTAAGATAACTACATTTACTGTCCAAAGTCTTAGTTTTCATTGAGACCCCATTTCTCTTTATAAAAATAAATAATTAGATTAAAAAAAAATCTGTAAGATTTTTTGGAGATAGCTATTTTATACTAACCTTGTGTATTCAAGACAACCCAGCAGTGTCTGTCATTGCTGATTTGCTGATTAAATCATACTCTATTCATATTTAAAGAGACAGGTATTTGATAAACATCTTAGTTGAATAGGGTGGTGATCTTGAACAAAAAACAATGCAGAAGAAATTTTGAACTGTAACGTAATTCAAACAGAGCAAGCGATTTGAAAGCAAACTTGGGAAGGGATTAGGGTGTTTACAGTGAACAAAGAGCACTGATACTCTTCTGTGGTCAGGCCTCTGAGTGCTGTATATGTGACTTTTGATTTGTTCTTTGATTAAATGATCACATGTGACAACTACTCAGGAATGTAGGAGGTATGTATGAAAAACAGGTATTTTAGATGGTGGTAGCTATATGCCTACCCTTCCACCTTTCTTTCCCCCAGTTCCCACCTGCATTCTCAAGCCTAGGACTTAGCAGAGGTTCTCAGATGGAAATCTGGGTTTCTGTGAGCTGGGCCAAATCCAGAGCTTTGCACCTCTCTCAGGGCAACGGCATTCTCTGCCTGTGCTGCTTCTGCTCCACCTGCTCAGCTGGGGCAGCGCAGAAGAGACAAACCTGACCCAAATGGGCTCTGAGTGAGCAGAGAGGCTTAATTGGAAGAAAGAGGACACTGAGACCAAGACAGATGCTTAGAGTGCAAGGAGGAGACAGGGCTGCATATGTTTTTTTTGTTTTAATTTTTCTCCCTGTTTTTTCTGTTGAGATTTGGAGCTCTTGTCACTGTGTGTGAAATGTGGTAGCAGCCCAAATCCCCATTTGCAAGGAGTTCTCAGAGCCCAGTGGGAGTGAGATGTGGGCATGGAAGTGTGCTGGGTTTCTGCAGCTCATGACCGAGTCGCCACAGGACATGTTCAGACTGACTCTTCTGAAAGCTCATAGCCTGATTAGACTTTGGAGGATTTTCCAGGGAATGTCTTGTATAGAGTCTATTGGCAATCAAATAGGATGTCCCCTCTCTGAGGATGAAAAGAAGGGGGATGGAAGGAAGGAAATAACTTTTTTTCTCCCATTCTCTTTACCCATTCTGAGAATGCCTGATGTTTTTGATGTAGATCCCTCTCCCTTCCTGACTTCCAAAATTAAAAAGCTCTAATTAGGATAATTAACTAATATCTCAGCTTTGATTTCACCTAATGGATCAATCAGTGCAAAATCGTAAGCACATGAAACCAGAGCCTTATAAAGAACAGCCTTGCTAGGAGATGATATTTCCTATATGTACACTGTATTTCTTCTGATTGGGAAATACAGTAACAATCATCAATAGATTTTTCCTGTTGAATCCAATTTTTCAAGATACAACCCCTTTTCCTGTCAGAACAGTCTGTAAATACTACTCCTGCAATATAGTCTGTAAATATTATTAAACGTAGTATTACTTTAGGCAGATTAGTGTCTTATGGTTCCTCATCCAAGTGGTTAAATCGTACACTGAGTGTCCTACAGAGAGTAGATTGAAATTTGTCCATAGAGACCCAGTTGCTCCTTCCTTATGCAAGGTCTGAGTGTGGGATCGTATCCTACTGCCTTATTCTGTTGGGATGAAATAATCCATGTCCCCATACCAGGGATCTAGGTCTATGTGCACTGAATGGCAGAGCAGAGTAGAGGCAGGTGGTTAGTGTCCCCTCTACCTGAACATCAGGAGAATTTTGATCCCCAGTTCTCCTCATGCTGCGCCTCTGTGTCGTAGCCATGTCCACCATGCACTGTTGCCGTCTGGAGGAACAAGCTGGTACCCTCACTGTTGTCTTCTCCACACCTTCTTCCAGCCATCCAGGGCTCCCACTGCACCCACCTTCTCCCACAGATAAGCTGGGAGATCCCCTTTCTTTCCATAGGAGACCAAACCCTGTACACTATTCCCCTCACTTCAAGAGGTTACAGACTCGCTGTGTAAATGATCCCAGACTCAGTGCTGGAAAACCATTTCCTCCCAGCAGTGCAGATTGTAACAACAAAAGCTTCATGTTCCTGTACAGAAATACATGAAGGAGCAATTTTCACTAGGAAATGAAGAGAAACCAGAGGTATATTCTTTAGGACCTGCCTTCCTCTGCAGCACAAGGGATACAGCTCCACAGCTATTTCAGTCATACCTGCCTGTATGAAAGGAGGCAGGATTTGCATCTATTACAATCATTTTGTCGTAATCTGCAGGGAATATTACAGACAAATTGTCTGACATTTAGGTTTAGAAGTAGTTCCCTAAATACCCTAAGTGTATTACCGCTAATGCTTTGATGCTAATTTGGTATGTTGTTAATATCCCTGCTTCTCTCAGGGATAATGGCGAAATGCTGTACTTCAGAGACTTGAGGCCAAGTTCTGCTGTTTGGCTGGTGTAAATCCACAGTTGTTTTGCCTTTTGTATGATTAATCCAGATTTACATCTGTAAAGCACAGAACATTTTATTTGCACACTTCTTTCTTTTAATGGACTTGGAAAGATAAGGCTGAATTCTGGCTACTGGTACATGGTTTTTACATCCATTGGGATCCGTGAGATTGGCACAGATGTGTCAGAAAGAAAGATTTGGCACTTTCCAAATTTTTCTTTTATACTTCTATAAACTATTTATTGCTTATGTTGATTTCAGTTGTCATTAAATCAACTAATATACACTCTGAGGACAAAATGACACTGTATGGATAGAAAAAATTCATTAATTAATGTCAGGTAGATACCCTTGCAGTTAGATTTGAAACAACAATTCTTCAGATAAATCTTTTGTTCTTTTTTATTACAAGAAACTAGTAAGAAAGAAACACTCTATGTCCTTGCTCACAGTTGTTCAATGGCATTATTCCAAGGTCATTAGCTAACTTATGATGATTGAGGAATGTCTCACATCATCTTGCACCAGTAAAACTTCCTCTGAAAGGGGTGACTGTTGTGTGGGGTGTCCAGGGCATGCATCTTTAGCACTAGGACTAAGCTGTCATTAACAAATATAACCATCATTTCACTATAGACATGTAGCTATGCTGAACCTGGCTGAAGGGTCTCTTGTTTGGTTTCTAGATTTACTGCATTTGACTTGTGTCTGAGAAAGGGGCACAAGTTTGTTTCTGCAAAAATGCAGTTCAGCCCATGGGACAGAAAGTAGAAAAAAATGGTTTTGGAGAGCCGTGTATTAGATAGAGCTGTTGAAATGAGCTGTGGGGTTTTTTTGCTTTGCTGTAGTTCTCCTGACCTTGGCCAGGAGTCTGTGTCCTCTTCTAAAGTGAGGATAGTACTTCTCTAGTTTCCAGGAATGTTGTGACAATAAAATCAGCTGGTAATGGGGAAGTGTCCTGAGAAGGGCAAGAAGGAATACAAACAGGGAAGGCTTTGACCACGAGTTTTTCCTCAGGGGCCTTGCCTTTTGGGTTCTGAGCCTGACTGCAAACACAAAGACATTTAACTGTACAGTCTGCAGACATATGCTATTGTGCATTGAAAGTCAGGCAATATCAATGTCCAGAAAAAAGAACCACAGGGCAAAGTTTGTACCATTTTCCATGCTTGTTAGAAACACTGTCACTGGAAGGAATTCATGTTCTGCCATTTTACGTTCTCGCTACAGTGTTTGTCATATGAATGAGTTATTAAGCAGTGAATGCCTCATATATTCTGTAAATTACACAGTAGAAACATTCGGCACTACTATTTTGACCTTTTCAGCATTCTGTGATTTGCTGTGCATGCCATTCCACATCTCTTGTTTATGGCCTCCCTAAAATGTAGGGATGGAGCAGAGTGGGCAAATAGTCAAAAGTATACTGGGCTGCGAAAGGTCAGGGTCATGCATCACAGTGCTGCTGTTCAGTCAGCAGTGAAGATTAAAATCTAGACTAACTGTTATCATGATTTTTCCTTCTTCAATGAAAAATAATAGAAAATTGTACTTTGTAATCTCTTCCAAAGGCAACAGTGCAGAAAATGAAGAGTGATGGTATAATTTTTACTTCTTAAATTTTCAATGTCGTAATGTCATGATCTTAGAGGTTGTGAAAATCAAAGCTGTCATAGTCCTTCAAAAGAATTGAGATGGGATTCTAGTCACCAAATCTTTGCTTCATTTAATCCATGTTTGATAAATTTTGCTCTTAACTTCATCCTCGATACCCTTGCTTTGTCTCTATCCTACAGAAACAAATAGCTTGTACTAGGTAATTGAACTTTGACCATTAAAGCTAGGTTGATTTACTGTTCTCATGTTAGACATTTCAGTCCAATGAAGACCAAATGAAAGACAATCGAAGCAAGATTTCTCTTGAAAGGAAGAGATAACGTTATTACCTACTGAAGATACAAGTTACATGACTTCTCGGTACCCCTAATCAGCTGAGTAGTAAACATATAGAAGGCAGTAATTCGTGGAAAGGCAGCAGAGGCACACTGTTTTCTACCACCTGTTTTTAGTTTAACAAACCAGCCTCACAGTAAATGATAACTGTCTAGTCCTGAGTATGTTTTTGTTATCTGCTTATACTATATGGGAAGCTTATTAATTTTGATGTGCTTGGCCCTAGTCCCATGAACAAATGAATATGATTAGTCATGAAAACATCCACCAAGATTTCTTTGGTGCACAGACAGGTGTGTCGTTACTTCAGCTCACAGGAGCATAGGATTAAACAATTAATTCTTTGAGCAATGCTCTATATTGCTCAAATGCAAATTTCAGTGATGGTCTTGCACACTGTCTTAATTAGGCATAAGTAAATTTAATTTTATATCTAGAAGAGTCTAATGTGTAAGTGAACTGCATATGCCACTGCTATAATCTCAGTGCACAAGTTTGCAAATGGTGCTACGTGCTTTACTGGTCAAGTGTTATGAAATTCTTTGCAAACTGAAATCATTTTCCACATTTTTCTGATCAAGCTCAGTGGTTTGATATGAGAACTTGAACACTTAAGATGCAGTAATTTATTTAAAAAAAACCCAACGAACTGGTGTGTTGTGTGCGTTTTTTACTGATAGTGAGCTAAGTAAATAATAGCAAATAAATATATTCTGTGAATTTTGTCCCCTCTTGTGAAGGGAAAGGTTTTCCATGTGGATCTTTCCTCAGATAAATTCTCTAAATGCTTCTGGACTTAACACGCTATTTTGAATAGTTTGTTGCGAAGGCCTTAATATGCAGGATTTGAAAAGTAAGCTACTTTGGGCAGGCTGATCAAATCGAGCTTCTTTTGGTTTCCTGATTACATTACTGTTAACTCTTTTTAATGATTTCCTGATCTGGATTGATGAATTTGAAATGAAATTTATAGATAATATTCTGCAGCCTATCATTCAAATTGTTGATTTTCATAAACATTGAAGGCAGAAAACTGCTTTGATGGAACATTGAGCACTTGCCCCAGTGAAGGGAATATATAGAGAGTAAGCAAAATGTTTCATTTGTGAGTGCAGTGGGTATTTGTGGTTTAATTTCATCTGAAATCATCTGCCTTTCATACTTTACTCACTTTGGAAACTGTTTTTGAGACTGTACTGCATACCATAAGAAATGCACTTTACTAAAGATCATTGACCAAGCACTTCTCTTTAGCATTGTGGGTTTAGCTTTTCTAAATATCATCTGGCAAAGCGAGTGGTGTGTAGATATCAAATTGTTATTCACACTGTGGGCACATTGCCTCTGAGAAAGGGATCTGTTGCATTTGAGCAGTCATTCAGATGCAGGCAAGCGTACTACTTCTCTCAGTTTCAGGATTTCAAACTGTGGCATCTCACAATCCAGCACATCCCTTCACAGCCTGACCTCTCTTGTACGAAACGCCTCTTCAGTCAGAAGACTCTTAAGCAAACTTGTGATTTCAGACACCTCAATTTTCAGCAAACATTTGGGGGTTATGAGCTGTGGTTTTGCCTGTAAAAAAAAAAAAAAACAAAAAACAAAAAAACCAAAAAAAACCCCACCAGAAAATCCGCAGGCAAATTGCAATATGTAGTATATAATAACAGGCATGGTTGTCTTAGATTATTTTAGAATAACTATTTAAGAAGAGACATCAATAAGTCCTCCCTGGGATTTGCAAGCATCTTGTTTGCTGTGCTAATTTTGTGTCAGGCCCTTGGTTCACACCTGTCTTGCACAGTATTCTGCCAACAGTGTAATGGGGTGTTTTACCAATGTTTCTGCAAAACTGACCTTGCAGAATCTTTTTTTCCCTGTGTGATGTAAGACTCCTCTATAACTAACTTGTAAATATGGGTGTATATCACTGTCTTGATTCCTATTCCACAGTTATTTAGTTTACAGTCCCAAGCACTGAAATCCTCTTCAGAGTTTCCATTCATCTTGTTTCTAAGACCACGTTAATTAAAATTACAAAAGTGTCTTGATTGAGATAGCTTCAGGGAATTTCTGTGGCAATTAGTATTTTTGAATTAAGATACTGTGTTCTTCCATAACCATCTCAAAAATGCATCATATTCAGAAACATGACTTTAAATGTTTAGGGAGCTCTTATCAGAAGTTTGGTGTATGTCAACTTTTGGCCCAGCAAAAATTAACTGACAAATGGGAGGAGCCAAGGGTCTACGTTATGAACAGAGATGCCAAAACAGCATTGAGATATGCAGGCCCAGTCTAATTTACCCTGTTCTACGATGAGCCAAAGGTACTCCTGACTAGAGAAGGTTTGTTTGGTTGCGTGAAGAAGCACCCATCACGAAAGTTTAGAAAAACTGTAGAATAATTGTTGTCTCTTGTTGTGTCAAAAAATGACATGACTGGATATGTTTACATGGTATTAGACACTACTGCCTCTCTGCCACGTGTTTTAAATAAATAATACAATGATGTAAACTTCCAAAACAAAGATTAATTTTTTTTTTAAAGCTAATTTAGGGTAGAAGCACGTCAGGAAAGGGGCATGGCATCTTCTTGTCACTGGAAGGTCAAGATTTTTTCATTTTCATAACACTGAAGTATCAGTAAGCATGATGTCTCTTGTAGGAAAGGATGCGTGGTCTAATAGTGACAATATAGTGTTCCTGCTCTGACATTTGCTAAATTTCAGTCTGTCAAGCCATTGCTCTCCTTGTATTCTTGTTTCTGATGGTATGAATAGGTTATATTTTGTCTAGATCTTTGGGAATTCTGGAAGTGTGTGTGTATGGGTTTGCTATTTTTTGTTGTTGTTGTTCTAATGGAAGTCAGAGAAACTTTTTTAAACAGTGGGTTTTTTTAACCAGACAATAATGCATAATTATGAGATCAAAAGTGGGCACCAGAACAGCTGCTGTGAGTAAAAACTTGTGTTTTCTTGCTATGCCCTTGATTGAAATCACCAGTTTTCAAAGCCGATGCTGACTCTGTTGAATCTAATTTAGTTCCTGCATCAACTCAGTTGAAGCGTAAGTGTAACTGGGAAGGAAACCGATGTTCTCTAACACGATTTCTCAGCAGAGTGCCACATCTGCAGTGTCAGACACGTGAGTCCCCACAAACACCTGTTTTAATAAACAGCCAATTTGCTAATGCTCAGTTATGCCCACAAATAGCATCTGTTTCTGGCCAGTTGTCTACCTGAATATAGCATCCTTCTTAATCAGTGAAAGCCTCTATTGCATAACTAGTCTGACTCATTTTCCACCCGGAGACAGGAATTACCCACTCTGCTCTCTACCCTTAATATACTTCTTGAGGGAGTTAGTAGAAATAGAAAGTCTGCTGGAACAGTTCCGCCCTCCCTTCCAAGCAAATTAAGCAGTGATGACTTTGATATGTACATAAAAATAAATAGATGTTTAGAGCTGAATGTTATTAAAATACCATGTTGGCTGAATGGTAGCACTCAGGGCATTCCCGCAGTGGGTATCGCTTTAATGTTGGCTCCAGAAAAGTAGTGGGGTTGGACGCTGGGGAGGGAGAAACACCTTCCTGACACCTGGCAGTCAGCCCCACCTTGTCAGCTAAAAGGAGCCTGGACAGCTGATCCGTGCAAGCCCTGCATCGCACATCTCCAGTGTACTAAATATGTGCCCTGCACCATTTGCCTCTGGGCTTTGAAGAGAGCATGGCATATGGGCAACAGTAAAGACTTACTGCACTCGCTGTTCTTCCTCAGGAAAATTTTGTATCTTTAGATTGGAATTCCAGATCTAGTAATAAATTCTATGTATAAAGGCCTATTGCTGTGTGTACAGCCTTACAGCGCCAATAAAGGAGTAAATAAAACTATTGCACTATAATCTCTAAATAATAACCTGCCTACCTCCTTTGAAGGAAACAGCCTAGTGGGATAAACAGTGGTGATAGAGCTAGTTCTTTTTTCTTCCTTCCATTCCCTGCTACTAACTACTGAGATGCAGCAGAAGCAGTTTCAGTTATTAAACTGTTTTATTGCTTTTCTTATTAAACATTCCTAATGGGGTTACAACTTGAGGCCGTTGTATTTCGATAAGAACAAAGCAACTTCTTTTGACCTCTGTCTACACATGTAATAAGTAATACATTGTCTGCTATGTGGTTATTACAAGAAATAATAAATTGATGATACAAACAAGCAGGCAAGAGTGAGGGACTAGAGAGACAAAGCAAGAAAATAGCAAGAAATTTGCCATTTTAACCTTTCAGGAGCAGTAAAGCAGCTGACCATCTACCCAGTCCAATAACCTGAAACAGCATAATAATATAGCTGGGGAGAAATAAATCACTAACCCAGGATAAGTGAAGCCATGACTTAAACCTTGCTGTATATTTTTGTAAGCCAATCTGTGCTGCTTGTTAACAAGGTACAATTCCCAAATCTTTCATCCTCCATGGTAATTCTGCCCATCAGATTGTATTTGATGGTAAAGTAGATCAGTGGAAGCCAATCCAAAATGCTTGTGGTTTGATGTATGTTTTATTGAAATCGACCTACTAAAAGTGCTAGGAAAACAATGTAGTTCTGCAACCCCTGATTAAAAAATGTGTCCGAGCTGATTATTCAGCACTTACTCATTCTTACATTACATTTTTGAAAGGAAGTATTCCTACAGTCCAAACTCTGTCTGCTTAGTGAGAGATGAAATAACCAGACCTTTAAGCCTCTTCTGTAACTGAGCAACCAGCAGTGGTAGATGTTTATGTTTTGAGGCCATAATGTGCCATGACAAGGGAGGTCACTGGATAGAGGTAGGCAAAAATAAAATTAAAATTGAATAAAAGCAACTGAAGCCCTGGGACAAAATTGCAATGTTCTATTTTTATTTTTGAGACATCTGGGCTCACTGGGATTTTCCGAATGTCTCTCACCAAAGTTGCATATTAAGTACCTTGAAAGCAAGTGATGCAGCACAGGAGGGAGTTGGCTACTTGCTGTGCACTGAGCAGAGATTTTTCATTTCATTCATCATTCACAACGTGCTGCAGTGCTTCCAGAATTTACTCGACTTATCTAAGGTAGAGTAGAACTAGACCAAGAGTTCCGTTTGCAATCTGCGCTCTGCTATTGTTCTACCTCTGAACTGAACGTGATAAGGTGGTTTTTAATTGCTGGTTTTAGTAGCATGGTTAATTCCATAGAATATCACATGACTGTGCACACTGCTTTTTGGGATACACAGAATTACCAGCTTTCAGAAGTTGTGAACGTGTTATCTATAAATCCCAAGACTGACTTATGTATCAGGTTCAAGGGTTTTTTTTTGTCTTTTGTTTCTTTTAACTGTAAATTGTGGTCTACCTGTAAGAACATCATTAGAACTGCACTTTGAAAAATAATATCCAGCTTCTCTATTTCCCACAGTATATCCCATAGTGCCCATGTTAATGGATTTTTGGCTTTCCAGGTGATCCCACCTCTCACTATCCACACAATTCAGAACAGACTGTATAATCATTTACTCAGTGTGGCAGTAGAAAAATGGAGCTGGGTGTCACTAGCTAACTAATAGTTGATCAGCCTTACGAGCTAGGGATGGATGAGTTGATCTCTCAAGACCTTTCCTGGTTCAATATCCACTGCGTTATGGTTTAAGAAGCTGGAGATTTTAAAAAGATTGAGACTCATGGTAAAATCTGAAGAAGTTGATAAATTTGGCAGTGTACGTCATCTTCTCTTTCCCTATTTTCTGTAGACCGTTTAATTACAGTTAGTTTAAATTCCATAATCAAATTATTAAAATGGCTTTCATTTGTCTGCTTAAGTACACTTCTGATCTTTGCTGTTAGTCTGTATCAATGTGTGTGGTCAGAGAGATGTAATCATCTGTAGCACCCAAAATCATTGGAGCTTTTTTGATTTCCATCCTTAGGTCCCTTAAATGTTTATGATTCCCAAGGGAATATAAGAAAATCATGAAACATGTAGGTATGGCTGGAAACTTTTGAGCCTTTGAGCCAGTAGAATTTGGGTGATAGAAGTTATTTTGTGTTTGTCTTTTACTGGTGAGTGAGCCAGACTGCAGGAAGTGGCAAGGATAGTTTCTGGTATCATGGGGCTGGCTTTGGGGACTCAGTGTTTGAGCTTAAAACCTTTCAGATGGTTGGGATTTCCAACATTGCAGTCATCCACAGCAGATGGACAGTGTAAACAGAAGAAAACTACTGTTCAGTGGCCTAAAAGAGAAAGCTGTGTCTGTGCATGAGCAAGCCTTACTGGCGCGTGTGGCTGTGTGGGTTCATTGGTTTGGAGATTCATATTTCTTGCTTGAGCCCAATGAACACTGTAGACATTCCTTTTAACTGCACCAAACTAAAGGCCTGAAACCAATTTACCTTTCTATCACTGTGATCTTCAGAGTGTTCATCTCAGACTGTTTCTGGCCTGCTTTTCAGAGCTCCTGCATTACAGAGCATTTCTTTTTGTCATGCTGCAAGAGGGTAGGGGAAGGGCAGCTCCTAGGAGCAGAAAAAGCTAATTTAAACAAGCTTCTGTATGTTTCAGTCTTCTTTAAAAATCACTTTTTCCTTCTTTGCTTACCAGTTTTGTAGAAGTCACTGAGTTGTAGACCTTGTTTGCAGAGGAAAAGGTGAGGATTTACACAGCCACTTGGCACTCTGGGTGCCTGCTCTTCCCCGACCAAGCACCTGAATCACTGCAGTCATCGTGTGCACATGATGTACACATTATCTTTGGTAATGTAGATGGAGTTGTTGTTACGGAGAGGAAGGAAATAACCGTTTTGTCCCATGACTGCCAAAGAGTCACTTCTGGGCCATGCTCAGGTCCAGTCTTGCAGCCACGGCAGATACTTACAACTGAAGTAACGGTACCAGTCTCTGGAGTCTGCTCTCAATCAGCATGTGCCCAGTGTCTGGATTATCTAAAGGACTGATAGATAGAACTAACTTAGACTTATTTAGTGGCTAAGTTCAGGAAAGAATCTACAAATTGTGGATTATTTTTTTTTGTGTGTGGAGAACTATGAGGACTACAGTCCACAAATCCCTTTTCTGTCACCTCTTCTTGGGGGAGAGGAAGCTGTGGGCCCTCTTGGCTTGTGTCACAGAGTGGCTTCCACGATTCATGTGAAGCATCTCTAAAAAAATAGCTTTGTGGTACCTGCATCTTATACTGCTGGACCCATCCTTTTATGTTCTAGTGTCTGACTGAGTCCAGACACTCAAATCAAGCTGAATTTTGAAAATAGTTTGTTGCAAATTTTGTGTTTGCCTATGAGGACAGTGCCTGTAGAAACCCAAAGCTGCGGGTGCCCTTGTGGCGTGAGGAGCAAGCAGGTTACTTCAAGATTAATTTTATGGTTACTTCATTTCTCTGCTTGCTGTTCCCATGGCTCATGAGATTAAAGTCAAACTTAAAAGAATCATTTTCTAAAATAGAAAGCAAACAATGATTTAGCAAGTCCATACCCCATCATTCACCATTCAGACTTTGGACAATGGCAGCATTATGTCACTGTCTTACCAGTGAATGTTGCCTCTAAATTTGTACGTTCTAAGGATGGAAAGCGAAGCAGCTTTTTTCTGATAAAAGAAAGGCTAGTTGTCTTTGATATCATAGATAAATGCTTGGATAGTTACTTTTTAATTGCTTTATTGCCAGAAGTTTTCAATGAAGCTATAAAAGAGGAAAAAAATGATCAGCCTAATTGCCTCAAGATGGATATGTAATGCATAAATCTCTTGTTTAATGGATCTAGTAATAGACCACCTGTTTCAGTTGCCTTTTCCCATTCAGAATATGAATGAATGCTTCTCTCAGATGTTCACAAAGAGAAAATACAATTGCACTATCAAAAACTCAGTGATTTTTCTTTTTACTTATTTCCTTGATGCTCCTTCATTCTTGTTCTGTGTATCAGCCAGTCTTAGTACATTTAACCTTGGAGGGAAAAAATGGTTTGGTATGATGTCCAGAGCCTCATGTATTTTTGTTGTCCACTTGTGTTTTAAAAGAAAATAAAGAAAAGAAAAAAAAAAAGAGACATGCACTTTAATAAAACATTTAAAACATTGACCGATGCCCAGAGAGTCAGGCCTGAGTTGCAAGTATTCCTTCATGATGTGGTCCATGTATATTCCCCAGTCTGGATTTCTTTTTTTTTTTTTTTTCCTTTCCTCCCTCTCCCCCAGCTCTGTGTGTTCTAGTATTACTTGACTCTGGCAGGTTTCGGTGTGGTGAGGATGTTTGAACTTCGCAGCCTGTCTTGGGATTGCATATGTTTTCAAAAGAAAAAAGGAGGACTGCACAACTTTGTGGGTTTGGCCTTTTTGTGGGCATGAGGACTTCCTGTGCCATGAGCAATTTCCAGAGATAGTGAATTTCAGTAAGTAGAAACCTTTGTTTTTCCTCTTGCAGTGTTGTGTTTTGTTGCTAATTTGTTTTGGTTTGGGGTTTTTTATTGTTATTTGTGGTTGGTTTGGTTTTTTTTTTCATAAGGATTGTTTAACGACACTATTACATTTGTAAACAGCTGAAAGCATATATATATTGCCAGTTATCATGTCCCACTAATGCGGGTAGCTTTCTAAGGTGTGCTAACTTGCAGCTTTTGAATTATGAGTAGCCTAATGCTGAGGTTATGTCCTCCTGCTGAATCCTGGCGTGTTCTCTTTGAGCGTATCAGGAAAAGGTGGCTCTTCTGTGGCAAACGTGTTCCAAAGATGTGCATCTTCCTTGAGAAAGTGCATTCCAGGGACCTCTCTTCAAAACTCAGTCCCACAACAGTAGAAATTTGAGACTTGGAGGGCTTCTCATATCCAGAGACTTAATAAATGCTGGTTCAAGATGAATGAATGAAGTAGTCTAGCAGACATTAAAATAGCAACAAACGAGGAAGATGGAAAGGCAACAAATGAGCACTCATTTAGCAAAAAATCAAGATGTCAAGAACAAAATTAATCAAGCCATCAGGAGATGTAAAGTTTTGGTGGTTTTTTGTTTCGTTTTGTTTTGTTTTTGAATGCTTAGACACCCATGCAAGAAACCTGAGTAATAAACAAGACAGAGAACGGCACATTTATGGGCTTAAATGCAACCTAGTTGATAGAATCGAAATCTGGTGGGAATGATTTGCATGATGGGAGTGTTAAAATCTATGTTTATAACCTATTTAAGAGCAGATGAGGGGAAGAGAAGCTGTCTGTCAGAAGTAGCATTTGCTGCTTCTGAGAACATAGGAGCAGTTTCTGATGGATGAATATCAATTGGTGCTGAAACCATGAAAAAGCGGGATGGGAACAGGCTGGTGTCTCTGCAGACCTTGGTTTTGCTGTGATGAAGAGGATGACCCCTTGTGAAGCCTTTCTCTATTAGTTAAGGACTGGGGGAGCTGTTCATTGTGTTTCATTTCATCCCAGCACAGCAAACTGGAAATCACACTTTGTGAGCAATAAAACATCCCCCTAAAGTCCTACATCCTGAGCGGGGGATTTATATGTTAGCATCATCCTGAGCAGCAAAGAGGAATAGACCAGAGCGCTAAAAGCCAGTTGGGTTTAAGTGGACATAGAGACCTGTGATTTGGCAATCTTGTTTCCACATGATATATATAAAGCCCAAATGGGTGAAAAAGCCTTCTAAACATGAGAAATACTGCATGATATCGACTTCATTTGTCACTGATGCTATTGTGACATTGTGGTGCCTGTGTTTCATCTTATATCATAGTCTCTGCTTCTGTACCTCTGTACCTTCTGTACGCTCTATTCCCGTTACCCAGAGAGCTTGATATATTGTAAGTCTCCATACTATGGTTTAGTCTGATTGTCATGCAACATTTGGATGGTGTCAGTGATCACCAGCCGTGTTTCAGTAGCTGCTGCTCCCTTCCCTGTGGATCTCAGCTCCACAGAAGCATCCAGTGGTATTTTGTGCTTAATCTGTCTGCTTTGCCAAGAGAAGTTAGATTATCAGGGGTGGGGGATGCAAGAAAGACAGAAGAGAAATCTGCCAGTCCCTACTCTTCTAAAACTGTAGTCATCTAAATGGTTAATAGTATTGGGATGTTTTGTTGTATTGAGAATTTTTTTTCATATCAATTTTGTTGAAAAGTTTCAGTTGTATTGCCTGTGACAAAATTAAGCTAATAGCAGCTTTAAAGGAACTACATTGACTGTTGACAAAAGTGATGTGGCAAATCAGTTTGTAGGACATAAAAATTGTGGCTAAGAATTGGGAAAGGTTAGAGGACAGTTTAGCAAAAACTTCAGAAGCCATTAGGGAAGAATGCTTTGCTCCTGAGTTACTACTGAAATGGAGACAGTACAGACAGTACCGTCAGGACAGACAGACGGACTTAGTAACATGGACGTACCAGACAACAGGCATTTCAGTACAACTAAATTAGTCATGCCCATAAGAATACAGTCCATAAGAAGGATGAGGGAGTCTGCTTGGAAGCACTTCAGGAGTGCTACTGTGACCAGAAGGACTAATAAAATCCCTAGGGGGTACACTCATGTAGGACTGCAGAAATGATATTTCCGTATCTGGCATCTTGATGGGGTCCTTACAGCAGTGCAGTTTCCAGGTCTGGCTGTTAGCACTTCAGGGCTGCTGAGTACATGGAGAGCAATCAAGGGAGAGCTAAAGAACTGGAAAGAGTAAAAGGTCTAGCAGCTCTGTCTGCTGTGTTCGACACAGCACCAAATAGCTTAGTCTGAGGATTACATATAGAGGGAATTGAAATTTGGTGATGGAGAGCTCTTGTATCTATTAAGCTGAAGTGTATAACAAGATCTGATTACTGTGTGTTGACGCTAGATGAGTGTGTGCTAGACTTATAGCACATGCTTTTACCAGGGAAGGTAATAAAGCAGTGCAGCAATATCATCAGCCTGTGGCTCTCCATCAGTGTTGATGCTTAAGTCAAGAATTGGGCTTTGCCTGATTCAAGATATGCTGCAGTCTGAACTCATCCTGTGGCTTGTTTAATGAAAAAGTTCAAAGTGGGAGGTGAGTGGGCTCTTCTGTCTCTGCCATCCCCAAAGCAGCTGGATGCCCAGCATTAAGCTCTTGAGCCTGTAGTTGTGTGACTCAATTTTCAAAATGTTTTGAGCATCCATAGCCCTTTCAAAGTTAACAGTATCTGGGCCTTAGTACATAGCCAAAATAGAGTGAAATTCCTAGTCCAAAACTGTTAATTCTGTGGGAATGCTCCATTATTTACAAGTACACTCTGTAGAGGATCAGTACATGAGAGAAAATAGACTCATTCTGGCTAAAATGTCCTTTTTCTACTGACTGGTCAAACGAGAGTATATTTGAGATGTAGCCTCAGAGACTGAGCGATTGTCTTACTCCAGAACAAAACAGGGCTCATATACCATAGGACTCCCACCCCAGAACATCTCCCAGACTTCCAGTTTTGTTTGCTGCAAGCTAACTTGTAATAATTGGAAATCTGGGAAAAGCACCTTCATGGTGAAGATGTGATTTAATAAGGTTTTTTGTGTTGTGGATTGTTTTTTTTAATGGAAATAGTTATGCAGTACACTCCCTGCTATATACTTATGCTAATATAAAGGTATCATATATTCCAAGATAGTTTCTTCTTAGCATTGATTGTCTGTGCTTGTACATGAAGATTCTGAGGTAACATACAGTTTTAATAACCCCCTTTGATGGTCTGAGTTTACACAAAACAAATATCAGATTATGCTTGCTTTTTATATGCTCTTATTTCTGTTTTTATTTCTCTATAAATAAAGAGCTAAGCTCCAGTTACATATGCCTAAATGCCTGCAAAGAGGGATTTGATTCCAGAATTTGTTGTTATAATGCAGTTAGGTCTGATTTTCTGCTAGCAAATTCCATTTTGAATCATTTTAATGTAGGAGAGGAAAATCAACTGTGAAAGTTAGCTGTATCTGGTGTTCAGAATAACCTGCTTCTTTCATTCATTCTGTATTTTATGAAGGAAGGAGTCTAAAAAGATATTTTTTTCAGCTATTCCCAATGAAATGGAGGTACGTGGTCTGATTCTGCCTCTTACAAGAAAAAAGTAATATATATATCTTGTGGTTTGCCTAGGAGCCTTTAAAGCCTTATCCTGTTTAGTAAATCTCAAGTTTGGACTGTATTACCTGAAAGATGAGTTCATAAATTCCTGTAATGGGAATGGACGTGTTCATTGTACTTGATGGTTTTACCGTCATCTGCAACTTTAGGCGCTGAGATAACCTGATAAAATGAAGAGATGCTCACAGATTTGTTATTTTTTTTTTACCTGCTTTTTCCTCATTTCATTCCATGACTTCTAATTGTTGTTTTTTAGCCTGTGGCTTTTTTTAACATATAGTAGTGTTATCAGTCTTTCATTCCTCTGGAAGCAGTATGCTCAGAGATAAAGAGCCAAATTTTCAAAGGTATGGCAAACTGCCATGGAAATCATTAAATCTGGACCTCATAGTTTATCCGGGCCTGTTAATGACCCAGTTTTGCTGAATTCAAGTGAACTTTGCCCAAGGTGAGTTGCTGCTTTTCCAACCAGTCCTCTATTACTTCTCAACATTCCCATCCATTGGAGAAAATGATGAATCAGAGCCATTGCCTTATTCAAACAGCTTGTTGCTTTGCCTACAGTGAGTTGTCATTGGGTATTTAGATAAATGGGGTAATTCATTATGGCGAAGTTGTCATTATGAAGAATAAATTAGAGTAATTGTGCTGTTATGTAGACCCAGAACATCCTACATCCATTGCTGTATTGGCCGTGAATTGTATGATTTAATGGAATTCTCCTAGCCCAAAAAAGGAAGAACCAGTGATGAGGAATTAAAGCTTAATAATTACATACAATCAAGTGTTTAACAGCCTTGGAAGGGATTTCATTTAAATATAACCTACAGCTCCTGCCATAAAGACAAGGGTTAGTCAGCCGTACGTTCTTCAGGGACCTTCATAACTGTACTTCTGTTCATTTCTTTTAGCGCCACTCTCTCTTTACCTATATTAGTTGTCAACTTTTCCACGTGCTACTTGGAAAAGAAGTAGGCTTTTTTTCGCATGAAGAATTCATACTGCTTGTGTTAAAACATCTAATCTCAAAAAATCATGGTGATGTTTTAAAAGTTGTGAAAATAATGGGGTTGGGATTTAACTATTCTGAGGTGAATGGCCTATAAAAGGCAGTGAAATGAGAATGATGTAACAGCAGGACAGAAAGAAAGAGAGACATATGAAGAGATTCAGTAAGAAGTGGGGCAGGGGTTGGAGGGAAGGAAGGAAAGAGCTGTCTAGGGGAAAAAGAAAAAAGAAATGGGAGAAGGACAGGAGGAGATAGAAAGCTACAGAAAGAGTCATCACTTGTCAGTAAGAAGAAAAGCAAAATGAAAATGTTCTGGTGAAGAAAAAAGGGTCTATTTTTAATAAAAATGAAAGTAAGAAAAAAAAAAAGTGAAAGAATTAAGAAAAGTCTCTACCTAGCATCTAGCCCCAGGAGAGCTGTCCTAAAAATGAGGTATGTAAATAGGATATGTCACTTCTCCTAGCCATTTACTCAGCTGCATATGTTTTATTAAAGTCTGGATAATTTCCTACAATTACATTCAAACACTGGCATCCATGCTTACCTCTCTCTGAAACCTGGCAGGATTACTTTGAAACTCACAGCAGATCCTTACATATTAATTGGCACGTGTGTGTGACTGCTTCAATTAGTCTGTATTGGGTGTATGTAAAGGGGTGGATCTATCCATACATGTGTATCTTCAGGAATGCACAAAGCTGTCTCACAAATAGAGCAGCAAGGGTTTGTATGCTTGGGTTGTGTAACTCTCCTCCTAATGAGCACAGATTATCTCTCCAGCTCTTTGCCTTGAATCATGCACTACTACGGTTATCATTGATTATCGCCCATGAAGTTGAACATATGGTCCTGAAAGGTTTCTAAATGATTTTGTTTTCTATTTTATTGTTATCCATCTGATACATACAACCAGGCAGCATAAGGCACTTGATTCTCACCAATCCCTTGTGCACAATATTGAAAGAATTCAAAGCAGTGCATATTTTAGCTGTCCTTTAGAGATGAATTATTGCCGTTTCTACTTCATGCAGAAGCTTGGAAACAGATTTCTCCATATGTATGATATTTTGCTTGCAAGAAAGTGTTTAAAACTACAGTTACATGAGATTTAAATCTAAATTATACTCCATTTGTTTAAATATGAGATGAATCTTTAGTTAGCTATCAACAGTAAATCTGAACTGAATGAGGGAGGTACTATGAACTTGGCTTTTGAACAGTTTCAAAATAATCTCTTAACTGAAGAAAAAAAAAAAATCAAGATTCAGGGTGAGAAGTATCATTCTAAGTGGAGGTGCCCACTTAGAATGAAAATATTTTGTGTAAGAGTTCATGAAACTCTCTCAGCTGCTATCCTCACCTTGATTTAGCCTGAGAATTCAGTGTTAAACATGAAATATTGGCCCTGGAGAAGTCAAGTATAAAACTGGTACTAGTGGAAACCACACCTTACTCCACTGTCTGTTTATCCATATGGACAGCTGAGCAACAGAGTTCTGCTTTTGGGCAGGTAATAAGTCAAGGTACATGGCCTGATCATACCTGATCACTGTCTTACCTGTATATGTTCATATATGTGTGCTGTGCCGCTGGAGAGTTCTGCATCCATGGATGATAGCATTTCCACATAGTGAGCTTCCCAAACTGTCTTGTCTTTTTTTTTTTTTTTAAAGGATTTTTTAAAGGATTAATTCTTTAGTCAAATGCAGGTAGTGGTTAAGAAAACTGTGTGGATAAATCACAAAAAATAACTTCCCTCCTCCTGCCTTCATAGGGAAAGTCACTGCAAAGCCATTTTTTTCTTATGTACAGTGTTGTGTTATCTGCGTCTTTTCCTCACTGTAATCTCTTTTTCTGTGCCGCTTATTAAAAATTCTGACTTTCAAAGAGCTACATAAATTTCTTTAAACATCTTCTGACTCGATAAAAAAGGGAGGAAGGGATTAAATTGAACACTCAAGCTTCATTCCATCGTTTCACTCACAAAAGTGATCAGATAAACTATGAAATAAATCTTACTGTCCTGTCAGGTCATTTCAATAGCTCTGGTATTATTTACAGTCTCATCTGTATAATCTTCACTCAGAAGTAATCAGAAAGTTCCCCTTCATTCTTCCCCTCAGCCAGATTGCATGATCTTTAGAAGTGGAAAGTGCAAATGCTTTTACTTGACTTCAACTCAGATAAGGGACAGGGATCACGCAGTAGGAGTGCATGGTTATTCTCAAATGATATTAATGTTCAATGAAATGAAAAATTCTGGAGACAATTCACCCCATTTCAGTTCTATAGTAACAAAGCTGGAAGTGGGCTGCTGCTGCATGAGCTTTTCTGCAAAATGGTTCTTAAATTCCCTTTGTAAATGTGTTGAAGTGGGGAGAAGAGGTCCATTGGGGTTGCCTGGCTACCATTCTGCCTTGAGCTGTGAGATTTCAAAAGGCTTGGGGAAGGGGGTAGTGGTTTGGTTGGGGTTTGCTGTATGGGTGGTTTTTCTGAGGGAAAGAGGTAATTCCAGAGCAGCTGATAGTCTAGAGGAGAGCATAAGTGAAGGGAGGAGGAGAGGCTCCAAAATCTGGTCTGCTCTATTTTGACCTTCAATTTTGGTGACTCCTAGCCCAGATTTGGGCTTTAACCAGAGGCCATTGTTTCATTTAACCCAAAAGGTGTAGTCCATCCACACACCCTAGGGGAAGCTTGTGCCAAAATCAGCTCAAACACTCTGCTGCCTGCTTTCCCATTGCCTGCAGGCATTGCATCAGAGGCAGAGCTGGGCAGGGACAGAGCTGTCAGCTGTAAAGACAGGGGTTTTTTTAAAAGTAAATGTCTGGCTATAAAGAAGACCTTGGACAACTATTGGCATGTGCCACAGCACATCAATATACTGAAGAAAGGAGAGGAATTTGCAAACATCATTGCGCTCTGCTCTGAATGCCCTCTCCTTCCGAGTGTGCTTTGAACAGCTCCTTGGGGAAGAAAGTGATACTTGGTTTATTTTCTTGACAGTCTTTAAATGCTTGTGAGACATGGATTTAGAGAATTGGACTATTACTTCTTAAATTATGGGTACTCAATAGATTATCTGTATTTTGAAATACAGACTTCTGTTTTTTTCAATCCCCCATTACATAATGCAGCATCAATGAGTTTAATGCTGCAGCAGCATGAGAAAAATAGTTGTCTTTTAAAATACGGCTTTGCTACAGGTAATGGTTGGAAAATATGGAAAATAGATATGTACTACTTCTTCTGGACTAGTAAATATTTGCACTTACAGCAGATATTCTCCTCCACACCTAAGAGAAATTATTATAGGCTGCTGCATCAAAGACTTTAATTGTTTTTAAATGTAGAAATCTTTCCTGCAAATACTTTAAAAATCAGATCTCATCACATCTGTTTCATGCGGTTTAGAATACAGTTAGGCAGCTTTTCTGCAGGTGTTTACTGATTATTTTTTTTTATTTGCTTTTGTTTCAGTTGTCCCAGTTTGATTCTATCTGAAAATCTTCCTGTTTGATGTCATCCCATGCATTGTGTTGCTGTCATAGTTCTGACTGGCTGAGATGCCACGGTGTCTAACCTTGTTATGCTCCATAAAGGCAGAAGTTAGAATCCCTTAGTATAATCTTAGCCACTAACTCTTTTTTAAGCCCTTTACAAACAGACACAATATCATTTGTCATGTATATTACACTCTGACAGATCATGAAAGAGAGATATCTCTCGTGCCATCATAATTTGGAGTAAACTACATTTTTAAGTTATTTTTCTGGACAATAATAGGAAGGAGGTGTTGAACACATGGAGTTTTGCTTCTGTTTCGTAGATTTGATAATACACAGAATTACTAGGGCAAATCTTGGGTGGAAGTTATTTGGCGATACCCTAGATTGCATCATTCTTCTTTAAAAAGCATAATTCCCTACTTGCTATGTAGTAAGTCAGATTTTGTTACTATTACTCTGGCAGAATCCCACAGAATTACGCATACAAAGATCATGCATGTACTGAAAAATGCAGACAGGTTCAGGGAGTGGATGGGTGCAGTGTATGTGGGTATATGGAAGAGTCTGCAACTGTTAGCAATTTTTGATGTTTGCTAGGTACCTCGCCTACTCAGACATGACATATTTCTCACTGGGAGCCTCTCTACTTCAGCCACTTACTGAAAAAAAAGTCCCTTTGACATCAGTGGGGCTAAGGTCAACCCTCAGGTTATTACATCATGAGTCAGAATTTTGTCCTATAAATAAAAACCTCATTCTTTATTTCAAAACGAAGTGGAAACTTTGAGTATGCCCAGCTGCCACCCCTCGTTTAACTACTTCTCCCATTTACTTCACAGTGACTGTTAATTACATAGTTCCTGTTCTCTTCTCTGGCATCTATTTTCCAGTGTTTTGCATGAAAGTGGTAGATAATACGGTATGTGTGTCTCCTTGGAGATTTGGCACTTCAGAGAGCAGAGTTGTAAAGGGATTTGGTGGTAATCCATATTATTTTGAATAGTTTATGACATTGGTAAAAATAGTTGTTATGCTTTCATAGAAAATTGCTGCAGGTTTCATGCAAGTGTTGAATTTCTAATAGTCCTTTGCAAACTCTAAGGAGTTGTTTTGGGGAGGGAACAATTGCTTCATGGCTCTGAATATTTTCTTTTTTATGCTAAATACATTTTAAGATCACAGTGTAGCATTGATGGTGTCAGCATTAGTGAGATGAAGCCACTCTGAAAAAATGAGCTCCAGTTTCAGTCAGGTGCAAAACACCTGCAGCTCAGCAGTTGCTCCAGGTAGCAAAAATCACACCCCGATGTGGTGGTTTCCTTCACTTGGACGGACTTTTGATGGCCATAAGAAGATGAGGAAACCTTTGGACCCATGTTCATAGTATTTCATTGGAGCTAGGACATAACCACTCCACCACTTCAGTGCCCTTGCTGCCAAGGAGGTGTGTTAGAGCTGAGGTTCCTGCAAAGGACCTGGGCCCAAATCTCTGACTTGGTATAGCCTGACTGTACAGACGATGAAATTCCTTGGGGAAGGGGATGATAGCTTTCTCAAGCTGTCTTTGAATCATCTACAATGTCTGACAAAGACTTCTTGGAAAAGACACAAAAAGACTATCTGAATTTAGAAGTGCAGCCAACTCACAGGATAATTATGCCTGTGTCTGAGCTGCCATATTTTATTAGCCTGAAGGAACAAAGGAGACTGACAAATGCTGAATGACTTTCAAGGAATCAACTATATCAACCATTAGCTACTGATGACATTGATGTTCCAGCAAGCTGATGTGACAACTAACAAAAAATTTGGCTATAATGAGAAAAGACAAAGGCAAACTACTGATGTGTCACTTTGATCTCATTTTAATAAGGTGCAAAATGCTTGCAGATTGGACACATTGTAGTGTCTTTAAGTATTTATCTTAATGTGAAATTTATGGAAGTCACCAGTACCATTAGTTGAAAAAGCTAGAGATTTCTGTTTGATTTAATCCAGAAAGAGATTTTTATTTTTTAGATGTTTAAGAACTATATTCAAATTAAGAAAGGCTCAATCCTGAAACAAACCCTTCTTTGTAATGAGGGACTGAGAGCGAGGCAGTCTTTTCCTACGTTCTCTGCCATGCCATCGCCCCTGTATGAAGCCTACAAGTTGAAGTAGCGTCTGGCTACTTGAAACCATAAAAACTCTTATATATAAGTGTGTGTGTGGCTAAGGGGAAGTGTTTTACTTCAAATGGTCAGCATGATGCACTGTGGAGCATATAACCACCCCTAGCCTTCATGAGCCATCTTCCTCCTGTAAAACCTCTGCCTGCTCTGTAGCAAGGATCCTCCTGCTTCTGTCCTTCTTGTGGCCTTGTGGAGCAGGCAGGTTTTGACTTTGCTTTTCTAGTAATGGCTATAGCTAGCACAAGAAAGACTTAAGGTCCAACATCACAACTTAAGAACGCATAGTGGAAATTTATGGGATCTTTTCAGGTGAGTTATGGGACATTGGATCTGTGGCAGATTTTGAGAACTAATGACCTGAGTTTAGAGACTGCCTTAGCCACAGCAGATGCTTGAGTAGGTATATTGCAAGCCTGGCTATATCCACCACATTTAAATATGTGTTCAAGGTAATTAGAAATATTAATAGACTACAGAAAACTAGCATCATATTTCTCTGCATTCCTTGTACCAAAATAGATTTCCTTCAACATTAAAGTGGTAATCTCAGAGGTATTTGTTATTTCCAAAGAATTAATGATCATTTAGTCAGCTAACAGCCCAAGGCAAAGCAGAAGGGTTTAACGTTGTGCCAAGCGGTAGCTTCTTGTAGGAATGACTGCTTTCAAAGAATTAGCGTTATGCAAAATGCTTTCAGGATGTGCCAGTCAGCTCAGTGGTTTAGAGCACTAATAGTCTGCTTGTTTTTCAAATCATTTACCCTAGTGATTTAGATGTTGCAAGTTAGATTTACAAATCTAATCACTGCTTATAGATGAACCAATAATTATCCAACCAGTAAGTATATGAGCTTACTCGCAAAAAAACTCCAGAGATATGTATGGTTGATGTTGGAAAGCATGCCTGAGGACTGAGTCCTGTAGATAAATTGAGCCTCTGGGTAGATTTTTTGTAAGCTGATCTAATTTAGGGGCCACTGTGCTTTCACATAGAGCAGCAGAAGTTCCTCCTTCTTCTGCATCTCTTGTACTTTGTGGGTGGTGCCAGTGCTGTTACAGAAAATATTGGTATATTTTATTCAGACAGAACTTTTAAAGCTTAAGAATCTTTAGAAATCCCATTTTGAAACACCTCCATGCCACAGGGGCACATTATTTCCATATATTGCAACATCTCTGGGAGGACTGTAGCTGAAGAGTATCTTCAGACCTTGAAAGTTTAAGACAAAGACACTGTTCAGAAATATGGAGGCTGCCTGATCTAGAGCCCTAATTTCTACTCACAGAACAGTAGCTCGGTTCATGTTCACATGAACACAATGTTATATCACTTATTATCTGTCTTTATCTGAAAACTGCAAATGGAATATAGCTTGTGCTGTCAGGTAACAATCCAAAACACGACTTACCCACCTCAGAACTATTTATTTGTGTGAGCTAAAACCCAGTTCTATGTGACTCCTACAGTCCTGGTTCAAATTTTGTTAATGGAAATGACAATCACTTTATGTTCCACAGTGTGGGGTTTTTGTGCATTTTTTTTCTAGTATCTGCAAATGTGGTTTGGACAGTTGGTGTAAAATTGATGCTATCAACACATTTGCACTGAAAGCGAAAAAAGCTATACATTCATAGCTGTCTGATTTAAAGTCCACATTTGGCATTTGCAAGCCAGGACAAATTCATTACTTTAAATTTGTTAAACTTGTTTACAATCTATGAGGGCAGCACCACCAATTTTAAAGAACATGGCTCATTTACTCAGCTCTCAGCCTTGGGAACAAGAGTGTATCCTGGCTCATTTGACAGAACCAGGACTGTCCAGCGTGACTTGACAAAGTGATGAATATCCTCCCATCCCCCTGCCCAAGAGCTGGAATAAGTTCTGGACTGTGTTTTTTTCACATGTGAATGAGTGACATGAAATCTTATACTTTTGTTACTGGTTTTTTCCAAGTACAGCATATTTGGCATGTGCTTTGTGGGTGTTCACCTTCACTAAATGGTGCTAAAAAGTGGTAGCAGACTTTCTGCTTTATAAGCAGTGCTCATATTGTTGTCTTGTTAAGATTGCTGGACACTCTCCACTATAAAACTCTGTTTTCATTTGTCTTCATTTAATTTGGGTGAAATGTAACCTTTGAACTCAAATTTCCCTTTCTGGGGGTATATGTGTGCTCCAGACAAACAATTTATTTAAATCCAAGCAGATGTATCTGGGAGCATAGCAAAATAAAATATTCTGTTTAACTAGGGCTTTGTAAATAAAAACTTGCTAGTTTGGAGAGGAAAGTTAAGATGGATTTCCAGAATGTATCATTTGGCATTCCCTAGGAAATCTGTCCAATTTAACCAGTTTATGAGCCTTCACAGTGACGATGAACATCCAGCCTCTCACTGGTGTTTTGTTTGCTGTCATTATTTGGGGCTTGTCTACATGGACAAACGCAGTTGGATCCAGCCTCTCTGATCCAGCTGGCCAGGCAGAGACTGGCCATGGTCTGGGGCACAGATAGCTCTCTTAGTCTGGTCCAGAGGTGACCTGTAAGAAAGCACAGGTTTAAACTTTTGCTTTCACTCTGTCTATAGAAAAGTACTTCATCGTAGCATCTGACCTATGAAGAGAATAGAAAACAGCTAGTGCTCGTTGTGATTTATCTCACCAGTGGATCTCTTGTCTTGGAGCTAAATAAAGATACCTCTTAAAAAGACCTGGTGATCCCAGATAAGGGCAAACTTGGGGATATTGCCTTGTTTGATAGTGTGAATTTGCCAAATCCCATTAGTCTCTCTTTCTGTAGCACTAGAAAGTATGTGGAGGGTTCCCACTGGCCATGTAAAGAAAGTTTTTGACATGAGGAAATGGGCTTGCCTTCATTAAGGGAGAGATAAATCATCTTAAAAATAGCCTTAAAGTGGAAATGGGCCAAAAGCCAAAAACTTGTTAAGAGCTGGATTGAGGGCAGACAGCCTTGTATTTAGTTGAATAAATTCCACAGCTACCCAGTAGTTGTTAATACTGAGCTGGATTATCTGTTTTTCCAAAAGCACTCCTTTTGTGGCTGCTGCTCACAGTCGCATGGTGAACCTGGCTGGGCTCCACCGAGGGTATCGCAGCGCCTCAGGCTTGGCTGCTTTAGAGACACCTCCCAGCGCAGGGAGGAGACTGCCTGGCAGCAGGGAGCAGAGTGGTCCATCTTCCCTTCCTGGTAAACACAGATCGTCATCCTGGGTCAGAGTTGCTTGCAAACTTCAGGATGATATTTGCTATGTAGTTATACTTCCTCCTGTTTTTTAAACAGAAATCAGTTCCACAATAGTTATCATTCAGTGGTTTTCATTGGAAATTTCTTTTATTGCTGTGGCAAGAGTTGATTTCTTCATCGTGTTATTAATCTTAGATATTTCCTGTGTAGAAATGCATCAGTTAATTTAAATGTCTAAGATGTCACTTAAAACCAGTAAAATTTTAAATGGCGTCACTCTCTCCTGCATTTTTACCTTTTAAATATTAGTTGAATCCCTTGTGAGCAATTTGTTTCTCATCTTTTTGTGTTCAAGTCAGATAAGAATCACCTTTGTGTTTTGTGTTTCCAAAGTGTGTACTTTTCACTGAATTTCACTGAATTTTTTGGAGTTGGAAGGGACCATAGAGATCATCTAGTCCAACTCCCCTGCTGAAGCAGGATTGCCCAGAGCTAGAGCATGTTACTCAGGAC